>BSBN01000567.1:4800000-5400000 GCA_027924645.1 Cunninghamia lanceolata
ATCTAGTTTTTAGAAATAAATGACTATAATCTAGCAAGAAGTATCCTCCTATTTTTGTAGTAAATTCTCAAGATAGGCAAATGCAAAATGCAACGGGTTTCTCTAAGAAAAATATATACTGTAGTCCATCTCTAAATTATGGAAATTATGGAGATATAATGTAATCTTTTCATTTTCTCCTATTACATTCATAGGGGTCCCATCATGTTGGATCACCTTTCTATCCATTAGCTCATAATTAAGTCCCAGTGCATCAATAATTTTTTTTTTTTAGGCATTACTAAAGTGCTAGATCCTGAGTTGACCATATAGTTATAAATCAATTTATCTATTAAGTTAGGGTCAACTAAAACTTGGATTAGCCTTTGATTTACTCATATAATCTCCTATAACTTGTAGCACAATAGGTTGCTTTGGGGTTGCATCTAGTTATTTAGCAATCTAATTTTTATTTTTATTTTTAAACAATTTTTATTTCTTTAATTCTTCTTCTAACGTCTTTATTTTCTAGGATAGAGAACGACTCCCATACAAGTACACTAACTATAGACCTTTTCTTCTTCTCCACAATATTGAATGGACCAGCGAGTTCTATGGGCAGCTTGGTATTTGGTGCCCAACTAATTTTGGGCTTCTTCACTAGCAAATAATGGGTATTACCCTATCTTGTAAGGTTGATGAATTTTCTCATTGCTCCTAATTATTTCAACTTATCCAAGCACAAAGAAGTTATAATAGGGGAAGATGCCATTGGCACTTCAATGAGAGGGATTCTCTCCTATTTTTGACTATCAAGTTTGGTATTTTGTACATGTTCACATCCTTCATTTTTTCCTTCAATTGCTTTCCTTTTTTATCATGTGAGATACCTTGATTGAACTTATAGTTTATTTGACATTGATGCTAATTGATTAACCATACACACATTTGACTCCTCCAAAGTGACCAAGTTTTTCTCTTCAGTAAATGGTGTGGTTAAAAGAGCCTTCCAATATTTGACCAGCTTCAGCAGCATCATAATTTTGATAGGAGAAAGCCTCTCAGATTTGTTTTATGTTAGCTCCTATCGAATTGTTATCTATAGGAGAACTTTGAATAGAACTTTATTTTCCTTGGAGAAAGCCAAGAACTTTATCAAAATTAACTATATGAGCCTTCCAATAATTGAATAGAACTTTATTTTCCTCCTAAAGCGTTATAGATAGAAGAACTTTATTTTGATATGAGAAAGCTAAGAAACCAACCCCATAGGAAGAAACAAAAATATAGATATAGTGTATGACTTCTAATCAAGTGATTGTTTGTTCGAGTCCCACCAGACATGCCGAATATTGTTGACAATCTTTTTATGCTCAGGTACTTTGTCCTATAAATACACTACTGAAGACTACAGACAATGGAAAAAAATGTCATCCTAGGCACAAACCAAGAAAACAGATTAGTCTCTAGATTAGGGCCAACTCCCTTCCTATAAATCTTATATAAAATTTCCAAGTTTCACTAGTGATCATAGGGTATTCATTGTCTTCTATTGCAATAGTTAAAACTACACTTCATGATAGACATTTTGTGATTGACTTTGTATTGTTGCACTATTTTCTTAAGATTGAGACTTATCAGTCCTATTCTAGGATTAGCATTACATAGTCCAAGTATGCAGTTGATTTTCTCTCATAGTTTAATATGGCCAATAGCTAACTTGCACTAAATCCCGTTCTATTTAGAGTCAAACTTGAGGCAATGTGTTGTACACGTGGTTGATGCAGCCTTATACAAGCAACTTTTTGGCATCCTCATTTACTTGACTCGTAAGAGACCTAAGATTTCATATGCCATCGGCATGGTCTCTTGGTTTATGTAGGAACTGGATGAACTACACTAGAAGGTAGCTAAGCTACTACTTCACTATGTTCAAGGCACTCACTACAGTAGGATTCAGTATGTTGTAGGCATTGATATTGAATTGGTTAGATGCACACATTCTGATTAGGTAGGTAATTCTCAAGATTGGAAGTCCGCTTCCAACAATTGTTTTTCACTCTCTAGTTGGTAGGCTATTCTCTCTTGTACTAAGAGGCTTCTTCTCTTTTTGGCACTTCATTTGTCAAGGCCTATATTTTCACCCACGTATATTGCACGTAAGGAGAATGTTAGTGTAGCAATATCTGACAAAAATGTTTGATCCTTTATGCTTTGATACGCTGTCGGAATGATTTTATTATATCTAATCGGGATGGAATCGCCGTATTGATTTGTATTATACATGTACTACAAAATATTTGCTTTGAATCAGCCGTCCAAATTATGCAGTAGCAATCTACGAAAATAATAATAACAATAAATAAATGAAATTGGGCGGAACAAACGAAGGGGATTAGCTGTTGAGAAGTGGTGTGAGAGCTATAAGTAGTATTCGCTTCCTTGGCGATTAAAACTTAGTGATGAGTAATATGTTGGTGATTACAAGGTGGTGCCTGTAAATCCCCGAGCGGTGCATTCAAGGGGTCATGCCTTAGCCCTTTTAGCGATGGCGACTGCGATTGGACGTGCAGATATCAAGATAAACAAGAGTATGGACATTGCGGAGATGGAAACGCTTGTTACTGTTATCGTAGCTGTTAGAATAGAAACGTTAGGAGATAGCCGTCGTAATGAACAATGAATCTTTATTCCAATAAGTTTACCTGTTTCTTGTGTCATGGGAGAATAGGTTCCCATAAAACATATTATAAATCTATATAAAACATGGTAATGTTATTATATATATTAGTAATTTCAGTTAATATATATTTATAAATTTATATATTAGTCATAGTTTAAAACATTTTAAATTGTATTATTTAATTATTTTTATTTTTTTTGTTTGGTTTAAGATAAGAAAGTGAAAAAATATAGAGGGTTTTAGGTTTAAATAATGTTTTGAGTTTTTATTTAATTACAATTGTGATATAATCTATGTAAATGAAAAAACATGTTAATACTCAAATAAATATTGTATAAAACTAATTCAAGAAGACATATTAGAATTATGTAGATTGTTGAGAATTAATTTTGAAGATGTGCCTAACTTTTTGGTCCATTGTTAGGCTTACATCTTCTATTTTATTATAACTGGGCCTTCGCTCCCATTTGATTCAATATAACTTTTAAATTTATTAAAAGGAAAAAGTAGATTGTCACAATATAACAATTCTACTAGTCCATGCTAATAGACCAAACCATAATACAATCTCATCTTTACCTTATAGATGTGCTAAAGTACTTTTGTTATTTTCGTGATTGTTTAGTATCTTTCTTAATTATTGATTATTACAACACTATTTGCATAGATGATGATCATTTCATTTTTAAGTTTGGAATTGTAGTTCAAAGAGCTTTACATATTTCTCCTAGAATAATGTTAGAATAAACCAACGTGGTAAACAAGTACTAATATGGATGTATGCAAAACAAGGTAATCTGTTGATTGCATAATTTTATTTATTAAAGACGTATTTTATTTCAAAAAAAAACTTATACTTTTTAGTTATTCTTTTAATTGAGTTGCCATATTATGTATAATAACAATTTAATAGGATAAACTTACTTTTAAATAACCTTTTTTTATTTACACTAATAAACTAGTTTGTAATTACATTAAATACAAATATATCTTTTAAAACAAGTTCATAATAAAATATTTTCTAAGATTTCAAAGGTGATTTTTTTTCTTTTAATGTTAATTTAGGTTAATTAATTAAATGAAGCAACTAATCACAAATCAGCCAAGGTTAAATGAGTTCTTAGAGTGGAGTGTATTAGACTAAGAAATATCAAATATAAAGTATAATCATGCTATAAATAGTAATCAATAAACAAAGAGATTGATTAGTTTTGTGACTAAACAACAAAGCCAACTAATAAAAAGAATGAGATCCATATGTCTCAAAATATATAAAGGTCTTGGCCAATCTTGTATATGGATCAAAATGAGAATATTCTTATCTACTCTATGTTGGGTCAACTTTACCGTCTATAATCTAGTCTACAAATATAAACTTGCCTTGTATGTACAAACTTATACTCTAATGATCTCTAGATTTTATTGTGTAACTATGAGACCCAAACATGTTGTGATCTAGGTCACATTGTTTATAATTAATGAGTCATAAAACTCTAGCTAAATGTGCACCTTGCAAGTAACCTTATGGATTTTGATTCTTGGATTCCATGTTGAAAATAAGTGCTAACATTAGGACATACTCTATTGTTCATTTTCTTTATGTTAATGTTTGATTTGATTGTGAGGAATGATTCATGAGTAAGTTTGGCATTGATATAATGTGATTTAAATAAGTTATGATACCATGTCCATGCTAACCTTAATCTGTGTGATGTGACTATGTGAGATGTTCATTTTTAGCTAGACTTGTTTAATTAGGTAAAGTTTTAAATATCAACGAAATGTTCACTTAAATATTGATGTAAATTCTAAATTCAATTCATTAAATTATTAAAATTAGATTATATATAAATATTACTTTACAAATATTACCAAAGTTAGGTATTGAGAGTTGTGTAATGTTTAATGATGGAAATTTAAACATGCTAATCAATGAGGTTGATCTATTTCCATGTTGGTGATGCATGAGTTTTAAGAAATATTATATTCCAAGGTATATGAACTTAATTGAGTTATTAATGAGTAAATGGTGTAATTATGTTTTCTCTTCTTTGGCTATATATAAATATACATCATGGATGTATTTTTGTTTACAATAAGTGTGCAGGAGTAAACAATTGCCAATGGAAGAATGAGAGAAACATCATGACCCTAATTTTTATCCTACTACACATTGTGAAGCAATTCCATTTTGACCATGTACCTCAGTGAAGCAAATTTTAGAAGTCTAGTATGAATTAAGACCCCTAAGTGTTAGCCATTTTATTTTTAGTGTCTATACTTTAATTTTAGAACCATAATTATATGTGATAGTGTATAGGCATATTTTCATGTGCTAAAGTGGGTGTGATAGTGAAAATATAGATTGATATTTTTTAGTAAACATAAATATGTGTAAAATGTTAATTTTGTGTTGTAAATTATTTTTGGGAGCTAAAACCAAGTACCTATGGGTAGAGTACTTAAAGAAGTATGTAAGATGACTTTTGGGATTTGTGGTGTATTGTGAGAGCTCTTTAAAAGAGTAATATTTATGAATGCATAGGTGCTTCGATCAAGGAACACTTAGTCGACCTCTTGGAGGGGGATTTGGAAGGAAAACTTCTATGTTGTTGGGAATGATTCATGGATCCCCTTGGAGGATATTGGTATTCCTAATGGTTAGAGGGTGGAGGAGAAACATTCAAGTGGAAGAAGAGTCTTCAACTCACTCCTTACTTATCTTGTAAGGGAAGCTCCTTCATTTCATACTTTTCTTTCTAGTTAAGATGCATGTTCTACTTGTGAAGGAATAAAATGAAGCATAATTATAGACAATACAGTCATTTTAAATGTTCTAAGTTTTGTGTAAATTAAATTTGATTTATTTTGTCTTAAACATAAAGGGAGTGTTTTTATGTGCAAGTGAGTTGGACATCTTTTAATCTTATGTTTATTCTCATCACCTACAAGATGTGTTTAACCATGTGATTTATATTGGTTGTCAGATCATGTCCTTGTGATTTACAATGTGTGTGTAAGTACTTGCTTAGTAGCTTAGATAATTCTTCTAGCTTGGGGGATGGAGCCTAATATATCCTGATGGAACCATAATGGATGGGTGGAGAGTATTATCTCACCATTTGCTTTATTAATTCTCAAGTTTACTAGTTTAAAAAATTCTCTTGCAATGAAAGTCTTCAAAATATAACTTTATATAAGAAATTTAATTGTAATGGTTATGCTACGTTGTGAGAATTCTATATTGTAAAAATGAATGTGGATGAGGGAGAAAATGTCTCTCTATGTATTTTAAAAGATTGGAAAAATAAGTGTTCATTATAAAAGAATAAGAGTGTGTTTCTTCTCAAACATTCTTCCTTGAAATTTGAGATATTTAGTTAAAATAGATATCCCTATATTGTAAACCCATAATACACATTTGTGTGAGCATAAAAAGAGTGGAACTCATTCATAAATCTAAAAAATAAATACTTATAGATATACTTAAATATAACAAAAAATAATGATAATAAGTAAAATTATCAAAATATATATTAAATCTACAAGATACATTCTTTTATGTTTACATATAGTACAACTAATTCTAGTTTCTACATATCTTTTTTTGATCATGTAAAAGCTTAGAAAATCATTAGCAAACAATTATTCAATGAAATCAACAATGCTAATTCTAAAAATTTGAATGAAAACCTCACGATAGAGAGTGCAAAATGAAAATTAAAAAAAAAAAAAGTAAATGCAACTTTACCAATAATCTCCATTAAAAGTAGAGTTGATCCAAAATGATGAAGAGATGTGGGTCCTCTTTGCAAAGATAATCAAGTTATTTTAACATCATATATTTAGCACAAACGTGGATGGAAATATGAACACATATTAATAACATGAAGGTGGTTGACGAAGTAAGAGCATGAGGTTCTTATTTATAGGTTTTTATAGAAAAAGATCAATGGTGAAGGATGTTTGAGAAGATCAATGGTGGAGGATTCATGAGAGGATTCTCATAGGATCGAGGAGGCTTTGTTTTAGTCATGTAACATGCATCCCCTTTGATTTAGGAAAAGGTGGAGATGAAGTGGAGAGAAAATAGTCATGTGTCATGACTATGTAACATGTGTCTTCTAGTTTAAAAAAAGGTGTAAATATGTTGGAGAGAACATATCCATGTGTTATGTAAGGTGGTCATGAGAGGTGGAGAACATGGATACTTAAACAATAGAATTATTTAATTAGGGGGAATTTAGCTAATTAAAGAATAAGTCTATTATATAATTAGTAAGTGGGATACATTAAGTGATGGAAATTAACTAATTTGGTCATTTAGTTAATTTAAAATAAGGTTGTCCATTGTGGTAGGATAAATTTAGATGTCTACACTTACAATTATGGCATTCCATGTGAACACATTTCTCTAAGATAATGTACCAAATAGTTCACGTGCATTGTCTATATTTCTATAGTTTCCATGTATCTTTATTGTGACATTTTCTCAATAGTTTAATTGGCTTTTCATGTTGAGTTATATTGTATTGCCCCTCATTTTTTGCTTTCTATTAGATTGATAGTTGTTCTATTAGATCTAGGCCCTATGACATTTCACTTGATGATGGATTTACTATTATGTTGTTAGTTGATGATACTTTGTTGATGTTAGACCTACGATTATGATGACATTTGATGATATTTTGGTGATACTATTATTTACTTGGGTTATGCATATGTTATAACTACTTTATGGACATATTTGATGATGTGGATTAATTTTATTCTGAGTATTATGTGTTATGATGCTATTATTTGGTAATTGTTTGTATACGATCATTATGTTATGTGTGATGTGGTTACTGGGTTGATGTGTTGGTGAAAGCGACAGCCTCGCATTACCCATGCATGAGTACCCTACTATGCTGTGATTTACTTTCATGGTATGTTTGACTAGATGATTGTATATGTATATGTTTGACTATTTCATTTGCTACAGGCTGTAGGTATCGGGCATCGACTCCACCTAAATTGACAGGTCCGAGCGTGCCTTAATACCAATGGAAATTATTGAACGGAGATAACATAAGGTCCTCTAGCTTTGTCATCATCCTTGAAAAGGATGAGTATCCAATCTTGTATCCTGTCAGTAAGGTCGGAATGAGCATGATTGTAAGTCACTGTTGTTCGATCATGTGTAGTCGTTAGGTATTGTTTGGTATGTGGTTTTTTAGGTGGTAATTGTGTGGTTATTGTTTTGGTTAATTTCTTGTTTAAAATAGAAATTATTAGTCTTGAGACCACTTTGATAAATAAACAATAATATTAATGAGGTAAATAAAGTGTTTTAAAGTGGGAATTTAATTGATAATTTTAACATGAAAAGAAAAATTATAAACAAGTAATATTTTGTTAGTGTCCATAAAAATAAATTTATATTTGTGTGTTGACATAAAATATTCTATATTCTAATCTAAGATCAATAAATAATGATAAATATGAGTTGTCTTATATAGTAAATACGATATAAATAAAAATAGAAAGAAATCTTTCTATCTAGTGGAAAATTAAATGAATTTCTTTGTTGTGAGAAATGAAAGAGGAGGAGAGAGTGGGTGGCCAGTAATGAACAAATGAATTTATTGTATTTGCTATTTTTTTTTTCTGAGCGTATATTTGTGTGATGCTCTCTGGGATTTGGGGAGCCTGAATAATAGTGGATTCAGGAAGAAAGCCTACAGATTGGTGGATTGGGAAGGAGATCAAGGCATTCTATGAGAACAGTGGAAACAAGGCAAAATGAGTAGTTTGGGGAAATAGCTTAAATTAGGTATGTATTTCATTGTTTTGTGATAATGAATCTATTCTTGAGAATTGTTTTTTTAAGTTTCTACCATGGATGATCTCAGTCTAAGTTATTTTTTGAAATATATTGTTAAGCTTCACATTCAAACCCAGTTTGTGTGTATGCTGTAACCATTGCATTTACTTTTCTCTGAGGGTTCTTGCATGTCTTTACATTTGTATGCATGCGTACCAAGGCATCTTCAACTACTGTATCTAATGAAATTCATCTTTCCTTTTGCTTTGATGTTGTCCATGCTCTATTCCAATGCTTCCATTTTCGCTCAGGCTGTGACAATCTTGGCAAAGGTCGCTACTTTAATATTAAAACTGCCTATCACATTTGTTTGAAAGTTTCTAAAGCCTTTGTAACAATTTCATTTTGCATGTATTCTGCAACCATCGCATGTCTTGGGTCTATGTGTGTTTGATGCAAGTGTCAAGCCATTTTTATGCCTTGTGCATGATTCCACTTTTTGCATACATATCTGCTAGGTCAGATGCAACCTACAACGTCTAACTTATATCTTCCTTCCATGATGTTTTGATGGATGGTCATGCCATTTCAAAGCTTCAATTTTGGCACAAGTTGTAGGATGATGACAAAGGTCATTGTTTGATTTTAGACCTGCAATTGCATTTACTTGAAAGTTTCTTAAACCTCTTCTAGAAATCCATTTTATGCATCTCCTGCAACCACTGTATTTGGTTAGAATACATCTCTTTGAGGCTTTCTAGCAATCATATCACATGCCTAATATAACCTTCCACATTTTCCATTTAGCAAATAACGTGACTTGTCTATGCTTCTTTCTTTGATTAACCGTCGACTGAAGCATTTCCAACTATAAATTCTAACTTGGATCCTATCATTCTTTTCATGCATCAATGTATGTTCTTACAAGCTGATAGGATGTTACCTAGGGTTGTAAAATTTACTTTAAACCTGCTAATCACTTTTGCCTGAAAGTTCCTATAGTCTTCTCAACAAAACTATTTTGTTCGTTGCCAGTAATCATTGCATTCCATGGGATGACATTTCCTTGAGGCATTTTGTCAAATAGTGAATGTCTCTTGTTTGCACTTCCTCATTGGCATATTCATTGTCCAGAGCATTTACTTAAAAATTTCTGAAGCCTTTACTACTAATCCATTTTGTGAAATCCTACAATCATTTCTTTTTGTGAAATAACATTCCTCCAGAGTAAATCCAACTACAATATCTGACAGAAATCATTAATAGAAACTTTCACTTATTGGAATTCGTTTATTAAAAAGTTCTTTTATTAAAATTTCATTTATTAGCAAGTTTTTACAAACCTACACATTTATATATATTAATCAATGTATAAATTATACATATATATATTCGAGTATTAATCAAATCAGATATGTGTCAAATATTATACTTGACTTATTTAGGTTATGTTATTGAAGTTTAATTGATTAGGTTGTTGATTTATTGAAATTTAGATTGAAAAAGAATAAGATAAAGGAAATTAGTGATATAGGTCGTAGTTGTTCTAATTTGATTAAATGGAACTTGTTATGTTTGTAGATTTAAATATTGATAAATTTAAATTTAAATTAGTATTTATTCTTATTATGATTTCCTTATAATGGATTTGTTAAGTTGAAAATTGATTAATAGATTTGTATTATAGCATTATTCTTTTGATTTACAAGATTTGCATTCAGATAATAGGTATTGCAAGTTGAAATTTCATTATGTAAGTGAATTTGTCATTGGTTGTAATGGGGTCAATGTGCAAGTTGATAAGGTTTTTATTCCAAAGGCATAGGAGGTTTATGTTATGATTCTTTGTATTATGTGGATAGGTAGTGATGTTATGAGAGCATGATGTCTCTTGTTTATGTATGAGGACTTTGGTAATCATAAATGAGGAAGAATGTTGTTTATTTTTTATGGGATTGCTTTAATTGGAAGTATTGGGCAATGATTAAGAGTTGGTCCTATTGGTTATGTTTTGTATGCAAGAGGGGAAATGCCTTACATTTTTTATGTATACTTATCGTTATGATGGTCCTTGTCTTGTTTGATAGGGTCTTCTAGATGTAGATAGGGGAGTGGCTTTCAATGTGGGGCTGGTGCCCAAAGTGGCTACCAAGGTAACCCATTGAAAGTTGATAATCAAGTGATAACTTAATAATAAATCTAGGGGGTGGGTAGTTGTTCATAGTAAACAATATAATTGGATTCTTCACCCATGCCTATAGTGCTAGTTTAGACTAAGGATGGGATGAGAAGGCATGGTTGGTAAGATCAACTTCCTTGTCCTCATGAAAGGAATGTTGGTTTTGAATGTGTCACCCTATAGGGTCAGCGTCTAGTGAGAGATTGTCAGGGTAACCATAGATGGGGGCGAGCATCTAGTGAGAGACTGTTAGGGTAACCCATGTTAGGACCATGTGATGACACTCTTCCCTACTGTAGCCTAGCATTCCCTTTTTGTATTCTCCTCTTTTTGTTGCGTGACTACCTCTCGAAGTGATGGTTGAGTTACTTGTGATGTTCATTTTGACTGTGTTGTGTTGGAGTTCGGGGTAGTCCTTGCACCTGTCAGTTTATTATTTCCTTGAATGTTTCATGTCATGGGACCTTATTGTTATCTCCTAGCATGGGGGATGGACCTTAGGGTGGTCGGGCAGTTGTGCTTTTATCTCCATCGATTTTCTTGCTATAGATTGTGAGTGAGAAGGATGTATTGCTTGTAGCAAATATCAGATGTTGATCTAGCTCAAGGAGACATATTTATGTTCTTGTCTTGTAGATTCATGTACTATTGCCTTGATGTATGTACTCCAATGTAATCAGAAAAGAGATATTGTAACAATGTAAATATGTACTCCCTCTGGTAAAGTAAATTGTATATGTACTTGTAATACTTTATACAAGATCTCGATGTTTCTTATCTGATGATATATTATGAAAGAAAGAAACGTATGTGTTGATTCATTTGATGCAATTAGGTTTACATTGAATCATGATTGTTAGTTAGATCATGTTATTAGTTAGTAATGCAGCCGTGGACTCCCTTGAGGATAGAGATTAACTAAATGTTATGAATAAATTTGATTTACATTTCATTGTTATTTCCTTCTTAAAAAAAATTGTCCTTTTGTATGGCATAGTTAAGTTGTTCCCTTGGGGTTCAAGGCAGAGCATTACATTTTGGTATCAGAGCTAGATTTAAACGCTGGGTACTCTAGTTTTATATGAGCCCATTATGTTGTCCTAGTTGCTTAGATTCTGCAGATTTTGTTTTTCCTTTTTGTCTTCCTCGCCTAACAAACTGAGGTTGTCCTTTGGTGGTATTTGTGTAGGAAGATGCCTAGAGGTCGAGGATGAGGTCGGGGTCAATGTAGGGGATGCAGGAGAGGAGGAGGTGGTAGCCCTCCTCCTAGTTCCACTTGTGAGAGTGCTTAGGAAGGTGGGGGTCAAAATATAGAGAATTAGGGTTAGCGTGAGGGAGCTCAGTTGCGTCATCTACTTGAGGAGGTCCTTGCCCACCTAGGCCCTAGATGGGAGGTTGATCAGCTGGAGGAGAGGGAATGAGAAAGCTCTCCTAGGAGGAGAGAGATGATAACAGAGTAGGAGTCTATCTTAGTACACCACATGAGAGACCTTTTGAGGGCATGCCGTCCCACTTTCGATGGTTCTAGTAGTGGCTTGGAGGCAGAGACCTAGTTGATAGATTTGGACAGGTGTTTTTCCATGCATTCGTATGGTAGTAACACCAAGGAAAGATGTGCCATCTTGCACCTTAGAGGTTTTGTTTTTACATGGTGGTGATTAGAGGAGAAGAAGTTATGTTTGGATATTGGTACAATTTCTTGGGAATTATTTTTGTAGAGGTTTAGATCTTGTTTCCTATCAGATCATTGGAAGCAGCGACGTGCTGACAAGTTTCATGAGTTGAGACAGATGGCTATGTTAGTAGAGTAGTATGAGCATAGGCTCTATGAGCTTAAACAATATGCAGTTATTGGCAATGATGAGGCCATGTTGGTTTAGCACTTCTTTAGGGACTTAAATGCTCGTATTAGTGGAGTATGTGTCTTTGAGCCTAAGACCATGGAGGTGGTAGTTAAGAAGGCCCTTCTAGTAGAGGAAAACTTGGCCATGGCTCTTGGAGGCCATATAGGTGTGTAGATTGGTAGTGTGGCTCCAGCAAGTTTTGGGTCTCGTGGTGGTTAGTCTCATGCAGCAAGCTCTTCTAGAGGCCATCACGCACCTGCTAAGGGTGAACAGTAGCAGCAGTAGTATTCCCAGTCAAAACCAAAGAATTTTTAGCCTCAACAAGGTAATAGGTTCTAGTCTAGGAAAAATAGACTCAGCAACGAAACAGGCATAATCATACTGATCAGCCAGCTCAGAGCACCCATTCTACAGTTAGTAGAGGTAGTTTCTAGTAGTCTAATGCATTCTTAGGTAATGGAGGATATGGTAGAGGTACAAGATGTTTCTCTTGTAGCCAACAGGTCCATCTGGCTAGGCAGTGTCCATAGAAGAACGTTATAGGATTTGGTCAGAGGCTGGTAGCTTTAGAGCTAACCATGGATGATGCAGGCAGGTCTCACAAGGTGTTTGCAGTGGTTGATAACTGCCAAGAAGAACATTAGGGCACAATTGTAGAGACTATTGGTGTGTTGCAAGGTATTGGTATTTCCATTCTTATCGACTCTCGTGCTTCTAATTCTTTCATTTCCCCTTCTTTAGTGGAGCATTGTGGATTGGTGGCAGTAAAGCAGGATGTTAGGTGGCAAGTTGAATTGGCCTCTAGGGCTAGGATAGCCTTAGAATCCCTCGTGTATGGTTACGGTTAGAGGATTGGTTTTCTATTTACTAGAGTAGATCTCTGCATCATACCCCTAGGATCTTATGATATAGTGTTGGGTATGGATTGGTTTGAAGCTCACCGAGCAGTGATAGATTGTCAGCATAAGTTAGTGTAGTGTTTGGATGATTTTGGCAGTGAGGTAGAAGTAGTTGGCATTCAAAGACCCATCTCCTTGCATATGATTTTTTCCATGCAACTAAAGAGATGTATGCGTCAGGGTTACCAGCTATTTTTTGTGACGGTTAATGATTTAGAGTTAGGTGAGAGTCAAGAGATGTGCCTTGATGATCATCCTATCCTTAAGGAGTATATAGATGTCTTTCCTAGTGAGATTCTGGGGATGCCACCTAAGTGTGACATTGATTTTAGGATAGATCTTGTTCTCAGAACAGAACCAATATCACGAGCTCTATATTGGATGACCACTCAAGAGATTAAGGAGCTTCGGTTGCAGTTAGAGGAATTGTTAGAAAAGGGGTTCATTCATCCTAGTGTCACTTCTTGGGGAGCACCTATCATTTTTGTGAAGAAAAAGGATGGATCTCTTTGGTTGTGTATTGACTATCTGCAGCTGAATAAGGTGACTGTGAAAAACAGATATCCCTTCCCATGGATTGATGATCTCTTTGATCAAATTAAGGGGGCTAAGGTGTTTTCAAAGATTGACCTTAAGTTGGGCTATCACCAGTTGCATATCTTTGAGGCAGACATTATAAGACAGCATTTCGCACTCGCTATGGGCACTATGAGTTCACCGTTGTGTCATTCGGGTTGACAAATGCACCTTCTGTGTTTATGAGCCTGATGAATGGTGTATTTCACACCTATCTCAATAGATTTGTCTTTGTGTTCTTGGATGACATATTGATTTATTCGAGGACTATGGAGGAACATGAGGATCATTTGCAGTAGGTTTTGCAATGTTTGAGAGAGAATCAGTTATATGCAAATTTGGAAAAGTGTGAATTCCTTCAGGCAGAGGTGAGATATTTGGGGCATGTTATTTCTGGTGAGGGCATTGCCATGGATCCTTCGAAGATCCAAGCCATCATGGATTGGCCTGTGCCCACTAATATTTTAGAGTTTCACAATTTTATGGGTTTAACAGGCTATTATCAATGGTTTGTATAGGGTTTTTTGAGGATAGCTCACCCTATCACTTCTCTTCAAAGGAAAGGGAAGAATTTCATTTGGTTGGAGCAATGTAAAGAAGCCTTTTAGACCCTCAAGGAGCGGTTGGCTAATGCACCCATTTTAGTGGTTCCTGAGCCTACCAGAGAATTTGTGGTGTGTACCGATGCATCTTTGGAGGCTCTAGGAGTAGTTCTGATGCAGGATGGTCATGTGATAGCCTATGAGTCTCGTAAACTTAAGGATCATGAGTTGAACTATCCCACACATGATCTGGGGTTAGCTGCCATCATGCATGCTTTGGTGAGATGGAGGCATTTTCTATTGGGGCATCAGTTTGAGCTGCATAGTGATCACCACAATTTACAGTATATATTCACATAGCCAAACCTGAATGCTAGGTAGAGGCAATGGATGTAGTTCTTGTGTGAGTATGATTTTGAGGTGAAGTATATCTAGGGTAAGAGAAATGTTGTGGCAGATGCTCTTAGTCAGCGGAGGCATGAGCTTTCAGCAGTCACTCTTGCAGTGGATTTGAGAGGTCAAATTCTTGCAACACTTCCTACTAATAACTGGTATCAAGAAGTGAAGTTTGAGGTTGAGTCAGGTAGATCCTTAGAGGGTAGATTTGCTGGTTACTCTGTTGAGTCGGATGGTCTCTTACAACACTTGGGTCACATCTATGTTCCCATTTTAGAGGGTCTTCGTACCCTAATTATGTCAGAGGGACATCAGGCACCGTACTCAGCACATCCAGGTGTCAAGAAGATGCACACAGATCTCTGTCAGTTGTATTTTTGGGTCAGAATGAAGAGTGATATTTCTAATTTTGTCTTGAGGTGTTTAGAGTGTCAGAGGGTAGAGGCAAAACATCAGCATCCCATAGGTCTTCTTTAGCCACATCTTGTTCCAGAATGGAAATGGGACATTATTTCTTTAGACTTTATAGTCAGCTTGCCTATATCCTCTCATTGTCATGATGCCATTATGGTCACTATGGACAGGTTGACTAAAGTAGCAGACTTCTCTCATGTTTGGTCTTCTTATAATGCTTCTTCTATGGCTAGAATTTTCATGGAGGACATAGTCAGATTGCATGGGATTCCTCACAGGATCATCTCTGATAGGGATCCAGTGTTCACTTCATCTCTCTAGACATCCTTATAGCATGCATTGGGGACTCAGTTCAGCTTACCATCCAAAGATTGATGGGCAGACTGAGAGGGTTAATCAGGTTCTTGAGGATATGCTCACGATGTATGTCATGGATTAGCAGACCCAAAGGGAGGATTATTTGTACTTGGTGGAGTTTGCATACAATAATGGGTATAACAGTTCTATTGGTATGTCTCCTTTTCAGGCTTTGTATGGTCATCCTTGTCAGACCCCACTTATTTGGGATCATCTTGAGCATAGAGTTCTTCTAGGATCAGAGATGCTCTGGGAGATGGAGCAGTAGGTTGATCGTATTAGAGAGCATTTGGTGGTAGCATAGGACAGACAAAAGAAATATGCAGATGCCTATAGGGTTGATTGTCAGTTTTCAGTTGTTGACTGGGTGCTCTTACGGTAGCGTCTGCAAAAGAGTATGATCTGTTATGGAAAAGGCTCTAAGATTGTACCACACTTCGTTGGGCCATTTGAGGTTCTGGATAGGATTGGTCCTATTGCATACCATCTTGCTTTGACAGCCAGTTTATCATGAATCCATGATGCATTTCATGTTTCTTTTCTCAAGCCATATTATCCATATATTGCTCATGTTCTTGACTGGAATACTTTACAGGTAGAGAATGGATAGCTAGCTTTTGAGCCTGTAGGCATTTTGCAGCACAGGAGACTTTCCCTTAGTGGTAAAGACGTGGAGCAAGTCAGGGTCCAGTGGGTTCCTAATGATGAGTCTTCAACTACCTGGGAGGATGCAACCTGGATGAAAGAGTTATGCCCATACTTGTTTACAGACTTCTAGGAGTAAGCCTGATTCTAGGGGAGGATGTAGTGCCCCTCATTTTTTGCTTTCTCTTAGATTGATAGTTGTTCTATTAGATCTAGACACTATGACATTTTGCTTGATGATGAATTTACTATTATGCTATTAGTTGATGATACTTTTTTGATGTAAGACCTACAGTTATGATGACATTTGATGATATTTTAGTGATACTGTTATTTACTTGGGTTGTACATATGTTATAACTGCTTTATGGACATATTTCTTGATGTGGATTAATTTTATTCTGAGTATTATGTGTTATGATGCTATTAGTTGGTAATTGTTCATATATGATCATTATGTTATGCGTGATGTGGTTACTGGATTGATGTGTTGGTGAAAGGAATAGCATTGCATTACTCATGCATCAGTACCCTACTACGCTGTGATTTCCTTTCACAGTATGTCTGACTAGATGATTATATGTCTATATCTTTGACTATTTTGTTTGTTGTAGGCTACAGGTATCGGGCATTGACTCCACCTGAATTGACAAGTCTGAGCGTGCCTTAACACCAATCGAAATTGTTTGACGGAGATAACGTAAGGTCCCCTAGCTTTGTCATCATCCTTGAAAAGGATGAGTATCCAGTCTTGTATCATGTCAGTAAGGTCAAAATGGGAATGATTGTAAGTCATTGTTGTTCAATTGTGTGTAGTCGTCAGGTATTGTTCGATATGTAGTTTTTTAGGTTGTAATTGTGTCATTATTGTTTTGGTTAATTGCTTCTTTAAAATAGAAATTATTAGTCTTGAGGGCACTTTGATAAATAAATAATAATATTAATGAGGTAAATAAAGTGTTTTAAAACAGGAATTTAATTGATAATTTTAACATGAAAAAGAAAATTATAAACAAGTAATATTTTGTTAGTGTCCATAAAAATAAATTTATATTTGTGTGTTGACATAAAATATTCTATGTTCTAATCTAAGATCAATAAATAATGATAAATTTGAGTTGTCTTATATAGTAAATACGATATAAATAAAAATAGAAAGAAATCTTTCTATCTAGTGGAAAGTTAAATGAATTGCTCTATTGTGAGAAATGAAATCGGAGGAAAGAGTGGGTAGTCAGTAATGGACAAATGAATTTATTATATTTGCTATTTTGTTTTTTTTAGCGTATATTTGTGAGATGCTCTCTGGGATTTGGGGAACCTGAATAATAGTGGATTCAAGAAGAAAGCCTACATATTGGTGGATTGGGAAGGAGATCGAGGCATTATGTGAGAAGAGTGGAAACAAGGCAAAAAGAGTAGTTTGGGGAAATAGCTTAAATCAGGTATGTATTTCATTATTTTGTAATAATGAATCTATTCTTGAGAATTGTTTGCTTTAAGTTTCTACCATGGATGATCTCATTCTAAGTTGTTTCGTGAAATATATTGTTAAGATTCACATTCAAACCCATTTTGTGCGTATGCTGCAACCATTGAATTTACTTTTCTCTGAGGGTTCTTGCATGTCTTTACATTTTTATGCATGCATACTAAGGCATCTGCAACTACTGCATCTATTTCAATGCGTCCATTTTCACTCAAGCTGTGAGAATCCTGGCAAAGGTCGCTGCTTTAATGTTAAAACTACATGCCGCTTTTGTTTGAAAGTTTCTAAAGCCTTTGTAACAATTTCATTTAGTGTGTATTCTACAACCATCACATGCCTTGGGTCTGCATGTGTTTGATGCAAGTGTCTTGAGCCGTTTGCATGCCTTGTGCATGATTCCACTTTTTGCATACATATTTGCTAGGGTAGATGTAACCTACAACGTCTGACTTATATCTTCCTTCTGTGATGTTTGGATGGATGGTCATGTCATTTCAAAGCTCCAATTTTGGCACAGGCCATAGGATGATGACAAAGGTCGTTGTTTGATTTAAGACTTCCAATCGTATTTACTTGTAAGTTTCTTAAAGCTCTTCTACAAATCCATTTGATGCCTCTCTTGCAACCACTATATTCAGTCAGAAGACATCTATTTAAGGCTTTCTAGCAATCAAATCGTGTGCCTAATATAACCTTCCACATTTTGCATTTAGCAAATAACGTGAGTTGTTTATGCTTCTCTCTTTGATTAACCACTGACCGGAGCATTTCCAACTATAAATTCTGACCTGGATCCTATCATTCTTTTTATGCATTGATGTATGTTCTTACAGGTTGATAGGATGTTAGCTAGGGTTGTAAAATTCACTTTAAACATGCTAATCACTTTTGCCTAAAAGTTCCTATAGCCTTCCCAACAAACCTATTTTGTGCATTGCCGGTAATCATTGCATTCCATGGAATGACATTTCTTTAAGGCATTTTGTCAAATAGTGAATGTGTCTTGTCTACACTTCCTCATTGGCATATTCATTTTCCAGAGCATTTGCTTGAAAATTTCTGAAGCCTTTACTATGAATCCATTTTGTGAAATCCTGCAATCATTTCTTTTTGTGAAATAACATTCCTCTAGAGCAAATCCAACTACAATATCTGATAGAAATCATTAATAGAAAGTTTCACTTATTGGAATTCTTTTATTAGAAAGTTCTTTTATTAAAATTTCATTTATTAGCAAGTTTTTACAAACCTACAAATTTATATATATTAATTAATGTATAAATTATAAATATATATACATATTATATTTGAGTATTAATCAAATCCTATATGTGTCAAATATTATACTTGACTTACTTAGGTTATGTTATTGAAGTTTGATTGATTAGGTTGTTGATTTATTGAACTTTAGTTTGAAAAAGAATAAGATAAAGGGAAATAGTGATATAGGTTGTATTTGTTCTAATTTGATTAAATGGAACTCGTTATGTTTGTAGATTTAAATATTGATAAATTTAAATTTAAATTAGTATGTATTATTATTACGATTTCCTTATAATGGTTTTGTTAAGTTGGAAATTGGTTAATAGATTTGTATTTTAGCATTGTTCTTTTGATTTACAAGCTTTACATTCAGATAATAGGTATTGCAAGTTAAAATTTCATTATGTGAGTGAATTTTTCATTGGTTTTAATGGGGTCAATGTGAAAGTTGACAAGATTTTTATTTGAGAGGCCTAGGAGGTTTATGTTTTGATTCTTTGTATTGTGTGGATAGGTAGTGATGTTATGAGAGGATGATGTCTCTTGTTTATGTATGAGGACTTTGGTAATCATAAATGAGGAAGAATTTTGTTTATTTTTTATGGGATTGCTTTAATTGGAAGTATTGGGCAATGATTAAGAGTTGGTCCTAGTGGTTATGTTTTGTATGCAAGAGGGGAAATACCTTGCATTGTTTATTAATACTTGTCATTATGATGGCCCTTGTCTTGGTTGATAGGGCTTCTAGATGCAGATATGGGAGTGGCTTTCAATGTGGGGCCAGTGCCCAAAGTGGCTACTAGCGTAACCCACTGAAAGTTGGTAATCAAGTGATAATAATAAATCTAGGAGATGGGTAGTTGTTCAGAGTAAACAAGATAATTGGATTCCTCACCCATGCCTATAGTGCTTGTTTAGACTAAGGATGGGATGAGAAGGCCTGGTTGGCAAGATCAACTTCCTTTTCCTCATGAAAGGAATGTTGGTTCCGCATGTGTCACCCTAAGGGGTCGGTGTCTAGTGAAAGACTGTTAGGGTAACCATAGATGGGGGCTGGCGTCTAGTGAGAGACTGTCAGGGTAACCCATGTTAGGACCATGCAATGACACTCTTCCCTGCTGCAGCCTAGCATTCCCTTTTTGTTGTGTGACTACCTAAGGAAGTGATGGTTGAGTTACTTGTGATGTTCATTTTGACTATGTTGTGTTGGAGTCCGGGGTAGTCCTTGCACCTGTCAGTTTATTGTTTCCTTGACTGTTTCATGTCATGGGACCTTATTGTTATCTCCTAGCATGGGGGGTGGACCTTAGGGTTCCACATGGTTGGGTGGTTGTGATTTCATCTCCATTGGTTTCCTTGCTATGGATCGTGAGCAAGAAGGATGTATTGCTTACATAACATATATCAGATCTTGATCTAGCTTGAGGAGACATATATTTATGTTCTTGTCTTGTAGATTCATGTACAATTGCCTTGATGTATGTGCTCCAATGTAATCAGAAAAGAGATATTGTAACAATGTAAATATGTACTCCCTCTGGTAAAGGAAATTGTATTTGTACTTGTAATACTTTATACAGGATCTCATTTTTTCCTATCTGATGATATATTATGAAAGAAATGTATGTGTTGATTCATTTGATGCAATTAGATTTAGAATGAATCATGATTGTTAGTTAGATCATGTTATTAGTTAGTAATGCAGTCGTGGAATCCCTAGAGGATAGAGCATAACTAAATTTGTTATCAAAAAATTGGAATGATAATCAATAATATTAAATAAACCCAATAACTCAATGGAAAAAGGAAATAAACAAGATCAAACAAACAAAGAACTAAAAACCTTGCAAACCTCAATACTTCATGGCTTCTATTGGTCACCTATCTCAATCGATCTTGTGTATGAATATGGCCCTCAGGAGGTGCACTTCCTTGCTATTTCCAAGATGTCAATGGAGAATAGATATGATATTTTATTGCAATGAAGATGAGCTTCACAACAAAGATAATGGTGATAGTAACAATTTGATCACAAGCAATGAAGGAATTGGTGCCAAAGGTGCACTGTGATTCGTGCAGAGTAAGGGTACTAAAAGCTTAGATGATTGAAATAGAAGAATAGGGTTCAATTTATAGACTTGAGGGAGAGAAGATCAATGGTATAGAAAGAATGAGAAGATCAACAATTGAGAAACCTTGAGAGAATGTGCGCAAATAGAAAGAAGACAAGTGTCACACAAAAAGTTGTTTTGTTTGAGTTAACTGCTTTCTTTTATAAAGAAAAGATTTGACTTCATAAATTAGAATGTTTTTTTTTTCTAATTTAAGAGTTGTTGATAAAAACAAGGTTGATTTGAGTCAGTTAACTCAACTTGTGATTTGCTTTTGCATGATTTGAGAGAAATTAAATAATAAATTATTCAACTTTGTGTGCATGAAGAAGAAGATTTATTTTTAGAAGATTTGGAAGATATTTTAAAGAATTAGAAGATAAGAAAGAAAATTAAATAAATAAATTTATTTAATTGTTTGTGCATGATTTGGAAGAATAAATAAAATATTTGATTATATTTTATTTTTAGAGATTGAGAGAATTTAAATAAATTTGATTGATTTATTTAAATTTAATTGTTTGAAAGAATTTAATTAAATAAAGGATTTTATTTAATTTTGACTTTAGAAGAGGCAATTAAATATTTTGATATTTAATTAGCTTAGAGCAATATGAATCAAATAAATAAATTTGTTTATTTATTTATTGATAGAGGAATTAGAAGTAATAAATATTAAGAATATTTATTTAGATGGAGTCGTGTCATTTTTAGGCATATACATTTTGCCCCTCTTTGATGCAATGTGTTTTATCACATTATTTCAAAAAATAGATTTTCTGATAATGATACATGCCCCAGTTTGCCCCTGGTATAGGTTTAACAATGGTATGATACCCCCTTAGGAGATTGGATAGGAAAAAGGTAGAAGGACGTGAGACAGACAATCTCATGAAGAAGAAGGAGAAAAACAAGTTAGGTTCGAAGAAAATGGGTTGAAGAAAGAGCTGAATGATACGCGATGCAAGATAAATGATAACACACACAAGCAAGTAGGCAAGCATGCACAAATGATACAAGAACAAACAAGATATTGCCCCTATCAAGCAGTAAACTAATGTTTATTCGATATTGATTAATGATAGTTTTGTCATGGCGAGGAACGATAGATCCCTAGAACAACATGAAAGATAGCATTTTCATGGTGGGGAACGACAGATCCCTAGAGCAACACGAGAGATAGTGTTGTCATGGTGAGGAATGATAGGTCCCTAGAGCTAGAGCAACATGATAGGCATCGGAAAGATATATCCCACTGATAATTATGACTGATTGAGTTGGATTACGACAAGACAAGGATTAAGACCACTGATTGTGATTGGATCATTTGACAAGATTGACTTGACTCGATTGGTATGGATTAAGGATGGACTTGCATTTGGATCATTGGTTGGACTGATAGCTAGAACTATTGACGAGAGATACAATGATAGACAAAAAGTTTGAAAATTGATAGAAGAATGACTTGACAGAAGGAATCACAAGCTTTTATTTGTAAACATTGATACTCTACATAGAAGTTTTATTGCATGGATATGGATGCTTTGTGGATGCTTTTGGGATGCGAATGGATTTTTTTCCATCTTGATATTGTAAGTATTTTGAAGTGCCTATTTCATCATTGGGAAATTTTTTTTGGCTACCTTTTCTGAATGTTGTAAGTTAATACAAGCATCTAGGTATAATTAAACCGAGATGACCTAAGTAATGCTTATATGGATTATGATTTAGCAATTTAATACAAGCACTGAGGTATAATTGAACCAAGATGACTTGAACATTTCTTGCATATCAACAGACAAGGATTGCCCCCTTTCATGTTAGACCTTTAATGTCCTCGATGATCTTTTGCTGATCATGTCGTTAGACAAGGCTTCACATTACTAAAGATTGATCCACAAACAGCAAACAAAGAAAATAATCATGCCCCCATCATAGCATCTCTAGCTTTTGGCATCCTTGAGTAGCATAGGAAACATTATAACAAAAATCAAGATGCCATAACCTAACTTGATCATGAACACAAAACATTCTTGCATTTAGATGTGTTTTTCTTGCCATAATTGAGATAGAATTATTTAGATCACTTTGCTCTTAGTTTTGCTTTGAATTGGATGGGTTGATGGCCTATGTCAAAACTTCTACTTTGGAAGCAGGCTTTGTTGTGCTTGCATGTCTAGTAGAAGGTATCACCATCCTCATTGGTGAAACAGACTCTAAGGGACTGACCTAGTGCCTCGAGGGTGCATTTCTACAATGGCCTTGCCTATGTGATGATGCAGAGGCAACGTAGTTAAGGGTGAACCCTGATGGACCTAAGACCTAGGCAATATAAAAATGGCATGGACTCAGATAGATAGAAGGACATACGACATGCGATGGAATGGGTGAGAAATGGAGCCTCAGGGGCACATTGAAAATGGCCTTGCCTACGTGACAACGCAGAGGCAACATAGTTTGGGAAGAACCCTGATACTAACGATGGAAGCTAAGACATGCTGATACTATGGATGTGGTACTTCGACAACCTTAGTTGATAAGGTGACAAAAAGAGAGAGTATCAAGCCATGATAGGTCATTGTTACGTTACACAAGGTGTTTTCTAATGGAACAGATATGGATCAGATGAGAAACAATGGTAGGAAGAATGGACACAAAGTGATTGGTTTCCCAAAGATGGAGGATGTGGTTTATCACAAGTAGCACCTATTTACTAGGTTTTCACCACTTATTGTTATTTACACAAAAGCTAAAAGTACACATGATGCATGTTTGCCAGGATTTCACCATGGTAGCTATCCAAGGCACTTGTTTACCAAGTTTTCACCAAAGGATGATCCTTTTTTGCTATTTTTCCAATTTTTTTTATTTTTTTCTTTTTTTTTTTACTTTTTTTATTTTTTTTCTTTTTTCTGACTTTTTTTATTTTCTTTTTTTTATGAATATTTCACCCCTTACATTGGGGTTATCTTAGGTATAAAACTAGCAAAGATGCATAATATTGATTGGTCATCAAACAGCTCACCTTCTGATGTTGCTAACTGATATGCCCCTGATCCATGGGCAGCAATGATTACATAAGGACCAAGCTAGTTGGGTTCAAACTTAGCTTTCTTTTCCCGATCCTATTGATTGTGTGGATTTTCCTTAAGTACTAGATCACCGACATTGAAGATCCTTGGATGAACTCTGTGATTGTACCTTCATGACATTCTCTGTTGATAGGCTTTGAGATGATTAAAGCCCTGTTGCCTTCTCTCTTCCAATAGTTCTAACTCTTGCAATCTAGAAACTCTATAGTCTTCATCAGTAATACAACCTTTTAATGACACCCTTAGAGATGGTAACTTGACCTTGATGGGTAAAATGGCTTCTGATCTGTAGACAAGGGCGTATGGGGATACTGGTTCGATAGGGCCACAGAGCGGGATTGAGTTGGATGTGCCAATCACGGCCAGCATCATTGACAGTCTTCTTGATGATTTTCAAGATTGTTTTGTTAGATGCCTCTACTTGGCCATTGCCTTGGGGGTAATAAGGGGTGGAGAAGCTATGTTAGATTTTGAATTTGTCACAAAGCTCTTGGACATCCTGGTTCTTGAGAGGTCTTCTGTTATTCGTGACAATGGATGAGAGAATTCCATATCTGCAAATGAGGTAATTGAGGATGAAAGAGGCAATCTGTTTGCCTGTGACATTGGTGAGTGGAACGGCTTCAATCCACTTGGTAAAATATTTAGTGGCGGTTATTTATGAACTTGTGGCTGTTGGATGATGGAGGATGGATTTTGCCCACAAGGTCGAGTCCCCATTGACAAAAGGGTAAAGGTGTCATTAAAGGTCGGAGGTCTTGAGTTGGTGCATGGATGAGGTTACCATGTATCTAGCATTGCTTGCATTTCTTCACAAACTAATCATATGAATCAGTTTCCATGTTTGGCCAATAGTATCCCAAACGCATGAGTTTCTTAGCTAAAGAAGGATAGCTAGAATGTGTTTCACAAATTCCTTCATACATGTCTCGTAAGGTGGTTAAAGATTCTTCATGTTCTAAACATCAAAGTAAAGTACCATCTAAACCTCATCAGTATAGGGTATCAGTGATAATGGTGTAACATGAGGCTTGGCGAATGAAGGTTTAGCATTGGTTAGAAGACAAGTCAGGTGGTAGGGTGTTATCCTTGAGGTAACTGTAAATATTACCATACAAAGGTGAATCAAATCTGGCTAATAGGCATATGGAATGTGTTTAAGGAAGATCATAAGCTGGTTGCATAACTGACTCTACCAAGAACTCATACCATGACTCATTCTCTAAGATCTTGAGGAGCGAGGCAATGGTTGCCATGGCATCTGCTACTTTGTTTTCAATGCGAGGTATCTGCTCAAAGGAGATGATCACAAAATACTCTTTAAAGTCATCTACCATACACTTGTATGGTATTAACTTGTCATCTTTGGTCTGATAGTCATCATTGACTTGATTAATCACCAGTTGGGAATCGCCATAGACAAGAAGCTCTTTTATTTTCTATTCCTCTGCCATTTTGAGACCAATGACCAAGGCTACATACTCTGCTATATTGTTTGTGCATAGGAATAGCAGACAATAAGACTTAGGTATGGTGTCACCTTGAGGAGTGACCAACAAGATTCTTGCCCCCGATCCATGGTTTATATAGGATCCATCAAAGTAGAGTTTCCATGAGTGTGTTGTTATACTGAATATGGATGCATCTTGAAACTTGAATGTGATTGGTGTGGTATCCTACAATGGTGCTTCTGCTAATTGATTGGCAATGATTTGACCTTTGATAGCTATCCTTTCTACATACTCAATGTCATATTCACTTAACAGCATTACCCACTTGGGTAGGTGACCTGTTAGAGCTGCTTTGCTTAATAGGTACTTTAGTGGATCTATCTTTGCAATAAGCTTAACTGAATGTGCTAGCATGTAATGTCATAGTTTTTGGGAAGCAAAAACCACAACAAGACACGATCTTTCTATTTGAGAGTATTACAATTCATAGCCCACTAATGTGCAACTGATGTAGTAGATAGCCCTTTCTTTGTCTTCATAATCCTGTTGTGCTAATAGGGTGCCGAGAGTTGTTGGTGTAGTAGATATGTAAATAGCATCTTTCCTTCGATGGGAGGCATCAAGATAGGTGGATTCATAAGATATTCCTTTAGTTTGTCAAATGCTTCTTTTCACTTCTCATCCCATCTAAATGGAATGTTTTTATGTAAGAGTTGACTGAAAGGTTGGTACTTGTCTGCCAGTTGTGATATGAACTGACAAATAGCCTGTAACTTGCCTTGTAGAGACCACAGTTGAGTGATGTTATTTGGTGGTGGCATTTCCATCATAGCTTTGACTTTGGAAGGATCTACTTCAATCCCATTTGCTAATACAATGAAGCCTAAAAGCTTTTCGGAGGTGACTCCAAACACACATTTCTTTGGGTTCAACCCAACTCTGAATTGTTCCAGTCTCTAAAAGTGTAACATCCTACCATGCAAACCCTGAAGGGTAAGGGCCAAAAGAGGACAAGATTTTTTTTTTTTTTACATGAAGTGATAATATACACATAAGACAGTTGTCGATTCAATATGTCAACAACGTTCATGGCCAAATATGGCCGAATGCACAACCCACAGGAGAGGACTAAATCTCTCTCCAGAGAAACATTAATAAACTACATTCATTTTAAACACCAATTCAAATGTTCCTAATCTCATTTCTAAATATAAATATGAATCCATAAACACCATAGTACACGTAGATCCAATACCCACACCAGAATCCATAAGTCAAATAAGAGGCAACATCACATATCTTCTCATTACTATTATTTACATCATCTCTCACAGGAGAGTACAAAATTACATAAAAGAATATACATATATAATTATAGAGCCATGAATATGGAATACAAGTACAATAAATAGTCCTAAATATAATACAATGACTGAATTAGGTACAACAATAGGTAGGATAATAGAGAGTGAGAACATCAACAATCTGGTGCTCCAAAACCTATTCATCAGTCCCCAATGGCAGTGGCAACGCCTCCCAACCATGTAAGAGACCACCCCACCGTGCTCGGAGGTAGTCACAAGGCTAAAACAAAAGAGCAAAGTAAGGGTATACATTATGGCCAACACTCACATCAATCACAGAGTAGACACGGAAAACAGTGCATAAGGCCAAAGTCAACACATAGAGATGCTCATCAATAGAATGTCAGGTGCTACTCATGACTACAAAGGTACAAGACACTAGGGTGTTGCATAGAATCAATCATGCCTAAATCAATGCCTCATAGATGGATAACTTGACGTCCTGCAAATGGATCGGCCTTCTCGTGTGCATCCTTAGCCTTTACAAGTGCTCAAGGCCATGCACGAGGACTCAATATCCTAGACTCTCAAGTAAAAGACAAAATGTACTAAGTACACTACATCTCAACTCTTAGTAGATCTAGAAGGTTTTACTATGCATACAATGACAATTAATGCCTATAGGTTAAGAATTTACTATCATCTCACCATGATGTCTTGACATCTAATGTGATGGATAAACAATTTAGAGGGCGAGACCTTAACTAACAATCCATCTAGTAACTTTAATTTAATTAATATATATATTTTGAGAACTAATGTTTACTGATTAGTCCCCAAGGATGCTAACCACAAACTCATTTCTTTAAAACATAATGATAATATCATAATCATCTCTTGATTATTTCTTAGCATTCAAACAAAGGAAATTCCAATTACTAGTAATAGTAAAATCACCTAAAATAGGGTGCTATCCATTGCTTTCAAGCATATCAATCCTCTAAACTTATAATGCCCATGATGTATAGATCCATTATCAACTGCCTCTAACTCAGATTTAAAACCCATCCTCATTAATGGTTTAAGGGTAAAAATAAACTTCCTTAAATTCTTGGGTTGTGTGTCAGATTTTCTTAACTAAAAGTTACGTGACCAATTTTCAATGCACAAACACATATCAATGTTTCTAAGGTATTTTAGTGTCATTTCATTATTTAACTCAAGGGCGATGGTTTCCACAAGGCTGGTGTCTTAGCAGAAATATGCCCATAAAGACCAAAACACAAAGCCACTTAATTTTCTAAGAAGGGTTATAATGAAAAATCGATTTAGAGAAGTCAACGTATAACAAAAGGGTTCCAAGGGACTTAGATCTCTTCAATCTTTTTCATAGTGTCCTAGTTTGTGTGGCTGCCCTCATTATATTTTCTAAAAGATCAAACCCACGTTTTACCCAAAATAACAAATCAGAAAACACATGATCTTTCTTTAAAAACCCTTTTATCTAAAGAATTAAGAAAACAGTTCTACATCTTAAAACAAATCCAAGGAAAGAGGCAATGTAAATGTCTTGCATTGAAATAAATTTAGGCATATGATTTATATGCATCACTCAGTTTTCTATTTTTTTCTGTGCTTAATGAAATTACAGCAGAGGTATTTTAGCCTTTGTGCTAGAAAAATAGAGAAGTGATGTAAATACCTTAAAAAAAAGAATATTTCCTCCCCAGCCTTGGATCTATTCCTTAGAAGATGATTTTTTCATTTTCTATTTGTACTCCCCTCTAGCTCACCTCTGATCTTTCAATTTGATACGCTCGCCTGAGTGATTTTCTTTCAACCATTTTCCCTTTCTTTTTCCTAAGTTTTATGTTTTGTTGACAGAATGCTTCAAGCAATTTCATCTCATGGAACACAATAATTGTAGGACACGTATAAAATGGATTTGTTACAAAGGCTTTAGAAACTTTTAAGAAAAGCCATTGGTAGATTTAAAGCCAAGTTCTTAAACCTTTGCCAGTACTCTCATTGCCTACGCTAGCATGGCAACTATGGAACATGGTATGGATGTCCAACAGAGCATAACGGAAGGGGAATTTTTATCAAATATTTTAATTGGAAATGTTGTGGTAGACATGTATGCAAATTGTGGGAGCATAGACAAGGCACATGATCCATTTCACAAAATGCCTAAAGAAATGTGGTCTTATAGACTATAGAAATTGTAGGATATGCACATAATGGATTTGTTGAAGAGTCTTTAGAAACTTTAAAGCAAATGTCATTAGTAGGCATAAAGCCCAATTCCTAACCTTTGCCAATATCCACGCTGCACAAAATAGATTTGTTGAAATGGCGTTAGAAACTTTTAAGCAAATGCAACTAGCTGCATAAAGCCAAATCCCAAAACCCTTTCCAACGTCCTCACTATTGTCCAAAATGGGATCGATGGAACAAGGTATGGACATTTTTCAAAGCCTGAAGGATAGAGGAATTTTGTCATATCTCCCCCTACAACTGCTATGGTAGACATTTATACAATCTCCCGGATAAAGACAAGGCACTCTCGACCATATCACCCATGTTATAAGGTAGAGATATTTCTTTCCTTAAACACTTTCACCCACTTCCCTTTTCTTCTACAGTTGCTCCCTCGAAGAACCATCAATTTACACCTACTAAAAAGATATTTTATTGCATTAACTACATCACCCAACTAAGAAAATGGGGTCGTTACATCCTACCCCCTAGGACTAGGCTTACTCCTGAAAGCCTAAAAACACTAATATGTAGCCAAAGCACACACTAGTCCATGAAGCTCAATACAATAAAAAAAATTAAGTTATCACATACACAATTATATACAATTAGTCCCAGTACAAGGGTAAGGAATAGGCAAAGCACTCACTTCCTACAAAAATATACATTAGCATAAGACAATTTCCTCCAATCAAACTAAAGAATGATGCAAAGAAACCACATTGAACAATCAATGGAAACCAAGGAGAAAAGCCTCAACCACCTCACTAGCAAACTACACATGGCCATAAGGGGCAATCTAGACATTACCATTAGGTAATCAGATGTTAAGACAACAACACAAGAACATTGTACTAACAGGGTACATTGGGCTAGGCTAGGGTATAGGGCCTGTGACTATCTCTAGTAACCACCATCGGGGATAATAAGGGTACACTCAAGCCTGTGAGTCTAGGTGGAGTCGATACCCAATACTTGCATCACTCTGATCACACGTCAAAGCACATGTGCATATAACATACATCAAAGCCAAAGCAACAATAAGTATGTAATCTAGCATGATAACCAATCATGTCAACATCATAATAATATAAGAATCCATCAAGGAAAAGTAACAACCAACAATTTGTACATATATACCAGCATAAACAACACAATTTTCTCATAATTTGTTGTAAAATGCACTTTCAAGACATAAAATTTTCAATTCTCTAACTTTTATGTGCAGCTATCTATAAAATGGAGCACACAAACACACATATACATAATCTCAACCTCTGATCTCATAGCATGCATTACATCTCTTTACATATAATGCAACAGTTTGTCACTTTTCAAGGCATAATGATGCAATTTTTGTTCTCTACTATATTTTAATATGCAACTACATATATAACAATTATACCACCTACATATACATACATACTCATCACATCACAAGGCTACATTAGGGGTTCATGTGGATGTTATAGTAACATCCATATCCAAAGTAATCATTAGTCCAAAACTGATAACCATGTCTAATATCCAAATCCATGTGTCTTGATGGCATTGACCCACCTAGTGAGCCATCCATACAAGCTACAACGACATGTTTCTTGTTTGTGTGAGGGTTTTAGCCTCCAAGAGATAGTCAAACAATAGGAAGGTAGTGAATTGGAGCTTAGAATAGCTCACACATACCCCCATCCTCAAGGGTTTCCCTGCGTCTACTTCCTCATAAACACTCAAACGGGTGGATCTCACCATACCCGATGAGGAATCGCATCACAACAAAAGACCAGCATTCAAAAATAGAAAGGTCAATGAGTTTACCCACCAAAATATAAATAAGAAAGAGTAAATCTGAATTTCAATAAGGTAAGAAAATGTGCATAATTTCAACAATATATCAAATGTAACCACAAGAGTTACATGTCAATGAAAAACATCCATGGCTAAACCAATACAAGCAAGATAACCAAGGTGTCGGTCCACACAAGAAAAGTAAAATTCACCAATAACTGAAAAGAAGATTCACAACCTTTGAAATATACACATCACAACACTACGTGACTATCTCTAGTCACCAAACAAGGAAGGAGGAAAATAAGCGTGACTATCTGAATAGTCCTTCATGTGGGTATGGCTTACTCACACAACCCTCACATGGAAAAGTAATGTGCCGGCCACCTAGGTCACATACCTCATGCGGCGCAACCGCGCATGGTATACGTCAAGTAGAGAAAGCACGCAAGCTGAATACCGCATGGAAATGTCCTACTCATAGGAACATCCTACATAGTGTGTACCCATGGAGAAAACACCTGTAGTAACACACCGAGCCAGAGGTGCACATGGCTAGATTCCACTCACATGGCAACCGATCAGAATCGAGGCCCTCTTGAGCAAACCCTCTACTCTATGCGAGAAACCACTCCTCTCAGCATAAGTAGGAACACAACATATATACTATGCCTTCATGCATCTAGGTATGTGGCATCGTATCCTCGATCTTAGCTTGCTACCATCAATGACTCGGCATCCTCACCAACATTGTATCAGAACACCAGTGGGGGGGTGGCATCATATCTAAAATAATCACATCAGGGTAAGATTGTAGCTGTCACAGGTGCTCATACCACAACTAATATCATCCTCAAGAATTGAGGGGATTAGGCTAACACTATATGAACCAAGTATCTAGTCCATTAAAAAGGGGAAGTAGTGAGTACTTTCCTAGGAGGTTGAAATGATCGATGTCATTTCATGCCACCATTATGCGTACGCCATGTAATTCCCTCCCAAGGAAGTTTGTTGCTGCTATTAACCCTCCACATATTAACTTATCAACAACCCTTGGGTTGGCAGTCAATAGGGTGACAACAAAAAACACATACGTGGTATGGTTTTCCCCCATACACATAATCCAAACATATCCTCCATGGATCGGTACGCAGTATCACCATACCATGGGTACACATACCAAGCACCGGTTAATCACAATACTCGATAGGAATACATCAATGGATGTTGGCAACATAGGGAATACAATCACAATTTCTCTTACCTAGACATAACCATAGCCCACATACAACTATGCAACATGATGTAAAATATACAACTTTACCCAAAAATAATTACTCCCAAACATCCATACTAATTTTCTCTTTTCACAAGGGCAACTCATTACCCGTAACATCATAAATTCACTTTGCAATTTTATCAACATAACACAATAGTGTATGAACATGTATAGCATCATCACTATCACTTTTACATCAATTCATAAACATAAGTACATTTTTCACAAAAAAAATCAGATGCTCATAATCATAGTGAAATGGGTTTGATTAAGGAACTCTAATCCATTCCTCCTATTCACAACCATACGTATAACCTTAAGTAACCATGGCTATGTCAAGGCATGCAATTGCTCATGAAGCAAAATATGCAACATACTTATTACTCTAACATGCATTATTTTTAGTTTGCAATAAATATAAGAATTCACCTATATGATCTCATTAAAACCACAATGCAATTGAGGAGATCAAATTTAATCAACAAGATATATCCACTAAGCAGTTATCGTTATCATGTAAACTCGTTATGTAAGGAGTTACTCATAACCATGTAATCACATTCAATACATAACCATAACAAACACAAGTTATTCTTCACTAATTCTTTTACTTATTGCATTCTAACATACTAATTAAATCCATATCCTATCAATCTAACATCTTTTCAAGTATTGACAACTAAGAAGAGGAGAGAAAGATAGGTTTCATCTCAAGTCAAGACATTACATGGCATCCAATATTCATCATACAAACATGCAAATTCTACTAAGGGAAAGTTTAAGGAACCATTAATATTCCAATGACTTCAACATGTTATCAAGGATGATAAATGGTAGCAACTCAAGCACATTAAGAGGTTATAAGAAAAATCAGCAATCATCCAACACTTACAAAAGAGCAAGGAGCAATCAAACTAATATATCCACATCTGCAAATAGCTACATCCTACCATCCTTTACATCTATAGCACAAAGCTTACAAGAACAGTCGAAACAAGGGTATTTAAGCAATCTAAGTTACCTTTAACCCAAAAACATACAAGACTCAACACTCTAGTCCCACTGAGTAAGGTAAGGCCAAGGAGGCTATTTCCTCCATGATATCTAAGTATGGGGTTATAACTTAGCCCACTAATGCCATGCTAAGGGATGAAAGCAATCAAGCCTATAAAAATAATATAACAAGCTCATGCCAAACATGCCAAACACAGCGAAACATAGAAGGCACAAGTATGCCAGAGCTCCCAGTGTATGAACATGGGCTCTAATACCAGATGCAACATCCCGCCCTGCAAACCTTGAAGGGTAAGGGCCAAAAGAGGACAAGATATATATATTTTTTTTACATGAACTGATAATATACACATAAGATGGTTGTCAATTCGATATGTCAACAACGTTCATGGCCAAATATGGCCGAATGCACAACCCATAGGAGAGGACTAAATCACTCTCCAAAGAAACATTAATAAACTACATTCATTTTAAACACCAATTCAAATGTTCCTAATCCCATTTCTAAATATAAACATGAATCCATTAACACCATAGTACACGCGGATTTGATGCCCACACCGAAATTCATAAGTCAAATAAGAGGTAACATCACATATCTTCTCATTACTATAATTTACATCATCTCTCACAAGAGAGTACAAAATTACATAAAAGAATATACATATACAATGATAGTCCCATGAATATGGAATACAAGTACAATAAAATAGTCCTAAATGTAATACAATGACTGAATTAGGTACAACAACAAGTAGGATAATGAAGAGTGAGAACATCCACAATCTGGTGCTCCAAAACTTGTTCACCAGTCCCCAATGGCAGTGGAAACGCCTCCCAACCATGTGGACTCATAAGAGACCACCCCACCGTGCTCGGAGGTAGTCACAAGGCCCAAACAGAAGAACAAAGTAAGGGTATACATTATGGCCAACACTCACATCAATCACGGAGCAGACATGGAAAATAGTGCATAAGGCCAAAGTTAACACATAGAGATGCTCATCAATACAATGTCAGGTACTACTCAAGACTACAAAGGTACAAGACACTAGGGTGTTGCATAGAATCAATCATTCCCAAATCAATGTCTCGTAAACGGATAACTCGACGTCCTGCAAATGGATCAGCCTTCTCGTGTGCATCCTTAGCCTTTACAAGCGCTCAAGGCCATGCACAAGGACTCAATACCCTAGACTCTCAAGTAACAGACAAAATGTACTAAGTACACTACATCTCAACTCTTAGTAGATCTATAATATTTTACTATGCATACAACAACAATTAATGCCTATAGGTTAAGAATGTCCTATCATCTCACCATGATGTCTCAACATCCAACGTAATGGATAAATAATTTAGAGGGAAAGACCTTAACTAACAATCCATCTAGTAACTTTAATTTAATTAAAATATATATATTTTGAGTACTAATGTTTACTGATTAGTCCCCAAGGATGCTAACCACAAACTCATTTCTTTAAAACATAATGATAATATCATAATCATCTCTTGATTATATCTTAGCATTCAAACAAAGGAAATTCCAATTACTAGTAATAGTAAAATCACCTAAAATAGGGTGCTATCTATTGCTTTCAAGCATATCAATCCTCTAACCTTATAATACCCATGATGTATAGATCCATTATCAATCACCTCTAACTCAGATTTAAAACCCATCCTCATTATTGGTTTTAGGGTAAAAATAAACTTCCTTAAATTCTTGGGTTGCATGACAAATTTTCTTAACTAAAAATTACGTGACCAATTTTCAATGCACAAACACAGATCAATGTTTCTAAGGTATTTTAGTGTCATTTCATTATTTAACTCAAGGGAGAGGGTTTCCAAAGGCTAGTGTCTCAGCAAAAATATGGCCATAATGACCAAAACACAAAGCCACTTAAATTTCTAAGAAGGGTTGTAATGAAAAATCAATTTAGAGAAGTCAACGTATAACAAAAGGGTTCCAAGGGACTTAGATCTCTTCAATCTTTGTCATAGCCTTCCAGTTTTGTGTGGCTGCCCTCATTATATTCTCTAAAAGATCAAACCCACATTTTACCCAAAATAACAAATCAGAAAACACATTATCTTTCTTTGAAAACACTTTTATCTAAAGAATTAAGAAAATAGTTCTGCATGTTAAAACAAATCCAAGGAAAGAGGCAATGTAAATGTCTTGCATTGAAATAAATTTAGGCATATGATTTATTTGCACCACTGGGTTTTCTATTTTTCTTTTGTGCCTAATGAAATTACCACAGAGGTATTTAAGCCTTTGTTCTAGAAAAATAGAGAAGTGATGTAAATACCTTAAAAAAAGAATATTTCCTCCCCGGCCTTGGATCTATTCCTTGGAAGATGATTCTTTCATTTTTTGTTCGTACTCCCCTCCATCTCACCTTATATCTTTCAATTTGATATGCTCACCTGAGTGATTTGCATTCAACCATTTTCCCTTTCTTTTTCCTAAGTTTTCTGTTCTGTTGACATAATGCTTCGAGCAGTTTCATCTCATGTAATGCAATAATTGCAGGACACGCACAAAATGGATTTGTTACAAAGGCTTTAGAAACTTTTAAGAAAAGCCATTGGGAGATGTAAAGCCAAATTCTTAAACCTTTGCCAGTATTTTCAGTGCCTGTGCCAGCATGGGAACTATGGTACATGGTATGGACGTCCAACAGAGCATAACAGAAGTGGAATTTTTATCAAATATTTTAATTGGAAATGTTGTGGTAGACACATATGCAAACTATGGGAACATACAAAAGGCACATGATCCATTTCACAAAATGCGTAAAGAAATGTGGTCTTATGGACTGCAGAAATTGTAGGATATGCACATAATGGATTTGTTGAAGAGTCTTTAGAAACTTTAAAGCAAATGTGATTAGTAGGCATAAAGCCCAATTCCTAACCTTTGCCAGTATCCATGCTACACAAAATAGATTTATTGAAATGGCATTAGAAACTTTTAAGCAAATGCAACTAGCTGCATAAAGCCAAATCCCAAAACCCTTTCCAACATCCTCAATGTCGTCCAAAATGGGATTGATGGAACAGGGTATGGACATTTTTCAAAGCCTCAAGGATAGAGGAATTTTGTCATATCTCCCCCTGTAAATGCTATGATAGCCATTTATGCAATCTCCTAAATAAAGATAGAGCACTCCCGACCATATCACCCATGCTATATGGCAGAGATATTTTTTGACTTAAACACTTTCACCCACTTCCCTTTTCTTCTGCAGTCACTCCCTCGAAGAACGGTCAATTCACACCTACTGACAAGATATTTAATTACATTAACTACATCACCCAACTAAGAACATGGGGTCATTACAAAAAGACCTTCTCTAGTACATCTAGGTGGGATTCTCTTGTTATTAACTTTGTAAGGATGTCATCTACACAGTCCTCCATTGTGAGGTGCATCATATCATGGATGATAGTGGCCATAGCACGTTGATATGTTGCCCCTGCGTTCTTTAACCCAAATGAAATGACGTTCCAGCAGAAGGCACCCCATGGACAAGTGAAAGTAGTTTTGTGTTGGTCTTCTGGTGCTATCCTAATTTGATTATATCCTGAGAAGCCATCCATAAGAGAAATCATGGTATGTCCTACTGTCAAGTTGACTATGATATCAATATTGGGCAATAGAAAATCATCCTTGCGACAAGCTTTGTTAAGATCTCAGAAATCATTACATAATCTAACTCTGCCATCAGGTTTTGATATTGGCACTATGTTGGATTCCCACTCTAGATTGTCAATTGCCCTAATGAACCCTACATCCAGCAGTTTCTTGAGTTCCTCTTTTACTAGTAATGCAATGCGGGGATGCATCTTCCTGAGCTTCTGTTTGATTGGTTTGACCCCTGGATCTAGTGGAAGATGATGTAGAATCAAATCTAGATCTAAACCAGCCATATCTAAGTATGACCAAGCAAAGTTGACTTTCATTTTCTTGAAGAATGGTACAAATTTTGTCTTTTCCGATGGGGATATAGACTTTGCAAAGTGAATGATCTTAGGATTATCTTCTATTTTGATGTTGACAGGTTTTGTAGGTTCCACAACAATCTAAGACTTCTCCTGGTACATGTCATTAGGGAGAGTGTCAAGTCTTCCATCGTTTGGTACCTCAGAGAGGTTTTCACCATCTGATGCATCCTTTGTTTTTACTATTTTTGGATTTGATACTGCCGCAGAGCAGTTTTCAACATCAAATCTAGTTTTTATTTTGATGTTTTTGTGACTGGAAGGCTTGGTATCCACTCCAAAATAAGCCACAATTTTGAGTTCAATGGCGAAGCTAGCTTTATGATCTCCTGTAGGTAGGTGGTCCCTAAGTTCCATGTAGTCAATATAGGCCTCGTCATTTTGGAACATGTCTAGTTGTGGGGTTCCTTGTAGATCCCAGTCGATAAGTGATAGTTTGAATGGATACATGGTTAGGATTCAGATTGGTAGGGATAGGATCTAGGGTGGTACTTTCCTCCAAATTGTTTATTGCGATGGAACTCTGACCTTCCTCAAAAGTTGTACTCTCAGGAGTTGGCAAATCACACTCTAATGGTCTATGTGTTAGCATTTGTCCCTCACGGTAGGGGCTATAGGCTTGAATGGTGTAAACTCCTTTGTCATCACAGGAGTGCTTTGTGAGTTCATCCCATTCATATTCATTGGAATCTGTGTCACTATCCTCTTGAAGGTTATGGATCATTTCCACAAGACAAGCATTTGCCTTAGCTTTGCCTTTCTCTTTGTATCCTAGACCTTTTGTATTTCTCTCCAATGAGGACGAGGAAGGTTGAATGGTATCGATGATTCCTTCTTTTCTTAGGCCAATGGGACCTTGTCCTTCATAACCCATTCTATGTAAGATAGACTCACCACGCCCATAGATTTCCATTGGGAGCTTAGGTGGTTCTTGTTGTGTGTTATCTCCCTCTATGTAGAGTCATTGCAAGATGTCTCTTTCCTCTGTTTCATCAGATAGGGTCCCTCATTTTACAAAGGGAGTTGTGGGAGGTTTGGGAGGAGCAGATGGCTTTGAAAAAGGTGTAGGTCGCCCAAAGGATCTTGGAGATAGAGGCATTTTGGCTAGGTTGAGGCTATGCTCAATGGAGTATTCCCCTACCCATGTTTCTTTGATTGTGTTCTACTCTTTGGGCTTGGACGAGGAAGCTTTGGAGGTAGAATCATGATGTGAGATGGGGGATGTGGAAGCTCTATTGTTGGGTATGATGTAATCAGGCTTTGAGTGGATAGAGTTACAATGCTAAAAAGGATCTGAATCACCTTGGATGGTGATTTATTTGCCGTTATGAGGAAATTTGATGCATTGGTTGTAGGTAGAAGGCATAGCTCTCATGGCATGAATCCATGGTCTACCTAGGAGGATGTTATAGGCTAGCTCCTTGTTGAGGACTTGGCAAACAACATCCTTTATTACTAGTCCAACTTGTATTGGTAACACCACTGTTCCTTTAGTAGTTCTTTCTCCTTCATCATAGGCCTTAATAGTGATCTTTTTCCTAGGATCCACTGCGGCTTCCGAGAACCCTAATGTAAGGACTAGCTTGAGCATGTAAATATTTAAAATGGCTCCTCCATCAATGAGAACTCTTTTGATATGGTGTTTATGAATGAAGGTGATGATATGCAAGGGTGTGTTATGGGGCTGAGCCACTGAAAGGACATCTTGTTCGGTAAATGACAAGGTGCTAGAGGAGGTTAGATTTCCTACCATGGCTTGAAACTTCTCTTGAGCCAGGTTTGTGGATACAGTTGTTTCCACTAGGGATTTATTGAGAATTTCCTTGTGCGAAGGAGACAGATGCAACAAATCTAAGATAGATATGTGGGCAGGAGTTTTCTGAAGTTGGTCTATGACACTGTACTAATGGGAGTTAGATGAAGAAGATGACGACCTTGGAGGAAGCGTGTTTAACATGACCTTACCAGTACAGGTGATGATGCTGCAATCAGTTTTGTTGGGTCCTGATTGTTGGTTGGATGTGACCACATTAACTTATGGGATGTGCTCCGATATGTAGTTGATGGTATAATCGAATGGAACATTCGCATAGTTAGCATTGTTTTGTCCAATATTTTGATTCTGCATGTTGTGGTTGTTATTGTTGTTCGTTGTTGTATAGCATGTCGTGGTTGAGGAGTGGATCTGTGTATGTCACATCTGTCTCATTAGAGGTATGTTGTTTAGTACCTACCTAATTTTGGTCATGAATGTCTTGAATGACATGTTTCAGATGGATACAGTCATTGGTCTTATGGCCTCTTCCCCTATGATATTCATAGAAATCAGTATCTTTTTAATAATGAGGTTTTACTTGAGGTTCGTAGTCACTAGTGGGGAGAAGAGTGATCTCATTGTTGTCTAATAGCTTTCTTAATGTAGACTCTTGGGACTCCCCTAGTGGTGTGAACATTCATCTAGGAGTAGAGGTGAACCATTGTTTTGGCTCGCGAGGGAAGGTTTTATTTGGTGTAGCATTTCTTGCTTCTCCTTTGAGAGTGAAGATCGGTTGCTATTTGGGAGCCTCTACTTTGGCATCGACTACTCCATCATTGATGACATTTTTGTTCTTTGTCCAAAACTTAGACTTGTCCATAGTGTAGTTAGAGTTAGGGGTGTCCTTGTACAACTTTATTTGCCACTTGGCGATCATAGCTTACTCGATAAATAATCCCATCTCAATGACTTTCGTAAATGAGGTAGGGCATTGAATTTAGATTTGGTAACATAGATTGAGGTTAAGGTAGTGGACGAACATCTCCATCATTTGCTTCTCAGGCAAGTGATATGAGCATTTTCTCGTGAGTTGTCTCCATCTTTGTAAGAAGGCAGTGAAAGATTTGCCACTCTTTTGCTTTGTATTGCATAGGTCAAGCATGGAAACTTCATGTTCAATGTTATATGAGAACTGTGTGACAAACTTGTTGAGTAACTCATCAAAAGTTTTGATACTCGGGGGATGTCGCAAGAACCATTCCATGGATTTTCCACCTAGAGATTGTTAGTCTAGGTCCAGACAACTAAGAAGGGGGGGTGAATCAGTTGTCGCACATTTTCATCTTTTTACTTTTAATCTTCCTTTACCACTCATAATTAATTTAATGATATAAACATTTCAGCATCAATCAATAAGATATGAACTGAAAACATAAATAACACATTTGACACCAAGATTTTGACATGGAAACCTAGCTAAGGGAAAAACCACAGTGGGGGTTAACCCACAAAAATCAAAACCCTATTAAAAGTATTTTTACAAATGGGAATGCACATGCATTCGGGCTCACTTCCTAGAGCTCACTGCTCAAATGGAGGCTCACTGCCTATGGAAATATTACAAGAGAATGATAGAAATTTGAACTGATTAATAGCATCTACCCATGTAAGAATTTTAGTTCTGATTAAGTACAAAAACTGATCTTACACATTTCATCTTTTCTCTGCTCTTCTTATTGTTATCCCTTCATTCACACTTTTGATTTCTACTCTTCTCACATATGCCTTATTCGCATACACCACACACACTAAATCATCCAATTTCATCAGCTATATATATCCGCAACATGATCTACAATCATTCTATTAGTCAGCTTCAACAACACTTAGAACTTTTATGAATTCTCTGCTCTGTCAGCTAGATCTATGCATAACTTAAGGTGTAGACCAAAACTTGCTCTTGAAAATTCCAAAGTTTTCAAATACATAAATATCAAATCATTCTCTATATTTAAAAAATCCAAATATTTATTTAAATTATCTATTTCCTCTAAAATTGAATTAATACCAAAAATAATTCAATTAGTCCACGTGCACATGTAATTAAATATTTTAATATTTAATTTCTCCTCCAGTCAGATTAGTTAACTCATCAATCAAAATAGTTAACTAATTAGTCAATTGAGTTCACTTCTTAATCTATTTTGTTGACTCCTCAATCAACCCAGTTAACTGATCAATCATCTCAGTTAACTCTTCAATCTATTCTATTAACTCCCATATCTCAAAATAGAGCAGGGCACTTGTCCTCTCCCTATTCGCACACATCCTCTCAAATTTCCTCAACTGTTGATCTTCTTATTCATCCTACACCATTGATCTTCTTTCTCAGAAATATATAAATACAACCCCTATTCCTCCATTTGAAGGATCCAAGCTTTTTATAAATTCACTCTGCAGGAATCACAGCACGCCTTTGGCACAAATCACTCCATAGCTTGAGATCAATTGTCACACCATTATCACCATTATCATTGTATTGTGAAGATCCCCTTCATTGCAAAACCTATCAACAACCATTCTCCATTGTAATCTTGGAGAAAAGCAAGTGCACCTCCTCAGGGCTCTATTCATACACAAGATCAATTCAAGATAGGCGACCAATGGAAGTCACAGAATACAAAGGTTTGCAAGGTATTGTGCTCTTTGTGTTTGATCTTATTTGTTTCAATTTCATTGGGTTATTAGGTAATTAGTTGTTTATGCTATTGTTCCCATTTTTTCTCATAACATTTATGGCACCCACCGTGGGGTCCTTGCCCCAATTTAACTTCAAAATTGAGTTTTTGTGTGTTAGAATCCATACACAGGACATTTTTGTGCATCCATCGCATTCTGCTATGCATCTACTCATTGTTACTACGCATCTATCAAATCTGCGCATCTGTCACATTCTACTACGCATCTACTCACTATTACTATGCATCAGTCAAATCTGCACATCCATCACATTCTACTATGTATCTACTCACTGTTACTACACATCTATCAAATCTACATATCCATCACATTCTACTATGCATCTACTCACTGTTACTGCGCATCTATCAAATCTATGCATCCACCCACTATTACGGTGCATACATTCTCTGTTACTGCGCATTTATTCTACTAGGATTTTTAGGCTATTTCTTGAGAAATTTCTAACGCTAACATCATTTGCAAGAATATTCTCAAATCCACCTTGCAGGTTAAGAGCTGGACAGGCATATAGCTACATGGTTAACTCTCATCTAGATCTAAATAGAAAAAGAAGTAATTGAGCATGTTCATGCAAATTTCACTTAGATCTAAATAGAAAGGAAGTAATTTGTACTTGTTGCATCACAACATGAACATAGTCCCAACTAGGAGGATTAAAATTGAACAACTGCTCTTAAAAGCTTTTTCAAAGTTAACAAATCTTGTGTGCCTGATAGAGTAACTCATTTAGTTTTTCTCTTTTTAACTAGGAGGAAAGAACCAGTGTTTTCCATGATTTTGGAATGATAATAGGACTATGCTCTCCCCTTAACTAGGTGACCAAAATGCCAGAATCATCATTTCATATGTGTGACCTTTAGAGAGGCCTGCCCTTGGAATTCCTTCCTTCTAAGTGGGATGACCTTAAGTGATAATGGCTAAAGCCAAGTACCTCCAAATCACTACAAATAAATTACATTTGTGATAAAAGTTGCAAGCAACGAGTGTTGTTGTATTACATTGACCAATGCTTCCCCCAAAACCCTATGGAGCATAACCTCTGCAGGCTGAGAAGCCTTCTTATCGAAGCAAATGGCCGCACGTGTAATCACCTAAACGGATGCCTTGACTAAAATCCTTTTGTTATAGTAAGCCAAAATCCCCTATTTGGTGACACAAGAGGAGGAACCACTAGAGTTGTCTAATGTCATACACTCATTTAGTGTAGAGACAGCAAAGTTCAACTCTTTGAAGGAGCTATAACTTGGTATGTGTGAGAAGTGAGTGCCATGGAGGGGAGCTGGTGCTACCAAGTTATTAGCTATCTGCCTTTATGCAAGTGGCTAGTGTAAAAACCAATTTGGAACTTATTGAATACCGTCCTTACCAACCTTAGGATTGTGCTTGCATTAAAATAAGAAAAATCAAACAATCATGAAAATATTCTTTGTGTGTGATGTGTCTTTCTTTCCATAATTGAAGAAACAAATCAAAAAGAGCAACATTCAAACAAAGAACCCAAAAACATTGAAAAGTGTGCCTTTACCAAGTAAAAATAATTCAAAATCAAACAAAACAACACAGATCTATGCATCTACTTCATCCTGTTGCACATTTACTCCATCTTGCTACACATTTACTCCATCTTGTTGCACATTTACTCCATCCTACTATACATTTACTTCATCCTACTGCACATTTACTACATCATGCTGCGCATTTACTCCATCCTGCTAGACATTTACTTCATCCTAATGTGCATTTGCTTCACCCTGCTGTGCATTTATTTTCTGTTGCACTTTCACACAGTTCAGCTATGCATCTTCTTTTTCACCATACCTGTGCATGCACTTCCTGAAGCTGTGCATTCATACTCTACTCTGGCACATCCACTCTTCCACCAGATCTGTGCTTTTGTTTTTTGTTGCTGTGCATATACACTCTGTTCCTATGCAGTTGTTCCTACACCTCTATCATAGTGAGTACTTCTATACAGTTTTTTCTGAAAAACACTTACCTTTTTGAGCACCCATTTCGGTCTTGTATCAGTTTCTGAGGTCAAATTAACCATACAGTCACTTCTCCCATTCTTTTCTACAATGTACCCTCTTTTTCATCATTCACCTCATCAAAATTTCACAAAACTTCCCAAGAACAAATCAAACTATGAAAAAACCACATAGCTACAAGGCAATTTTTGGATTATATTGGATTCAAGCATTGCTAGTAAGTCTCCACTAACAGGATCTATCATCCTTCTATCTTAGAATTTCACTAGTTTGTTTTGGTGCAAAACTAGTCTCTACCAAGTAATCAGATTTCAATCACCCTTACTTTTGGCTACCATTTTGTATCGATCGACTTGTTTGACACCATTGATCAAACAAAACCCTTGTTCAAATCTTATCACCACTAGTATCCCCTTCACTACAACCTCCAAACACATCTTACCAAAGCATCCAATTTCACCCCACTCCATTCCAAATCACATTGTATGGTACTAACTAGATCACAAAAGTAAAAACAAATTGAAATGGTTGAAACGTCTGAAAAAATTGTCCCCTCCCCTCACAACAGTGATCAGGAGATATCTCACGAGGACTTACAAGAAGCTCTCCAAGATAGAAAATTTCAATGAATGATGGAGAAAGTACTCCACCAAGACCCTAAAAAGTTCTTTCGCCACCTAGCAACCCAAGGAGTTAAGCTCCCTACTGACTTTGATGTCACAGCATTAAAGGAAACTAAAGAGGAAAGAACTCATGAAGATAGCACATGTGAGGAAAGAACCCTTGGCATAGACAAAGGCAAGAAAACTGCAAACTCAAGCACACCTTTAGACATGTTGATAAAACAAGTTCAAACCCTACAACAACACTTAGTGGACCTCCAAATAGGGACATCCACTAAACACTATTCATTGAAGGATATCTCGTCATACCCCTTCAATAAGAGCTTGAACATGATCGCCTTTCCCATTAGATTTGAAGTTCCAAAATTTAACAAGTACAGAGGAAAGGGTGACCCTAGAGACCATATCAGAGAATTCAACATAACATGTCTCGAGGTTTCTCACAATGAAACTTTTCTCATGAGACTCTTCCCTAGATCTCTAGGAGGGCAAGCCATGGAGTGGTTCTCTCAACTCCCCCCAGGTATCTGTGCCTTTGATGAGTTAGTGAACAAATTTGTCACGCATTTCTCATATAATATCGAACATGAGGTATCCATGCTTGACCTTTGCAACACAAAACAAAAGAGTGGTGAATCCTTCATTGCTTTCTTACAAAGGTGGAGCCAACTTGCCAGCAAGTGTCCTTATCATATACTAGAAAAACAAATGCTTGAAATGTTTGTCCATAATCTCAATCCTGATCTAAGCTATCAAATTCAAATCTAATGCCCTACCTCATTCACAAAAGTCATTGAGATGGGGTTATTCATTGAAAAAGCTATGATCACAAAAGGACAAATAAAATTATTCAAAGACACTCCTAATTCAAACTATACCATGGATAAGTCAAAATTCTAGACCAAAAATAAGAACATCATCAATAATGGAGTGGTTGATGCTAAAGTAGTGGCTCCTAAGCAACCAATTTTAAATCTCAAAGAAGCATCAAACAATGCAACAGCGAGCAAACCTTCATCAAATGAACTGAGAAAACCATACAATTTTCCTCCCAGATGAAAATTTACACCACCGGGGGAGTCACATGAGTTCGCTTTGAGAAAGTTAGTTGCAAACAATGAGATCACCCTTCCTGCCATAAGACACTATGAACCTCAAGTTAAACCTTCTTGGTGGAAGGATACTAATTTTTGTGAGTACCATAGAGGCAAAGGCCATAAAACTGGTGACTGTATCCACTTGAAAAACATCATATGAAACTTACTAGATCAAAATTGTGTGGGCACAAAAGATCATCCCTCTAACGAATCACATGTGGCATTCAAGGATTCGCTCCTTAACCATGACCGGTAGAACACTCATAACAAAAAGAATAACAACTAGCCAAATCACAATAACAGGAACAATGATGTTAACTACATGAACGTGCCATTCAAATACACCGTTAATTGCATATCAGAGCATATCCTACAAATCAATGTGCTCATGTTTAACAAACAATCAGATTCCAACACCAAATCTGATTGCAATATCACCACCCACAGTTGGAAAGTCACCTTGCAGACACTCCCTCCAAGGTCACTATCCTCACCATCTACCCACCATAAGTACAACGTCATTGACCAACTACAAAAGACTTCAGCCAATATATCCATATTAGAGTTGTTGCATCTATCGTCATCCCACAAAAAGATTCTTGATAAAGCCCTAGTGGAAACCACTGTGCCCACCAACTTGGCCCAAGAGAAATTTCAAGCCATGGTAAGTCATCTTATCTCACCTAACATCCTATCATTCACTGAATAGGATGATCTATTTGTATCTAAACCCCATAACACATCATTACATATTGAGGCCTTCATTAACAAACATCGCATCAAAAGGGTTCTAATTGATGGAGGAATAGGTTTGAAAATTTGCACGCTAAAATTAATCCTTACATTGGGGTTCTTGGAAACTGCAATAGATCCAAGAAAGAAGATCACAATAAAAGCCTATGATGAGGAAGAATGGACAACCAAGGGAATTGTGGTGTTAACATTAAGAATTGGACCGGTGGAGAAAGAAGTTGTTTGCCAAGTCCTTGACAGGGAGATCGCATATAACATTCTCCTAGGTAGACCTTGGATACATGCCATGAAAGCTATGCCTTCCACATATCATCAATGTATCATGTTCCCTCACAACAGCTAAAAGATCACCATCCAAGGTGACTCTGATCCTTTTCAACACTGTAACACTATCCAATCAAAGCCAGATTTCATCATCCCTAATAATAGAGCTTCCACATCTTCCACCTCCCAGCATGATCCTGGCTCCCAAGCTTCCACATCAAAGGCCAAAGAGTAGAAGGTCAAGATTAAACAAACAGGGGTAGGAGAGTACTCCATCAAGCATATCTTTTGTTTAGCCAAAATGCCTTTATCTCCAAAGTCCTTTGGGTGACCTACACCCTCCCCAAAACCATCTGCTCCTCCTAAAACTCCCAAAACTCCATTTGTCAAATGGGGCACCCTATCAGATGAGAGCAAGGAAAGAGACGTTCTGCAATGGCTCTATATAGATGAAGATGACACACCGTGAGACAAACAACCAAAGCTCCCAACATAAATCTATGGGCATGGTCAATCTATCTTACACAGAATGGACTATGAAGGATAGGGTCCCATTGGCCTAAGAAAAGAAGGAATAACTCAACCCATTCAACCCTCTTAATCCTCATCAGCCTGAGACACAACAGGGCTAGGATACAAAGACAATGGCAAAGGAAAAGCTAAGGCTACTACTTGTTTTGTGGAACAGATCCATAACCTCCAAGAGGATAGTGATACAGATTCTAATGAGTATGAATGGGATGACCTTTCAGAACATTCCTATGAGGACAAAGGAATTGATATCGTTCACACCTATAGCCCCTACCATGAGGGACAAACTCTAAGGCATAGACCAGTAGAGTGTGATTTTCCCATTCTGAAGAGAACAACTTATGAGGAAGGTCAAAGTTCTCATGAGACAAATAATCTTGAAGAAAGTACCATCATAGATCTTGTTCCTATCACTCCCAATCCTGATCATATATCCATCCTTACCATCACATCCATAGAATCAAATCAACCTATCGATCCCCTCCCCCTGGTACATCCCGATCTTATCAATTTGGATCTACCAGGAACCCCCCAACTAGACATGTTCCAGAACAATGATGCCTACATTGATTACATGGAACTAAGAGACCACCTACATACAGGAGATCATAAAGTTGGCTTCGCCATAGAACTCAATACCGTAGCTTATTTTGGAGAGGGTACCAAGCCTTCCAGTTGAAAAAATATAAAATTCAAACATGGATCTAATGGTGAAAACCACTTTGCGGCAGTGTCAAATCCAAAAAATGTAAAAATAAATGATGCATCTGATGGTAAAAACCTCTTTGAGGCGCCAGACGATGGAAGGCTTGACACTCTCCACAACATGTATCAAGAGAAGTCACAAATTGTGGTAGAACCTACAGAACCTATTGACGTCGGCACAGAAGGTAACCCAAAGATCATAGAGTTTGCCAAGTCTCTATCTTCGATGAAAAAGATGAAATTTGTACCCTTCTTAAAAAAGAAATAGATTAACTTTTCTTGGTCCTCTGTAGATATGCTCAGGTTAGATCCAGACTTGATCTTGCATCATCTACCACTAGATCCTGGAGTTAAACCTGCTAAACAAAAACTCAGGAAAATACATCCACATATCGCATTACTAGTCAAAGAGGAACTAAAGAAGCTACTGGATTTAGGGTTCATCAAAGCAATTGATTACCTGGAGTGGGTATCAAACATTGTACCAGTATCAAAACCTGATGGAAGAGTTAGATTGTATAATGACTTCAGAGATCTCAACAAGGCATGCTGCAAAGATGATTTCCCATTGCCCAACATTGATATCATTGCAGACTTGATAGCTGGACACACTAGGCTCTCTCTTATGGATGGTTTCTTCGAATACAACAAAATCAGAATAGCGCCAGAAGATCAGTATAAAATAGCATTTACATGTCCATGGGGTACCTTCTACTGGAATGTCATGCCATTTGGGTTGAAGAACACAGGAGAAACATACCAACGAGCAATGACTACTATCTTCCACGACATGATGCACGTCACCATGGAAGACTATGTGGATTACATCCTTGCCAAGTCACTTACAAGGGAATCTCACTTAGATGTCCTAGAGAAAATCTTTTAGTGGCTAGAACACTTCAAGGTCTACTTGAATCTGAAAAAGTGTGTGTTTGGAGTCACCTCTGGAAAACTTTTGGGTTTCATAGTATCAGCCAATGGGATTGAGGTAGATCCTATGAAGGTAAAAGCTATCATAGAGATGCCACCACCAAGGACCATCACCCAACTGTGGTCTTTACAAGGAAAATTACAGGCAATCCGTCAGTTTATCTCACAACTGGCAGACAAATGTCAACCTTTCACTCATCTCGTGCATAAGAACATCCCATTTAGATGGGATGAGAAGTGTGAAGACAAATTTTGCAAATTGAAAGAGTATCTCATGAATCCACCTATCTTGATGCCGCCTATCCAAGGCAAGCCACTATATCTTTACATATCTGCTACACCAATAGCTCTTGGAGCCCTTTTAGCACAACAAGACTATGAAGGCAAGTAACGGGCAATCTACTACATTAGTTGCACATTGGGGGGGTATGAATTTCAATATTCTCAAATCAAAAGATTTTGTCTTGCTGTGGTTTTTGCTTCACAAAAACTATGCCATTACATGCTTACACATTCAATCAAGCTAATTGCAAAGATCAATCCATTAAAATACTTGTTAAGCAAAGCAACTCTAACAGGCTACCTAGCTAAATAGGTAATAATACTAAGTGAGCATGACATAGAATATGTGGAAAGGAAAGCTATCAAGGGTTAGATCATCACAGATTAGTTGGTGGAGGCACCATTGCAAGATACTACTCTAATGACATTTGACTTTCCTGATGAATCAATTTTCAGTATCACAACACATTCATGGAAGCTCTACTTTGATGGGTCTTATACAAACCATGGATTCGGGGCAGGAATCTTATTAGTCACTCCTTAAGGTGACATAATACCTAAGTCATATCATCTACTTTTTCCTTGCACAAGCAACATAGCAAAGTATGAGGCCTTAGCCATTGGTCTTAAGATGGCGGCAGAGTGGAAAGTGAAAGAGCTACAAGTCTATGGAGATTCACAACTCATCATCAATCAAGTAAATGATGACTATTAGATGAAAGATGACAAGCTAATACCATACAAGCATATGGTAGATGACTTTAAAGGATACTTTGTGATAATCTCCTTTGACTAGATTCCTCGCATAGAGAACAAAGAAACATATGCCATGGCAACCATCGCCTCACTACTCGATAGACCAGAGAATGAGTCAAGTTTTAAGTTCTTGGTAGAGTCAGTCACACAACCAGCTTATGATATCACCAAAATGCAATCCATTTGCCTCTTAGTAGGATCTAATTCACCCTTGTATGGTAAAATTTACACTTACCTCAGGGATAACACCTTACCAACCGACTTATCTAACAACCAACACTAAACCTTTATCCGCCAAAGATCCTGCTATACCATTATCGCCGACACCCTCTACTGCTGAGGTTTGGATGGTACTCTACTCAGATGTCTTGAACATGATGAATCTCAAACCACCTTACAAGAAGTACACGAAGGAATTTGCAGAACACACTCTAGTGGTCCTACCTTAGCTAAGAAACTCAAGTGTTTGGGATACTATTGGCTGAACATGGAGATAGACTCATCATTTTTTCAAGAAATGCAAGCACTATCAGATTCATGGTAACCTCATCCATGCACCAGCTTAGGAATTGTGGCCTTTAACGACACCTTGGCTCTTTTGTCAGTGGGGACTTGTCCTTGTGGGCAAAATCCACCCTCCATCATCTAATGACCACAAGTTCATTATCACTATCACTGAGTATTTTACCAAGTGGATTGAAGCCGTCCCACTCAACAATGTCATAGGAAAACAAATTGCCTCCTTCATCCCTAATTACCTCATTTGTCTATACAAAATTCCCTCATCCATAGTCACGGATAATGGAAGACACTTCAAAAACTAGGATGTCTAAGAGCTCTGTGACAAATTCCAAATCCAACACTGCTTCTCCACCCCATACTACCCACAAGGCAACGGTCAAGCAGAGGCATCCAACAAAACCATCTTGAAAATCCTTAAAAAAACTATTAACGACACCGGCCGTGATTGGCACATGCAACTAAATCCCACTCTGTGTGCCTATCAAACCAGCATACGCACTCCCATAGGTGCCATACCATATGCCCTTATCTACGGTTCTGAAGCTATTTTTCCCATTGAGGTCAAGTTACCATCTTTGCAGGTACTGTTAAAAGGTCTTATAACTGATGAAGACTATAGAGTTTCCAGACTACAAGAGTTAGAACTATTCGAGGAGAAATAATAGAATGCTTTCAACCATCTCAAAGCCTATCAACAAAGAAAGTCAAGAAGCTATAATGAGAGAAGAGTGATACAGATTCTAATGAGCATGAATGGGATGACCTTTTAGAACATTCCTATGAGGACAAAGGAATTGATATTGTTCGCACCTATAGCCCCTACCATGAGGGACAAACTCTAAGACATAGACCAGTAGAGTGTGATTTGCCCATTCTGGAGAGAACAACTTACGAGGAAGGTCGGAGTTCTCATGAGACAAATAATCTTGAAGAAAGTACCATCATAGATCTTGTTCCTATCACTCCCAATCCTGATCATATATCCATCCTTACCATCACATCCACAGAATTAGATCAACCTATCGATCCCCTCCCCCTGATACATCCTAAGCTTATCAATTTGGATCTACTAGGAACCCCCCAACTAGACATGTTCTAGAACAATGATGCCTACATTGATTACATGGAACTAAGAGACCACCTACCTACAGGAGATCATAAAGTTGGCTTCACCATAGAACTCAATACCATAGCTTATTTTGGAGAGGGTGCCAAGCCTTCCAGTTGAAAAAATATAAAAATCAAACATGGATCTAATGGTGAAAACCGCTTTGCGGCAATGTCAAATCCCAAAAACTAAAAAATAAATGACGCATCTGATGGTAAAAACCTCTTTGAGGCGCCAGACAATGGAAGGCTTGACACTCTCCGCAACAACATGTATCAGGAGAAGTCAAAAATTGTGGTAGAACCTACAGAACCTGTTGACATCAGCACAGAAGGTAACCCAAAGATCATACAGTTTGCCAAGTCTCTATCTTCAACGAAAAAGATGAAATTTGTACCCTTCTTAAAAAAGAAATAGGTTAACTTTGCTTGGTCCTATGCAGATATGCTCGGGTTAGATCCAGACTTGATCTTGCATCATCTACCACTAGATCCTGGAGTTAAACCTGCTAAACAAAAACTCAGGAAAATACATCCACATATCAAATTACTAGTCAAAGAGGAACTAAAGAAGCTACTGGATTTAGTGTTCATCAAAGCAATTGATTATCTAGAGTGGGTATCAAACATTGTACCAGTATCAAAACCTGATGGAAGAGTCAGATTGTATAATGACTTCAGAGATCTCAACAAGGCATGATGTAAAGATGATTTCCCATTGCCCAACATTGATATCATCGTAGACTTGATAGCTGGACACACTAGGCTCTCTCTTATGGATGGTTTCTTCGCATACAACCAAATCAGAATAGCACCAGAAGATCAGCTTAAAATAGCATTTACATGTCCATGGGGTACCTTCTACTGGAACGTCATGCCATTTGGGTTGAAGAACATAGGAGCAACATACCAATAGGCAATGACTACTATCTTCCATGACATGATGCACATCACCATGGAAGACTATGTGGATGACATCCTTGCCAAGTCACTTACAAGGGAATCTCACTTAGATGTCATAGAGAAAATCTTTCAGCGGCTAGAACACTTCAAGGTCTAATTGAATATGAAAAAGTGTGTGTTTGGAGTCACCTCTAGCAAACTCTTGGGTTTCATAGTATCAGCCAATGGGATTGAGGTAGATCCTATGAAGGTAAAAGCTATCATAGAGATGCCACCACCAAGGACCATCACCCAACTGCGGTCTTTACAAGGAAAATTATAGGCAATCCGTCAGTTTATCTCACAACTAGCAGACGAATGTCAACCTTTCACTCATCTCTTGCATGAGAACATCCCATTTAGATGGGATGAGAAGTGTGAAGATAGATTTTGCAAATTGAAAGAGTATCTCATGAATCCACCTATCTTGATGCCACCTATCCAAGGCAAGCCACTATATCTTTACATATCTGCTACACCAATAGCTCTTGGAGCCCTTTTAGTACAACAAGACTATGAAGGCAAGGAATGGTCAATCTACTACATCAATTGCACATTGGTGGGGTAGGAATTTCAATATTCTCAAATTAGAAGATCTTGTCTTGCTGTGGTTTTTGCTTCCCAAAAACTATGCCATTACATGCTTACACATTCAATCAAGCTAATTGTAAAGATCGATCCATTAAAATACTTGTTAAGCAAAGCAGCTCTAACAGGTTGCCTAGCTAAATGGGTAATGCTACTAAGTAAGCATGACATAGAATATGTGGAAAGGAAAGCTATCAAGGGTCAGATCATCACAGATTAGTTGGCGGAGGCACCATTGCAAGATACTACTCCAATGACATTCGAGTTTCCTGATGACTTAATTTTCAGTATCACAACACATTCATGGAAGCTCTACTTTGATGGGTCTTATACAAACCATGGATTCAGGGTAGGAATCTTATTAGTCACTGCTTAAGGCAACATAATACCTAAGTCATATCATCTACTTTTTCCTTGCACAAACAACATAGCAAAGTATGAGGCCTTAGCCATTGGTCTTAAGATGGCGGCAGAGTGGAAAGTGAAAGAGCTACAAGTCTATGGAGATTCACAACTCATCATCAATCAAGTAAATGATGACTATCAGATGAAAGATGACAAGCTAATACCATACAAGCATATGGTAGATGACATTAAAGGATACTTTGTGATAATCTCCTTTGACCAGATTCCTCGCATAGAGAACAAAGCAGCAAATGCCATGGCAACCATCGCCTTGCTACTCGATATACCAGAGAATGAGTCATGTTTTGAGTTTTTGGTGGAGTCAATCGCACAACCAACTTATGATATCACCGAAATGCAATCCATTTCCCTCCTAGTAGGATCTGATTCACCCTTGTATGGTAAAATTTACACTAACACCTTACCAACCGACTTATCCAACAACCAACACTGAACCTTTATCTACCAAACATCCTGTTAAACCATTATCGCCGACACCCTCTACTGCCAAGGTTTGGATGGTACTCTACTCAAATGTCTTGAACATGATGAATCTCAAACCACCTTACAAGAAGTACATGAAGGAATTTGCAGAACACACTCTAGTGGTCCTACCTTAGCTAAGAAACTCAAGTGTTTGGGATACTATTGGCTGAACATGGAGATAGACTCATATCATTTTTTTAAGAAATGCAAGCATTGTCAGATTCATGGTAACCTCATCCATGCACCAGCTCAGGAATTGTGGCCTTTAACGACACCTTGGCTCTTTTGTCAGTGGGGACTTGACCTTGTGGGCAAAATCCACCCTCCATCATCTAATGACCACAAGTTCATTATGACTATCACTGAGTATTTTGCCAAGTGGATTGAAGCCGTCCCACTCACTAATGTCATAGGAAAACAAATTACGTCCTTCATCCGTAATTACCTCATTTGTCGATATGAAATTCCCTCATCCATAGTCACGGATAATGGAAGACACTTCAAAAACTAGGATGTCTAAGAGCTCTATGACAAATTCCCAATCCAACACTGCTTCTCCACCCCATACTACCCACAAGGCAATGGTCAGGCAGAGGCATCCAACAAAACCATCTTTAAAATCCTTAAAAAAACTATTAACAACACCGGCCATGATTGGCACATGTAACTAAATCTTGCTCTGTGTGCCTATCGAACCAGCATACGCACTCCCATAGGTGCCATACCATATGCCCTTTTCTATGGTTCTGAAGCTATTTTTCCCATTGAGGTCGAGTTACCATCTTTGCAGGTATCATTATAAGGTCTTATAACTGATGAAGACTATAGAGTTTCCAGACTACAAGAGTTAGAACTATTGGAGGAGAAACAATAGAATGCTTTCAACCATCTCAAAGCCTATCAACAAAGAATGTCAAGAAGCTATAATCACAGAGTCCATCCAAGGGTCTTTAATGTTGGTGATCTAGTGCTCAAAGAAAATCCCTGCAATCAGTAGGATTGGGAGAAGAAAGGAAAGTTTGAACCCAACTGGCCTGGTCCTTATGTAATCATTGCTGCCTATGGCTCAAGAGTGTATCAATTAGCTACATCAAAAGGTGAGCTGTTCGATGACCCAATCAATAGTATGCATCTTCATCGGTTCTATACCTAGAGAACCCCAATGTAAGGGGGCACAAAAATTAAAAAAAATTAATCAATAAACCAAAAAAATGAAAAATAAAAATAAATAAAAAATGAGAAAAGACAAAAATGTTGCAATAAAAGTAAATTAGTGAAAACTTAGCAAACATGCACCCTTTGTGATGCAAACCGCTTCCTCCATCTTTGGGAAACCATTGCCTTGCATCCATTCTTCCTACCATCATCCATCATCCAATCGTATCTATTTCAAAAAAAATACCTAACGATAACCTATCATGGCTTGATACTCTATCACCATTGTTGCCCTATTACCTAAGGTTTATCCACTACCCTATCCATAGTGTCAGCCTATCATAGGGTCCGTCATCAGTATCTTATCCTCCTGAACTACATTTCCTCTACGTCGTCACATAGGCAAGGCCATCATTGATGGGTCCCCAAGACTACCCATCCATTCCATACCTTATCACCCATCCTCTGGTCCATCTACATCCACACCATTTCCCATCACCTATGTCCTAGGTCCACAAAATTCCACACCTCGAACTACATTGTCTCTGTGTTGTCACGTAGGCAAGGCCATCTATCAATGAGCCCCCGAGACACTAGGTCAGTCCCTTAGGGCCCATTTCTTCATGTCTGTTGTCTATTCTTTCATAATAAATCGATCCTCTACCTGACTGGGGCAAGTCCTCGACCTGGTTATGGAGTTGGGTTCTGTAATGCCACATGTTCTAAGAGGGCACCAATAAGGATTGTGATACCTTTCACTAGACACACACGCACAACAAAGCTCGCTTCCAAATAAATTTTTGATGCAAGACATCAATCTATCCTAAACAAAACAAACAAGGGCCTAAACACTCCAAATGATTTTATCTAAATTATGGCAAGAAGACACATCTAATGCAAGAAGGTTTTGTTTTGATTGGTTGTGCCTTAAATTTTAACTTTTGTTATCATGTTTCCTATGCCACTCAAGGATTCCTAAAAACTAGAGATGCTATGATGGGGGCATGATTATTTTATTTGTTTGCTGCTTGTGGGTTTTTCTTTAGTAATGTGAAGCTTTGTCTAAAGACACGATCAACATAATGATCATTGAGGACATCAGAGGTCTAAACATGAAACAGGTGTAATCCTTGTCTGTTGATATGCAAGCAATACTTAAGGCATCTTGGTTCAATTATACTTAAATGCTTGTATTAACTTGCTAAATAAAAATCCATGTAAGCAATACTCAGGTCATCATGAGGTTTAATTATACCTAGATGCTTGTATTTTCTTACAACATTTTAAAGAGAAAACAAAAAAAAATCACCCAATGATGAATCAAGTCCTTCAAAATACTTGCAATATCAAGGTGACAAATATCTGCATCCATGCACATCCAATTACATTTCATATACCATACATAAAATAATGATTTTGTTCAAAGTGCCAATGTTTGCAAATAAAAGCTTGTCATTCCTTCATTTGCTTTCTTCTATCAATCAAATTTCTATCTATCATTGTATCTTTCATCAAATCTCTTCTACATTGATTGAGTACACTTGGACATAACAAAAGCATATCATCATCTTTCATTTCATATTAGGTGAGATAGTCATTAAATTGATTAAATCATTCGCATACATATAGGTGTAGCAAAAGCATGTCATCATTTTGCATTTCATATTAGGTGAGATAGTCATTAAATTGATTAAATTATTTGCACACATATAGGTGCATTCAGTCATCCATATCTAATTGTATCAACATAACATAGTGTCTCATCAAAAAACCATCAAAAACACAGCTATCAATAATCATCTAATACCATTCTATTTACATAACAGGGGTTGCATATTAGATATCATAAACATTTGTGAACATACAAACATTGAAAGTAGAGTGTATCCATGATCATCACATAAAAAAATGCATGTAGGCCATCATAATTACATCATCATATATAATCATAAAATATAAAAATGTCCAATGTGTACAAAATTAGTCCATCATCCATGAGTCGAATCATAAAAGGTGTATGTACACATCAAGATAATAATGATACATGTCTCAGTAGTTGTACAAAATAAGAGTGATATATACATAATCTGGGTATCCATGAGCCATCAAAACATATATGTACAAAGCAAAAATCTATACAAAATCGTAGCTAACCCTGCTAACGCAGGATGCTGTTCCCAGCACTATCATCTCCCCCTCCTCCACCTTGACCTATCCTAGACTGCTGTGGGCCCATACCTAAGGCCGTCGACCGTGAACTACCTACCCTCTGCAGGGACACAGCTGCTGACTAGCTCCTGTAGCTCAGTGCCCTCTGATTTGTCGGCACTGCCCTGTGATATAGCCCTCTATAGTATTGTGTCTTTGCTCAAGCTGAGGCCAACTCTCCCAACACCTATGTAACCTAGGCCTAGGCCTATGACAACTATGTAACAAGAAGTATTGTAGTTGCGTCAGTGCCCAGGGTGGCCACGGCTGCATCCCTCTCCCCTGTCAAAGCATGTACCCTGGCCAGTGTGGTATCCCAATCTACAGTGATGCTAGCAATAATCCCTGTATCTCCCTCTATCCAAACCTTGGCGACTCTCAGTTGTGCTCTCAACTATCTCAATTGGCCTCCTAACAAGGCTACTTCATCCCCCTGCACATGCTGCTATGGGTCAGGTTGATCAGGTGCCTGCAATACCTGTGGAAAACTACTGGTATTACCTGTTTTACCATCTTCTAGGGTGGGGCCTGCCCCACTCTCTACTGCTGTCTCGGTCGGCCGTCACCACCTCCATCTCCTCCTCTTCTCCTCCTCTGCCTCCTCCTTGGTGTACCTCCATCATCCTCCTCCTCTGACTCAACCTCCTCTAGACAAGGAGCTAACTCTCCCAGACCTAAGTACCTAGGGAACGAGTGCATGGCAAACCAATCCTCAGAATCCTACGTCATCCCTATATCAACCACCTCCCACCTCATCAGCTACGCTTGATAAGGAGTCTATAGGAAGTCTTCCTAGGCCTCCTCGTAAGAAGCCACATGACCCCATCGTCGTCGCTCTGCCCATGTCCTTGCGAACAGTGTCTGCCCCTATGGCATACCCTATATATGCCCAAACTATCAAAAGACACAACTAACTATCTACCTATCTAGAATATGATGGGTCTAGCCAATCAGCCACCGTGTCTAAAACACATACGATAGCTCATCACCCTCATCATCCCATACCTCGTAGCCCAAGTATGGTCGTCACACAACTGCATCCACATTATCCAACTGATGGTGCCAGTACTCCAACTTACCCTGCCTGTGCTGAGTAAGTACACTGGCGTATCCATAGGAATATGGCTCATCCCTCTGTCAGTGAAATGTGACAATAGACTGTGTCACTGCAATGTGCTCCCAACCCCACAACTGTAACAAAGAAACACCTGCTGAAAGACTCGACGCTCCATAGTACACAACCTGATGCATATCATTTTAGAGGTGGGCTAGTACACAGACACCCCAAGCAAAATGCGTGCCCTTAGTCAACATCCTCTCTAGGGTCTAATCCCAAACAACTACAAATCCATGTGATCTCCGATCGGGGCATACAACACCTCTGATCAAGCTAGCTATAATCTCGAGAAAGTAATCATAATAATCATAAATATCCTGTCGGGATCATCAAATATCCTCCTACACTAAGCTAGCCCGGCGTCAGGCTGAGAGTCATACTCTACTAGCTCCCCTACTATCAAAAGTCTTAGGATCCTATAAACATCCTCCAGGGTCATGGTGATCTTGCTGGTAGGGAGGTGGAATGTCCCATCCTCACTATGAAAGCACTCTACCAAATCAGTTAGTAGACCGAGGTTTGCACGAACCTCGAGCATGAAACAAACATAGTACAAACTAATCGCTCCAAGCACTAGACGATCTGTCTCTATGAGCATGTGTCATCGCCGCATGGTAACTGAGAACTGCTCCCCAGACATGATGCAATCAGAAATATCCTCCTACCATCAACAAAGCAAGGAATCAACCATAACCATATCAATGCCAACCTGATCAACTATCAAACCTATCATAATCACTTAACATATCAAATTGATCAAACCAAGCATATCATCTCTTGTCTAGATTGTATCAATCTCAGAGATTGCTTATCAATTGTCGCATCAATCAAGAGGCCAATTGAGTCAATTTCGCTAAGTAATTGAGTATCGTAGGCAAATGTGTCATTCTAGGTAGCATTTGCATAGTATTAGAGCAAAAGCGCAGCTTCACAATCCATGTGTCAACACATGGTACATATGCATATCTTCCCAGTAGATGCACAGTATCACAACACATGCACAGAAACCTATGGCAAATGCGTAGAACTTACACATGTGCAGCAAAAAGACCTAAATGTGCCAAAACACTATAAATGCGTGGTTTCGGGGCATAGATGCGCTGAAACCCAAAGCTATGCACATGCTTCAGTATCTTTGGCATGCATTTATTGTACTAATAAATGGACCTAGCCTAAAATTTTTGACATATGTGCCAGGCGTCCTGCATCTGATGCCTGCCTGAATTGTCGAACCCACTTGAAAGGATGCTCCTTAACCAGAATATCCATCTCTCTGCTGACTGCTCTGGCTCCTACTCTCTGCAAAGCTCCTAATAGCTCTCACAAAGAGACAAGTGTGCAAATGACTAGGATTGTGGACCCAACTTCTATATATAGACATTCAACCCTAACTAGCTGTGTGGTGACCTTGCCTTCTCTCCGTGCCCTTTCTCCTCTGGTTTTTCAAGCCATAACCTATTTTCTCCATTTTGCACATTCTTTCACCTTCTTCATCATGAGATTGTTCGTATCACACCCTCGAAATTTTCTTCCTGGTCCAATCTCCCGAGGGGGCATCCTAGCATCATAAACCTATACTAGGGGCAAACTAGGGCATGTATCAATTGCAGAAAATTTTTAATTCTTTGAAACAATGTGATAAAACACATTGCATCAAAGAGGGGCAAAATGTATACACTTAAAATTGGCTCATGTCAAATTAAGTAAATATTTTAATATTTATCTTAATTCTTATTCCTCTATCAATAAATAAATAAATCAATTTATTTATTTGATTCATATTTCTCCAAAAATTAAATAAAATCATTTATTTAATTAAATCATCCAAATTCTTCTAAAATCATTTTAAATTAAATAATGCCAAATTATTTAATTAATTCTTCTAAATTCCTTAGTCTTCAAATCCATAAATATCAAATCATTCTCTATATTTAAATAAATCGAAACATTTATTTAAATTATTTATTTCCTCCAAAATTAAATTAATAAAAAAATAATTCAATTAGTCCATGTGCACATGTAGTTAAATATTTTAATATTTAATTAGCTAATATTCCCTCAACCACATGTCCTATTTCTCCTCTAGTCAGATTAGTTAACTTATCAATCAAAACAATTAACTAATTAGTCAATTGAGTTCACTTCTCAATCTATTCTGTTGACTCCTCAATCAACCCAATTAACTATTCAATCATCTCAGTTAACTCTTCAATCTATTATGTTAACTCCCATATCTCAAAATAGAGAAGGACACTTGTCCTCTCCCTATTCGCACACATCCTCTCAAATTTTCTCAACCATTGATCTTCTTATTCATTTTACACCATTGATCTTCTTTCTCACAAATCTATAAATACAACCCCTATTCCTCCATTTGAAGGATCCAAGCTTTTTATAAACTTACTCTGCAGGAATCACAGCACGCCTTTTGCATAAATCACTCCATACCTTAAGATCAATTCTCACACCATTATCACCATTATCATTGTATTGTGAAGATCCCCTTCATTGCAAAACCTATCAACAACCATTCTTCATTGTCATCTTGGAAAAAAGCAAGGAAGTGCACCCTCTAAGGACTCTGTTCATACATGAGATCAATTCAAGATAAGCGACCAATGGAAGTCATCGAATAGAAAGGTTTGCAAGGTATTGTTCTCTTTGTGTTTGATCTTATTTGTTTCAATTTTATTGGGTTATTAGGTAATTAGTTGTTTATGCTATTGTTCCCATTTTTCTCATAATAGTCATTGCTTAACTTTTTAAGGAATTGTTTGTGGAGCTAGTGGTCCCATGAATATTTATTTTTTCTTCTTATTTTAAGCAGTCATCTAAAATCTTATTTTTTAATTGTATAAATTTTTTTAAATATTTTTTTTAGAAATTATTGTTTTTTTTCTCTGCTAAAGCTTATAGTCAAGCATACATTTTTTAGTTGATGATACAAAGGATAAGCATACATTTGAATATAGTTAAACTAAATTATAATACTTGTTGCAATACATATGTTACCAAGAGATGTAGAGGAATACCAATCCAGAGATCCGGTCCTCAGACAAGTCTTTGTAGTTTGTTTATACCCCAGTCAGGTAGCTAGATATTGACAACAAAACATAAACAATAACAAAATAGAACATCACATATACATCACAATAAGATAACATATATCATTACCTGGTACCAGCAAACTTCCATATATATATAGCAATCAAATACATACATCCATTGTTCATCCTCTGGCATTGCTATATACATGATTTCTATATCATTGATTATATTAGAATATGCTAATATTCTCCTATCATGCTTGCTTACTTACATTCTACTACTCCTATATATATATATATATATATATATATATATATATTACATAAAGGGTTGTGTCTTATGTCAGCTTCTGGCCTCCGGATCATGTGCAATCTACTCTGATCAGCTTTGTTCTCTATCAAGTAACCTACTAACATCACCCCCCCAACAAAATTATGTCTTGTCCTCAAGACATGCAAAGTCAGTTGCTAGTTAGGATAGTCTTGTAAATTTGTTTGAGTTGTGTAAGACTTGTATCCCACTACTTTTTGGCCTTAGCCACCATGGCTATCTATCCTTATACTTTCATGTATGTTTCCTCTGCTTCCTCTATACTTGTTGGTATATTTATAGTCTATATGGTTTTCTTGGCCTCTGCAAAACTATTGGTTAAGTTAGCCAATCTCAGGTTTACTACAGGTCCCTCAGCTATTTTATTTGGCCCTTTTGTAGGTGGTGGATGTCACATCCACAAAAAACATAAAACATCAAACAAAAAATATAATCCACAACTATGTGTTGCTGCACATTACATTAACTCAAAACATGAATACATTACATTTCATGAATGCTGCTACATTCTCTTGATCATTACATGACTTGATCACTTGATCATTACCTGCTTGCTTTGCTTACATTACATTATGCCTCTTTTATAGAGGGCTTTGCTCATGCCTTGCCTTTCTAGGCTCTTCCATTCTTCATCTAGAAACAATCTATTTTTGGAAACTTCCTCTAGAACTTTCTAACCTAGAACCTTCTTTCTAGAATCTTGTTTGTCTTATCTAGACTATTTTAGAAACTTTCTAGTTTCCTCTTTTGTCTTTTTGCCTTTTTGTGTTTTTCATTATGTGGGAGAAATTACTCTCCAACACTCCCCCTTAATTTTGACCACCTATTTATCATTCCAAATGTATCTTCCAAGTCTCTCTAGTCTTCCGAGTCTGCAGACTCACTTAAATATTTTCAAACCATCTTCATGATCTGCGGATCTCAAACTCTCACCCACTGCTGCGGCAACCCTTCAAACTTTGATCTTAAATTTTTAGAACTTCAAACTGGAAGTCCTCTGGCTATCTGTAGCTCTCAACTTTGCACATCTCAAACCTTCAAACCTTGATCGATTGCCATCCTTCACAATTGAATATATGTATTTGAACAACCTCTTCAACATACCTCTAATTTGTTGCCAACTAAATCCAAAAACAAATCCACAATTCATTTTCATGCATCCTGTAATAGATTTAGTTCTCCATTGTTTGTTCCAACACATCTTTTAACAATGATTCTTTATTCCACATTTGGTACACTGATGTAGATCCCAACACTTGTCCTTAGTATGTCCTTACCTATGACAATGAGAACATTGCACATTTTTTTTCCTGAACCAACATGTTTATACCTGTAACATGATTTATTTTTCCATATCCAAGACCTACATATTTTGGCCTCACTATTGGCTCAATTGGCTTTTTAATTCCTTGTCCAAACTTGCCTAATCCTTGTCCTTTATAACCCATCTTTTTCATCATCTTGAAACCAACATTCTCTTCATTACAATGATTTTCAGATTCAAACAACTTGTCATTTTCATCAATATCACAACATTCAAATTTTACTAATCCAATCTCTTCAACCTTGCATTCTTTAGCTTCAGCTTTATCACATAAGTCATTTGTATCAAATGAGACATCACAAACCAATGTCTTTGTCCTCAAACATTCATTTTCTTCTTTCAACCTTAATATTTCTTCTTTCAACTTTGACATCTCATCTTTTGTAAACTACATTCCTCTTTTAATCTTTTTATCTCTTCTTCTAATTCTTCGTTCCTTTGTTTAACCTTATCAAATAGTTTCAGGTTTTCTTCTAACTCTTCATTTTTCCTTTTAACTTTACTCAATTCAACATTAGCTTCATACCTTTCTAACCTTAAACCAATTTTCTCTATTGTCATTTGATGTAATTCTTTTATTAATTCAGATCTTTCTTTTTCCAAATCATCTTTCTCTTTTTTCCAATCTTCTTTCTCTTTTTGCCAATCTTTTTTTCTATCTTTTCTCTCTTATCTTTTCCCATTAAAAAAAAAATGATTAACTTACCTCAGACTATTGTCCTTCACTGTGATTGTTGATTGGTTCCAGGCGCGCCTTCACTTGATGTCTTCTACAATGTCTTCTGCTGCTATTTTTTGCAATTTTTATCAACTCCTTGCCTTCTCAAACTTCAGTCTTCTCTGCTGTAATCTAGCATTGTTCTTTCTGCAATCTTTGTAGCTGCAATTTATGTGATGTGTATTATCTTCAAAAAATAACTCCTTTAACCTTCCGTTCAGCTCTACAGGCTTTGTAGTCAAACAGGCGATCTTAAGCAAATTAGATTTTTTTTCAATTGTTTTGGCCTTGACCACCGATGATTCCTTGTTTTCTTCTTTGGCTTTCACAAATGGATGATGTTCTTTAATTGCCTAAGATCTCCTTCCTAAATCTGGCGATTCATGTATAGGCGGGTCCCAAAAACTGTGATCTTTCTATTTCTATTCAATGGCTTCACTTCTATGATAGCTTCTTTTTAAGATCTCTACTCCTTCAGCGATCTGCAATTAACAACAGCATGCGATACAATTTTCTCCTAGCGCCTTGGGCTATTGTAATCTAAGTCTTCCACAAATGCTGCGGCCCGATCTTCTTTTCCTCTCGGATGATTCTTTTATTGGCAGCTCCAAAAAATGACTATAATTTATACACTCTTTTGCAGTGGATTATACCTAATTCCAAATCAGCTTCTTTTTCAATGACTCCTCTTTCAATAGTTAATAAAACATCAAATTTGTCTTACCTTAGATTGGCTACAAACTCCTATTTCTTTTTCTTCCTTAGGTTGTCTGGTGATTTTCCTCCAGTGATGGCTCAACTCACAATCTCTTCTTAAAACCCTAGAATTGTGATTTGGACATAATCTTGGTCACTTCAATGGCATCGACTAAACTCTTATCTGAATCAATCTCTAGGAATGTCTGGCTCGGCCTTGGCTTCAACGATTCTTTGGCAACGTCACTTCAAGATGGGCTTTTCTCATTTCCTTACGCCTCTTCTAGCTGTGGCTAGACATTTCAAACTTGATGGTGACTTTAAACTTGGGGGGATGATTACTCCTCAGATCTGATGCACCTAATATTTCCTTTGACCCTAATTTCATGATCTTTTTCAGTGACCTCTGATGGAAACCTCTGAATTCATCTCAATCAAGACTCACTTCTGCACCTTTATTTCCTTTCATGACTCCGCTTTAGCGATTCCTTCAGCATGTTCTAAAAACTCTGAGTCTTCAGCGGCTTCAAACTCTTCCTTAAAAGAGGTTCCCACAGTGGCGGTGGCTTGTCTTTGACTCAACAGCACCAACCTTTTCTCCAAATTGGCTAAAGATTTCAAATCTGTGATTTTATTAGCGATCTAGGTCTTCAGCATCTTCTAGATTTGGCCTTCAATTTAGAACTATTCTCCTCATGCCGTGATTTTAATAGTGATTCTTTAACTTTATTTGATATCCGATATCACCATACCTGACTTTAGGGGGCAACCTTTGACTTGCACCTTTCTTTAATTGTGATTATCAAATCCATGGTGGGCGATAATTTCTACAGGTTCACTAACTTCTAACCATTATTTTTTTGGAGCATGTGTGGCTCCTTTTGACAATAACAGTAGCTTTAGCAATCTAGATTATCTTTACATCTACAGGCAGATTTTTCAACGGCTTATAGTAAACCCTAATTCTTCAGACAACAACTTGCTCTTGCAAAAAAGATCGATCAACATGCAAATCTTAGATCTCACATGACTTTGGCTCTCATAACCCTAGATGATCTTCACATGCTCTGGCTCTCATACCAATTGTAGGTGGTGGATGTCACATCCACTAAACACATAAAACATCAAACACAAAATGTAATCCACAACTATGTGTTGTTGCACATTACATTCACTCAGAACATGAATACATTACATATCACAAATGCTGCTGCATTCTCTTGATCATTACATGACTTGATCACTTGATCATTACCTGCTTGCTTTGCTTACATTACATTATGCCTCTTTTAAAGAGGGATTTGCTCATGCCTTGCCTTTCTAGGCTCTTCCATTCTTCATCTAGAAACAATCTGTTTCTGGAAATTTCCTCTAGAATTTTCTACCCTAGAACCTTCTTTCTAAAATCTTGTTTATCTTATCTAGACTATTTTAAAAACTTTCTAGTTTCCTCTTTTATCTTTTTGCCTTTATGTCTTTTTCATTATGTGGGAGAAATTACTCTCCAACACCTTTGTCTAATCCCTTTGTTCCTAGAGTGGTTGATGTTGATTATGTGATGTCTCCACTTATGCTCTTATCACTCCATCCTTATCCACGAGAGGATCATATTGTGCTACCACATTTGTGATCTAAATCTCTAAAGCAGTGCAGTGCAATGACATGAATCAGATGCCCTAGCCTTTGTCCAGTAACTGCAAATACGACACAGTTAATCCGCTTTCCTCTCCCAACACCATCATTTTCACCAGTCCGCTATCTAAGAAGAAGCTTCAAAAAACACAACACGATCAATCTGTTGCCTTGACATCACTTTTCTACTTGTCAAGAAATACCCAAAACCTTTACCCCCATGAGAGATTTGTAGGAATGGTCTCCTGACATTGCTTTTCTACTTGGTTTTTAATCTATGCTTGTAGTAGCTATTATATGTGGCCATGAGAGAGTTGTAGGAATGGTGGGCAGTAAGGAGGCACTCACATTTCCAAACATGCCAAACAACTAGATTTACGAATCTAAGTAGATATGAAAATTGAGAATTTTATTTTACCTAATCAGCCATAGACCCTGCTTCCCTATCTTGTAATAAATTTGCTTTTAACTACCAATGAATTATTGAATCTTTTAACATGTTTTCTAGTCTGACAAGACTGAGAAGAAGAGATTATGAATGTGGAACAAAATTGTCCTAAGAATATAGTATTAAATAGCTTAAATTAGCAAGCTCCCTACACAGGAAGATGCTAACAAATCAAAGGGACTACCCTAAAGCTCATAACACATCAACTCTTTGCTGAGGTGCAGCTTGGCTCACCCTTCAATTTGTTAAGATATTTCTCTTGTAACTTGCACATAATTGATAGGAATAATTTTAAAAAAGAAATCAAATGTATATAGATAATTATACATAAATACATTTCTTAGACCAAACTACCTCAAGCCCCTATTTTTGGTTATGTTATACATTATATTCTTGCATGATATATGGCAGAGCCACTGGGGTTATAATCCTATACCAAGACAGAATCTTAAGCTCTATATGTATTTCTGAGCTGTAGGAAGACTAACGTTCCAAACCAAGAAATGCAATCTATTGTGACCTAATCACAACATCGCCCCATTGGTAACAAGGACCCCTCTTTTTGGGTATTTTGGCTTGAGCTGTGTTGTTTTGGCTATAATCTCACTTGAGAGTTCTTGCCTAAGTAAGGTTGTTTGCGAATAATGTATTATGTGAGCCCAGTCTAAGTGTCTGCTTGGACACACTCAGAGTCATGTTGTGTTTTCTCAAATAGGTGTAGTGAGTTAAATAGCTGCCTCAGCCTTCCCTTTCACACTAGTGGTCGATGGTTTGAAAAGTCTATGCTCAGCAGAATTCATTCCTTGAATTATAAATAGCATGCTCGAATGTCCACTCTGCCATGTGTTTAACTCAATCTTGTAGTGCATATTATCCAGTTCATAGATGACGGTTCCACTGGTCTGGCTTGATGCACTTTCATCCTCACATTACAATTCATGTTCTTTTCAAATTTTTCGCCTTGAAGCACTTCCTTCTTATTCTTGCAATTCGTATTCATACTCATCGACGAACTTTCGTGGTCCTTTTGTAAATCTTGTTTTTCAAGTGTTATGCACACATGCCCAAAATGCCTGCTCAAGTAGACCTTTTGGTGCTCTTTGCATATTTTTTTCTCCACGTTGATGCATGACAACCAAAGAGGTCTTAAAAGTCTGCTTAAGCGGAGGTTGCTGGTCTGTTTGCAAAGGCAATGAGTTTCATGTTATGCACAGGCATTCAATACGTCTGCCCAAGCATTTGATATTATGCTTAGAACATCAGAGGGTCCACTTGTTATTCTTCATACTCACATTCAAATCTTTTCATTCTAAATATAGAACATCTAAAGATTGGCTAAAACACATATTGGCAGGAGTGTGATAAATTCAGCATCATGCATTTTTAAACTAATAAGTCCGCTCAAGTAAACACACTTTGCATTTGTAAAATTCAACACCCCTTATATCCACCTAGGTGCGCATTTATGGTCACTTCACATAAATGGAATTTCAAGCATTATACATAGCATGCCAAAACATCTACTTATTATTCTTTTGCGTAACCTCTGCACTATGAACATTATGCACAAGGCTATTTGATAAGTTTGCTAGGTGCGCGTCTGCAATAATCGTGCATCTTTTAAGTTTGATATCATGCATGAGCTTTTAGAAAGGCCGCTCAGGGAGAGAATATGGAGTCGTGTTGCTATCTTAAAATGGCATCATATTTTAAGGCATGATGATTTCGCCAAAGCCTACTTATAAATGAGGGTTTGTAATTCATATTCTCCAACACCATTCATTGTTTAAGGAACTGATCGCTCTAAAGGAATTCTTCAAAGCTTGCACATGATATATGCAACTCAAAATTGGCACTTCCCATCACGATTGTATTCACAAATTCGAGGTTGAGAATATTGGGTAAATCTACCAGGTGATGCTGATCGATAACAAGTATGCAAAATAGAGATTGACCACAAAAGAACACGACGACCCCTCATTTCTCTCTCTTGGCGATTATGATTTCAAATAAGGCGGATGAGGTAAGAAGATTCACGTTGTCTAAAAATAGCTCTCCTCATTAAGGAGCAATTAAGGCATGAACTCTTTATTATTGCCTGACCATATGCCATTTAGGAGCATCACTTGGGTATGTTGATGGCTCACCGCAGGTTCGTATTTATGATATTGAATGTGGAGGCTATTATTAGCTAGTAATGATATGCATTTTCTAAGTTTTAACACCATTGCTTCAATATATAAGCATCATCATTGAAGCATAGGATTGTTCAGCAGAGCTTAATCTTGCAAATTTTCACGGAGGAAACATGATATCAAAAAAATGATTTAATGATGCAAGTTTTGGTTGAGGATTCAGACAGTGTTTAGAAACCTTTCGTGCCTCGACATCATTGACAATTCCGGACATGAGATTGTGATTGTAGAAATTGAATAAGTTTGCCTTGGTAGTGGATTGAGTTGTTTAGATATCAGTGGACGTAATTGTAAAATTGATGATGTGGGTATTTGAAGAATTTTTGTTTATTTTAGTTTTGCATTCCTTCGAGTAGAATGAGGTGTTTTTTTAATGGCATAGTTTAAGTCCCGCATGTGCTAGATGATGAGATTTTATCTTTTTGCACCTTTTTAAGCATTATTTTAATATGCTGATTCATGATATTAATGTAGGTAAGCGGTGAATGCGAAGGAGAGGTAAGGAGTTATGAAGAGTGATATGGAAGGATAGTGACGAAGGGCTTGCACAGGAGAAGTTCAATGTGTGGAGGAGTCTTGTTCAAGAACAGTCAAAGAGGAAGATATCATCACCAAATGGAGGAATTTCCACATCAAAATCTTATTTGCATCAAGGAAGATAACTTCATATGTCTAGAGGAAGAGCATCACTTCACCATGCATGAGAAGAAGTTCACTTCCAGAGGTTCAAGTCAATCCAAAGTCATCCATTTCATGCACCAAGCAGAGAGAGAGCATCTATCATCTGTGGGTCCACTTCGGTAGTCATGAACAACGACATCTTCCACTTGCACTATCCAAAGCTAAAATCCAACAAGTACATGAAGACAAGAAAGATGAGAAGAGAAATGAGCAACCTTGTCACAAATCCATAAATTATACAATTGTATGAAGGACAAAAAGAAGAAATTCTAAATTTCCCATCTCGCAAGTTTGAAGAGGTTAAGTTCTAGAGGTGAAAATCTAGATTCGAAGACTACTCCAAAAGATTACAAAATTTGGGAAAATATGCTAAGCAATATGAACACAAAGAAAATCAAACTAGTTTGTTTTATGCTGAGGTGGCACATGCACAACATTGATCCAATCACAGTCTCCCACATCATCCATCTGCATTCAATGATTCTAAAGATAGTAAAATTTTGTAACAAACTGCCTTGTTGTCAAAATCTAGGCCATTGATTTTCAAATCAATCCTAGCCACTAATGTAATTTTGAGGCCTATAAAAGGGCTCATTTCTCTCATTTGTAAAGGAGGGATTATCAGAGAGGAGAGAGCAGGAATCAAGCAGTACGAGTAGATGTTGTTAGAGTAGAGGTAGATTAGAGGAGACTTTTCGAAGTCATTGAAGAGACATGAAATTGTTGTAAAAATACATTTCCAAAATCAATACAAGCTCATTGTTGAATGCTTCATGGTGATTTGTGTGGTGATGGAATGTTAGCATGGTTTCAAATTCTCAAGTGTGATGGAGAAATGTTTCCAAATAGCTTAGAAATAGATTAGAAGTGCATTGATGTAATGAATATATGTAAAGATATTTGATGAATTCTTTTGGTTCATACTTTTAGTGGATTGTCGAAGGCAACCCACTTTGCAAAGTTAGACTGAACCTTCATTTTCTTTAGTTCGGTTGTGAATGCTTGTTGAAACTGGGCCAACTATGGGTGTTTGGATGGAGATTTGCAACATGAAAATCCTTGAGTTTCATTAGAAGATTGCACCGGCTTCATGTAGTTGTTGGTTCTCATGGCGAAGGGAAGTCTAGTTTCATGAGGAGTTTGTCTATCTTAACATGTTTCATTATCTCATTGTCCTTAGATTAGCCTTCTAAACCCTTTTCCTTTTGTATTTTCTTTTCATAGTTGGTTTGTAGAATTCCACTTCACAAGAAGGAGAATAACATATTTTTATTGGAATAAGAAGTCAATTCAGTGTAAGTCCCTTTGTGAGTTTTTAGCAAATCACATCAACTACTGAGTCTATCCATTGCAAGTCAAGACCTAACATATCATGAACCTTGGAGTTGTCTCATTGGATCACATTGTTTAGCCTTTGAGAGACTTTGTTCAAGAGAGGATAGAATACTTAGTATTTTATTCTGAGTTTGCATGTGCATAAAAAACACATCAACAGAATTGGTACTAGAAGGAGGGTGAGAACATCGAATTGCTGCATTTGTTCCAAGCATATTCTAGTGTTTTATCATTCATTGCTCTACCATACTTCTTGACAAAATTCAGCAAGGAGAAGGCCAGAATGAAGAATTCCTACATCTCAACTCATGATAAAAGGGCATGAGCAAGGAATTTACGCGAACAAACTCCGAATTGTGGGATTGGAACCAAGTGAGCTTTCAAAGCTAAATTTGAGATTTGCTAGATCTCTTTTATGCCAAAAATCCAAAAAAGTATAATACTTCAAAAGCCCAAAAAAAAAGTAAAAAATTTAAAAAATACCAAAATAAGGATGGATTTCTCACCACATGTGAAGCAGTTTCATGGTTGTGGGCAGAAATATGATCATTCTGAAGATGATATTCTTCAGATTTGGTGGACTTTGAATGCACAACTCTATCCCAAGAGTTTGGGTGACTTTGTATCAAGGAAGAGATGTAGAATTCACGAAACCAATGGACATGAGGAGCTATATTGCCTAACGTTCTTATCAAGGATGGAATTAGCATTGCAAGAAAAAATTTCTTTCTCACAGGTTCCCGATGCCTTGTTTGATGAAGGAGAGTTCTTAATAAGTTTTAAGGAAATGATCAAGAAGAGACTAGGTATTGAGAAGGACCTACCCGTAGAAGAAATGTTGACTCCAGATGGTTGGTGCAGGATTCACAACACCACTCATTCAGAACTCATGTGTTCATCTTGTCAGGAAGCTATTCATCAAGTGAAGGAAGAATTAAGGTTGGAAAAAGAATCCAAAGTGCAACTGAGATTAGATGATTTGTGGAACAAATGCCTCCAAGAAATTTATTCACCACCCAAAGGAGAAGATGTTCTCATGTTATTCAAAAGTGAAGATAGCACAAGTGAACTTGATAATCAAGTGGAATGTCCATTTGCATACCTTCTTCCAAGTAAGAATGAGCCTCCTGCCGAAGAAGTTGAAAAGGGAATAAAAGATGTTCAAACAAAGGTAATTGATGAACAAGATGTTGATTCCTCCATCAAAGAAGAAAGTGACTCGAGTTCATTACAAGAAGAAGAATTCCTTGCTGCATATTCATCCATGTTTGTAGAAAAGATCATTGAGAAGGAATTGCAAGTATTAAGAAGCCTTGAAAAGGGAAGAGATCAAGAAGATGTGTTGCAAACCATCATCGACAAGCCTGTCAATCAAGTGCAATTTGAAGGGGTGTGTTGGTCATGATGTTAGTCATTCACAAACATAGAATAAAAGTTACACAACAACCTTTACTCATCTTGAAAGATACGATGAATTCATAGAATTCATGATCCCAAGTCTCCGTTGATTAGGTCTTAATCTACTGATGTTACTCAGTGGTTGATGTGTGTTGCTATTTTCCATTCAGGGGCCTTACGTATTTCTGCAAAGTTCATCATTATTCCTCCAAATATCCTGCTATGTATGTCTACTCTGCATAAATCTCCAACGATTCTACCTCTGCACTGTGAATTTAGTCAAATAATGTGCCTACAGGCTGATATTTGCATGATTTCTACCATTATTTGCAATTCTTTGCATGATATTTTCAATACTACATGCATTTAACTCAAATATGCTAATGATTTTTAGTTACCTATGGGATTTCAGCATACTTCTCTATTCTGCTTGTTATTTATCATGATTTGCAGTTATGGTGATGAATTTATGAAATTAAAAAAAGGAAAAGGGTTAAAGAATGAGATTCCCAAAATTACTTGACTGAGATCACTGATCCACATACAAGCTCCCATACATGCAATGAAAAGAAGGAAACTAGAATCATACTTCACCAGGACATTCCACAAATCTGCATGATCCAGTGCAAATCTTCAAAGGAAAAGTTGATAACAACATGTAATGAAATGAAAGTGCTTCCAGTTGAACACAGCATTCACCAGTACATATCCAGAAATCAACATGAAGATTACGTAAAATTTACAATCAGGATGTAATCTGAAACTTCATATCCATTCAGTATGCTCAAGAACAAGTACATTTACAGTGATCTGAAGAAAGAACCTTGACATTTCAACAATTCTATCCTCATTAGTCTCAGTAATCCGATCTCCTAATTGATTCTACAGTAATTGGCCTTCTTGCCAGATATATCTATCTATCTCCTCTATTCTCTCTATTAGCCTTATTGCCAGATATATCTATCTCTTGATCTCTTTATTGGTAACAAGCTCTGGCCCTTATATAGAACAAATGCCAGAAAACAGTTACAATGATCCAAGGATCAGGATGCTCTCATAATAATCAATGGTCCAGATGAAAAGTACATGCTTCGCCAGTTGGCAAATGTACAGCTGGCATAGAATATTCCAGCATCTTTGATTTGATTCGGTCTCCAGCTGGCAAACAGCATATTTGACAATATCCTCCTCACTTCTGGTTCATGTTGCCTCCTTGTGCAACCATACAATGCTCAGCAACAGCTCTAACAGCATCATGACTTCCTGCAAGTAAACAGACAAACATTAAGTTCATCATCATGTGGATAAACAGCAGGAATTTAAACGTTTTATTAAACATGCCTCAAAATATGCAGCTACAGGAAAATCGAGCTTCAAATCAATGAAAATTATGCACTAAATGCATAAACAGCATCAAAAAACAATCAGGTCAACCATCGTTGACTGGAAAATGCAATCGAGTCTTCAAATTTCCATCGCTTCATTTTCCCGCCCATTTTCATGTATATCAGGTTCAAATATGATCATGTATCTCAACATATACAATGATTAAATCGCATTTCATAATATTTCGGGTCTGCCTTTGTATGTGATGCATGTATGTATTTCGGCGTGACCACATACTGTCGGAATGACAATTTTACATTAGGCCAACGGCAACAGTTATACCGACGCCAAAAAATCATGATGATGTCCACCCATCGGGAAGACAACAACTATCCGCGAGAAAAATCCAGACTTGGCTGACAGTTAAAACTACGCCGATCAACAGCATATCGGCGTGACTATCTCCATCGGGGAGAAAATATAAAGCATGGCCGATATCATATGTTGGGCCGACGGACTTCCATATCGGGGAGACTACTTCAGTCGGCGGGAGAATAACGAACTTGGCCGACAGTTAAAACCATGCTGATGGACAACTCTAAGTCTTCTATCTAGCTGCAGGATATCATGAAATATGATGCTCCCCCCTTCTGAATGTCCAGATGATGTCACCGTCATGTTTCACTTCTGTATATTGGGGAAAAGAATAACATCATCATCATCATCATGTCGAAGGAAAATAGGAGGATATGAAATATGATCCTGCTGCTGAGGAAAGGGATATGATGGTGACGTCATCGTCATATCCGGGCTTCATTAAAATGCAAAAGATGACGTCACCGTCATGTTTAGTTAAGATCAGGGGATAAATGTAATATCGGGTCACCTAATGAAGATGATCAGGTGGTGAATGTAATATGACCCCTTTGCGGCCAAGGTAACCCTCTCGAAAGATCAGGATGATGATGATCATCAGGACTTTGACGAGCTCATGCAAATTATGCAGATGGTGGATTTTCTAAGCAGGGTGATATTATAATATCAGCATGATATTATAATATCAGGCGATGTAAAAATATCATGATGCTCGTTGTTATGAAATATGACCCTCCTAAAATCATGTTACACTCAAAACATGATGCTCACGATGCGCATAAGGTCATTTGACGGGTAAAACACGCTCTCACCTAAGATTGACGTCAGGATATTGGGACTGTATGATTTTTATCGGGTGATAAACCAAGATCATGATGACCTTGACAACATGACTGAGGATATAAATATGATGATCCTCCTGTGAATATCAGGTTTGACCAAAACTTTGACTGCTCATAACTCCCTCATATGGATGAATTTTCAGGTGATGTAAAAGGCAAACCTGCATGGAATTTCAAGCTCTTTCTAAATATGAGGTCATAGAAACAAAATATGAATCTTGACAAACTGACCTCATGATGATGACCAACCTCATCGAATATCATGATGATGATGCACCTGACTCATTTTTACCAAACCACCAGAAAACAGACAACACAAGCCAAGCCAAAAGTTGGGTCCCTGTTTTGATAATGCAAAATGGGGCGTGTTGTGTAACCACACAACAACTTGCCACCAAAGAAAACAATAAAATTCAAATAATTCAAAAGGTGAGGATAAATTAAAACATAAATTTTCAACTCCTATTAAGCATGAGCATCCTAATCCTTTCTAACTAGTATCATGTTCATCAATGTAACAGTGAATTGATAAGGGATCAATTGTGTGCATGTGATTCATTTACTCATCTTGAAAGTGAGTTGAAAAAGTCAGTGACTAGTGTTAAGCTACGTAGTTTGGTTCATCCCTCATAGCCAACTGGATAGAGCCTTGCTGCCAGCAGGCGTCCATAGCCCCGGCAAGGTTATCGTTGCAATTCCCCTAAGTAGAGCCCCACTGCCAGCAAGCGTCTATAGCTCCGGTAGAGTTACTTAGATGACTTAATCTGGATTTTAGAAAATCCATTTTATTATTTTATATTTTGAATTTAATTCTTAAGATATAACAGTTGTAGCTTCATGATACAAGGAATGGTCACTTGTTGAAATTAAGTTGAGAATTGCAATGGTAGCAAGGGCAACCTTTAGATTTTTCACTTAACACCTACACTGATATGTTCAACAAACCCAAGGCTGTTAGGTGTGTCATTGTGAGGATCACCTTGACTCAAGAAAAGTAGTACTGAAGAATATGATACCACAGACCTGATCAAGAATACCTACACTGATATGACTTACAACCTATGTAAAAACTTATATCCAACTTTTGAATTCTAACAATTTATGTAGTGTTCTTAAGTAACAAGGTGCACCAGTTTTGCCCAACCAAAACAAAGACTCAACAACGCAAAGCAAAAAGCAACCTGTACAAATAGCTAACCTACAAAAGGAAACAACAGAAACAGAACAAGAAAGCAAAACAAGCAAACTGTACAAACAACTAACCTACAAAATTATATACAAACCACTACAAGGCAAACAAAAACTAGCAAACGACCCAAATACACCTGTATTTGCATACTTCTTTTGATTGTGCAGGAGCATTAGGGTATTAGTTATGGTTCTCAACCTAGCAAATTTATCTTTATATTCTGAAAAATATTCTGATATTCTGAATTCATTGTATTCAACAGAATAACTCTTGATGATTAGCAACTGAGGCAGCTCATCATGTTCATGACTAATCCATGTGCATGTCTTATCTCCTGAATTTCCATAATCAAAATAATAATCAACATCATTTACTGTGGAAAGGAGAAATACAACCTGGTGTATTTCTGATTCTATTGGACATGCTTCTTCATTGGCAGTTGGTCTTCCATTTATCATTATATTTTCACTGCTTGGCTCAGTGCCTGGTCTCTCTTCAAATTGAAGGATGTATGACTCTTGATGTATTAATTCTTCATCTTTATCCAGCCTTATCCCTTCATTCCGGATGTTCAGTTTATCGTCCAGTTCAGGAAACCTCTCAGTATTTTCTTCAATTTCCTGCACATCAGCATCTAAATAAGTATCTTTATTATCATAACCTGATATACAGAAATTTATCATTTCTAAATCATTTGACTGTAAAAGAGAAACAACTTTCACTTGATAAGGACACTCCCCTGTTTCATTCTCAAAATATTTCTGGAGTAACGCCTGATTATGCACAACAACTCCAAAGTCTTCTACATCTTCATCTTTTAGGAATTGTTCATTAAATAGCTCACATCTTCTATCTATTAGAGGATCTGGTTCCATTAACCTGCAACATTCTTGCATTTGATCATTTAATTCAAAGAAGTCAGGTAATAAATCAGCATTTATTTTCTTCTCTATGACTTCCTGAGTTACTATCATAGGAACTTCATCATCAGCAGTGAATTTAAATTGTTCTACTATCTATTTACACTTCTCTTTACCATAGAATGACTCCAGGAAAGACGTTTCATCTTCTTTATCAAAAGTATTAGGATTAGAATCAAAAATATTATCCTGATGAGTGATTTCTTCTCTAGAATTTTCACAAGATTCATACCTGCATACTGACTGATCCTTACTTGTATTAGGAAGTAGAGAACTCCTATCAATTTCACCATAGAATGAATCCAGGAAAGATGTTTCCTCTTCATTACCTTTTATAACCGATTCAGCTACTACATTTTCTAGAGTCTTTTTCAACATGGTCAAGCAAGGGTAGCAATCCCTTTCTGAATGCTCTTCGTCATGTAATCTGCACCAGCTTTCAATCAAGACATCGTCAATGGGTAAACCTAATAATTGACTACACTGTATATTTCTGGACAAGTATAATTCAAAATCTTCAGAACGATCCACTTCAGTGCCTGGACAACTAATAACTTCTGGTGCTGCATCTGCTTGTTGCTCCAGAATTTCCTCATTTCGCTGCTCCAGAACTCCTTCATTTTCTTGGCAAATTTCAACCCTGAACACATCCGGGAGGAATATTAGTCCTTTAAAATATAAATCCAACCTTGTAAGGAAAGTTAAACAATTTATTTCATTGTGTTCCGCAGTCTGGTGTATCCTGCAACAGGTAGATAAACCAAAGTTAGACAAACTGTGAGGGTAAAGCTGCCTATTCAAAGTTTCTTGAAATAAAGGAATGTTAATTTGACAATTGCCTTCATATACATCCATCAAAATGAGACTCTATTTTTTAATTTTTTAGTATTTTGAAATTTTAATGAGATCTATCATATCTCAGAATAAAACTTGAAAGTTCAGAAAATCAAACTAATCTTTGATGTCTCGAGCTAGATCTTTGCAAAGGTGCAACCAAAACATCTTAGATAAGAGATATTTGTAGACATTTAACTGAAAAGCTGAAATATTTATGCAATATTTGTAGAAATCTAGAAATTCACGGCTCATGCCCTCCTTCTAGCGCCAATTTATGTTGCGTTAGAAGCGAGGGGCCTGCAGATTAATTGTAAGACTTAAAGCGAGCGGCTAATAAATAGAGGCAGGGGATATCACTTCAACTGAAAAGAATTTATTTGCTCAGAAACAGCTCAGCCCTCCTTCTAGCGCCAATTTATGTTGCGTTAGAAGTGAGGGGCCTGCATAAAATGAATGATGACTTAAGTAGTGGTGTCTTTTCCAGTTCAGCCCTCCTTCTAGCGCCAATTTATGTTGCGTTAGAAGCGAGGGGCCTGCAGATTAATTGCAAGACTTAGGGCAAGCTCACATGCCCTCCTTCTATGTTGAAATCCAGAAATTCTCTGTCCAGCCCTCCTTCTAGCGCCAATTTATGTTGCGTTAGAAGCGAGGGGCCTGCATAAAATGAATGATGACTGAAGCAGTAGTGTCTTTTCTAGCTCTGGCCCTCCTTCTAGCGCCAATTTATGTTGCGATAAAAGCGAGGGGCCTGCATAAAACGAATGATGACTAAAGCAATGGCGTCTTTTCCAGCTCAGGCCCTCCTTCTATGTTGAAATCCAGAAATTCCCTGTCCAGCACTCCTTCTAGCGCCAATTTATGTTGGTCATGATGTTAGTCATTCACAAACATAGAATAAAAGTTACACAACAACCTTTACTCATCTTGAAAGATACAATGAATTCAGAGAATTCATGATCCCAAGTCTCCGTTGATTAGGTCTTAATCTACTGACGTTACTCAGTGGTTGATGTGTGTTGCTGTTTTCCATTCAGGGGCCTTACGTATTTCTGCAAAGTTCATCATTATTCCTCCAAATATCCTGCTATGTATGTCTGCTCTACATAAATCTCCAATGATTCTACCTCTGCACTGTGAATTTAGTCAAATAATGTGCCTACAGGCTGATATTTGCATGATTTCTACCATTATTTGCAATTCTTTGCATGATATTTTCAATACTACATGCATTTAACTCAAATATGCTAATGATTTTCAGTTACCTACGGGATTTCAGCATACTTCTCTATTCTGCTTGTTATTTATCATGATTTGCAGTTATGGTGATGAATTTATGAAATTAAAAAAAGGAAAAGGGTTAAAGAATGAGATTCCCAAAACTACTTGACTGAGATCACTGATCCACATACAAGCTCCCATACATGCAATGAAAAGAAGGAAACTAGAATCATACTTCACCAGGACATTCCACAAATCTGCATGATCCAGTGCAAATCTTCAAAGGAAAAGTTGATAACAACATGTAATGAAATGAAAGCGCTTCCAGTTGAACACAGCATTCACCAGTACATATCCAGAAATCAACATGAAGATTACGTAAAATTTACAATCAGGATGTAATCTGAAACTTCATATCCATTCAGTATGCTCAAGAATAGGTACATTTACAGTGATCTGAAGAAAGAACCTTGGCATTTCAACAATTCTATCCTCATTAGTCTCAGTAATCCGATCTCCTAATTGATTCTATAGTAATTGGCCTTCTTGCTAGATATATCTATCTATCTCCTCTATTCTCTCTATTAGCCTTATTGCCAGATATATCTATCTCTTGATCTCTCTATTGGTAACAAGCTCTGGCCCTTATATAGAACAAATGCCAGAAAACAGTTACAATGATCCAAGGATCAGGATCCTCTCATAATAATCAACGGTCCAGATGAAAAGCACATGCTTCGCCAGTTGGCAAATGTACAGCTGGCATAGAATATTCTAGCATCTTTGATTTGATTCGGTCTCCAGCTGGCAAACAGCATATTTGACAATATCCTCCTCACTTCTGGTTCATGTTGCCTCCTTGTGCAACCATACAATGCTCAGCAACAGCTCTAACAGCATCATGACTTCCTGCAAGTAAATAGACAAACATTAAGTTCATCATCATGTGGATAAACAGCAGGAATTTAAATGTTTTATTAAACATGCCTCAAAATATGCAGCTACAGGCAAATCGAGCTTCAAATCAATGAAAATTATGCACTAAATGCATAAACAGCATCAAAAAACAATCAAGTCAACCATCGTTGACTGGAAAATGCAATCGGGTCTTCAAATTTCCATCGCTTCATTTTCCCGCCCATTTTCATGTATATCAGGTTCAAATATGATCATGTATCTCAACATATACAATGATTAAATCGCATTTCATAATATTTCGGGTCTGCCTTTGTATGTGATGCATGTATGTATTTTGGCGTGACCACATACTGTCGGAATGACAATTTTACATTAGGCCGACGGCAACAGTTATACCGACGCCAAAAAATCATGATGATGTCCACCCATCGGGAAGACAACAACTATCGGCGAGAAAAATCCAGACTTGGCCGACAGTTAAAACTACGCCGATCAACAGCATATCGGCGTGACTATCTCCATCAGGGAGAAAATATAAAGCATGGCCGATATCATATGTTGGGCCGATGGACTTCCATATCGGGGAGACTACTTCAGTTGGCGGGAGAATAACGAACTTGGCCGACAGTTAAAACCATGCTGATGGACAACTCTATGTCTTCTATCTAGCTGCAGGATATCATGAAATATGATGCTCCCCCCTTCCGAATGTCCAGATGATGTCACCGTCATGTTTCGCTTCTGTATATTGGGGAAAAGAATAACATCATCATCATCATCATGTCGAAGGAAAATAGGAGGATATGAAATATGATCCTGCTGCTGAGGAAAGGAATATGATGGTGACGTCATCGTCATATCCAGGGTTCATTAAAATGCAAAAGATGACGTCACCGTCATGTTTAGTTAAGATCGGGGGATAAATGTAATATCGGGTCACCTAATGAAGATGATCAGGTGGTGAATGTAATATGACCCCTTTGCAGCCAAGGTAACCCTCTCGAAAGATCAGGATGATGATGATCATCAGGACTTTGATGTGCGCATGCAAATTATGCAGATGGTGGATTTTCTAAGCAGGGTGATATTATAATATCAGCATGATATTATAATATCAGGTGATGTAAAAATATCATGATGCTCGTTGTTATGAAATATGACCCTCCTAAAATCATGTTACACTCAAAACATGATGCTCACGATGCGCATAAGGTCATTTGACGGGTAAAACACGCTCTCACCTAAGATTGATGTCCGGATATTGGGACTGTATGATTTTTATCGGGTGATAAACCAAGATCATGATGACCTTGACAACATGACTGAGGATATAAATATGATGATCCTCCTGCGAATATCAGGTTTGACCAAAACTTTGACTGCTCATAACTCCCTCATATGGATGAATTTTCAGGTGATGTAAAAGGCAAACCTGCATGGAATTTCAAGCTCTTTCTAAATATGAGGTCATAGAAACAAAATATGAATCTTGACAAACTGACCTCATGATGATGACCAACCTCATCGAATATCATGATGATGATGCACCTGACTCATTTTTACCAAACTGCCAGAAAACAGACAACACAAGCCAAGCCAAAAGTTGGGTCCCTGTTTTGATAATGCAAAATGGGGCGTGTTGTGTAACCACACAACGGGGTGCTCGACGCTCTCATAGATGAAGTACAATCAAAGCTATGCCAAATTGAACAAGTTGAAGAAATGAAGGCCAAATATACAAAGCAATTCGAATTGATGTTGGATCCGTTGCTAAAAATCTATGATGAATTAACAAGTGAAATGTTCCATGCTTTTGAATTTCCATTATTTTCACCTTTTCATTTTGATTTTCCCACTACTGATTATAATGTTGATTTGCATGTTGCGGATGTGAGTGGGATGATCCATCACCAACATCGACCTCCAGACATATTGGTAGGTGACAATCATAAATTTCCACTTGAGGGTGAAGACTACCAGGTTGTATCTTTGCCTACTCCTAGTGATGAAGATTACGAATTTGAAGATCATGAATTTCCAAATTGTGAATGTGAAGAGTATGAATTTGATTATGGAAATTTTGGAAAAACAACCTACATATGGATTAATCATGGTTCGAATGAGTTGCCGCAACTTATAATTTTGTACAAATTTTTTTCTGAATTCGATGATTGTGTTGTGAGAGAATTTTTCTCTGAATTCAAGGACAAATCTACCAAAATCCAAACTATCACATGTGCCTTATTGTTGCTTTTCATTTTGAGAAATCATTCGAGATCTTGTATATATTTGGGTCTTCTGAGTTGTGTCTGCTCTTTGTACATAGCTTGCTTAGAGTAGGTTTTCTTTTCTGTTGCTTTAGATTAGTTTTGTCGTAGTTTAGTTTGCTTTCCGTAGTTTAGGTTGTTGCTTTAGTTTAGGTTTTCTTTCATGGGTTTCCTAACTGGTGAAGTGGACATTGTTATCCTTAAAACACATTTAGCCTGATTCTTATTGAATGTTAGTTCATTTCTTTGATAAATGTTGATGAAATTCTTTGGAATCTAAAGATGATTTTATTTAGCTTTATCAACTAGCTATGATTTGTACTTAACTCGGAAGGGAATCATATATTGTGTCTTCACATTGACATCTTGTTATTATCATGTTTAAAATGCCAAATCTTAATCTATTTATTAACCTCTTAGTTTTCCTTTGAGAAACTTGCGTCAGATGGATGGATTCATTGTGGACTCCATTGTTAGTGTTTAAATGGCATGTTGCTTGTTCTTGGAAGATAAATCATCTGTTTAGAATGACTTGAACTGTTTTGAGATCTTATATCTTTTCATGCTTTTAAAATCTAGAGGTACCTAAGTGAATCTTTGTGATCTCACATTAAGTGAAAAATCAAAAGGTCCACCTTTCCCGCCATTGTAAGTCCACACCCAACTAGCTGAGTTATCACATAGCGGTACTGCATTGTACTCTACCAAGCAAAAGCATGTTGAAAATCAAAAGAAAAGAAAAGAAATGAAAAGAAAATCACAAATCACACACTATAACTCAGTTAGACGGACAATCGAGTAATCTTTACTGGGGCTATGGATGCCTAACCGGCAGTAGGGCTATGCTTGAGTGGAATTACGAGACAAACCCGTCAGAGCTATAGACGCTCGCTGGTAGCGGGGCCATGTCTAGGTAGTTCATGAGGTGTGTTCCAATCACGTAGCTTAATGCAGAGGAACTGAGGTGATCTTAGTTGCTGATGGATGGGAATGAACTCAATTGTACACACTTGGATCTTTGGGCTATGAATGGTTGTGCTTTGATTTTGACTCTTTGATCAAGTATGCATGTTTATTTGGCCTAACGTGTGGGTGTACGCAAGAATTTTGAAGTTTTGATTCTTGTTTGTCTTTGGAACACTTGACATTTTATATTAATCACTATTTTAAAAAATATTTAACTATGAAGAGTCTTGATCCAATCTAGGATACTTCTTCCCTTTTGAGTGCATTTCGTAATGGGTTGATGACTTTAAAGGCATTGTCTAACATTTCTAGGTCTGGATTGGGTCTTTATTTTTGAAATGTTCAAGAACATTTATTTGAATTGGCGCTAGATGTTGTGACCTAATCACAACATCGCCCCGTTGGTAACAGGGACCCCTCTTTTTGGGTATTTTGGCTTGAGTTGTGTTGTTTTGGCTGTAATCTCACTTAAGAGTTCATGTCTAAGGTTGTTTGTGAATAATGTATTATGTGAGCCCGGTCTAAGTGTCTGCTTGGACACACTCAGAGTCATGTTGTGTTTTCTCAAATAGGTGTAGTGAGTTAAATAGCTGCCTCAGTCTTCCCTTTCACACTAGTGGTCGATGGTTTGAAAAGTCTATGCTTAGCAGAATTCATTCCTCAAATTATACATAGCATGCTCGAATGTCCACTCTGCCACATGTTTAACTCAATCTTGTAGTGCATATTATCTAGTTCATAGATGACAGTTCCACTGGTCTAGCTTGATGTACTTTCATCCTCACATTACAATTCATGTTCTTGTCAAATTTTCTACCTTGAAGCACTTCTTGCTTATTCTTGCAATTCGCATTCATACTTATTGGTAGACTTTCGTGGTCCTTTTGTAAATCTTGTTTCTCAAGTGTTATGCACACATGCCCAAAATGTCTGCTCAAGCGGACCTTTTGGTGCTCTTTGCATATCTTTTTTTCCATCTTAATGCATAACAACTGAAGAGGTCTTAAAAGTCTGCTTAAGCAGAGGTTGGTGATCGGTTTGCAAAGGCAATGAGTTTCATGTTATGCACAGGCATTCAATACGTCCACCCAAGCATTTGATATTATGCGTAGAACATCAGAGGGTCCACTTGTTATTCCTCATACTCACATTTAAATCTTTTCATACTAAATATAGAACATCTGAAGACTGGCTAAAACACATATTGGCAGGAGTGTGATAAATTCAGCATCATGCATTTAAAACTAATAAGTCCGCTTAAGTAAACACACTTTGCATTTGTAAAATTCAACACCCCTTATATCCGCCTAGGCGCGCATTTATGGTTTCTTCACATAAATGGTATTTCAGGCATTATACATAGCATGCCAAAACATCCGCTTATTATTCTTTCGCACTACCTCTACACTATGAACATTATGCACAAGGCTATTTGATAAGTTTGCTAGGTGTGCGTCTGCAATAATCGCGCATCTTTTAAGTTTGATATCATGCGTGAGCTTTTAGAAAGGCTACTCAGGGTGAGAATATGGAGTCGTGTTGCTATCTTAAAATGGCATTATATTTTAAGGCATGATGAGTTCACCAAAGCCTACTTATAAATGAAGGTTTGTAATTCACATTCTCCAATACCATTCATTGTTTAAGGAACTGATCGCTCTAAAGGAAATCTTCAAAGCCTATGGATGATATATGCAACTCAAAATCGGCACTTCCCATCACGATTGTATTCACAAATTCGAGGTTGAGAATATTGGGTAAAACTGCCAGGTGATGCTGATCGATAACAAGTATGCAAAATAGAGATTGACCACAAAAGAACACGATGACCCCTCATTTCTCTCTCTTGGTGGTTATGATTGCAAATAAGGTGGATGAGATAAGAAGATTCATGCTGTCTAAAAATAGATTTCCTCATTAAGGAGCAATTAAGGCATGAACTCTTTATTAATGCCTAACCATATGCCATTTAGGAGCATCACTTGGGTACGTTGATGGCTCGCTGCAGGTTTGTATTTATGATACTAAATGTGGAGGCTATTATTAGCTAGTAATGATATGCATCTTCTAAGTTTTAACACCATTGCTTCAATATATAAGCATCATTGTTGAAGCATAGGATTGTTCAGCGGAGCTTATTCTTGAAAATTTTCACGGAGGAAACAAGATATCAAAAAAATGATTTAATGATGCATGGTTTGGTTGAGGATTCAGACAATGTTTAGAAACCTTTGGTGCTTCGACATCATTGACAATTCTGGAGATTAGCTTGTGATTGTAGAAATTGAATAAGTTTGCCTTGGTAGTGGATTGAGTTGTTTAGATATCAGTGGACGTAATTGTAAAATTGATGATGCAGGTATTTGAAGAATTTTTGTTTATTTTAGTTTTGCATTCCTTTGAGTAGAACGAGGTGTTTTTTTAATGGCATAGTTTAAGTCCCGCATGTGCTAGATGATGAGATTTTATCTTTCTGCACCTTTTTAAACATTATTTTAATATGCTGATTCATGATATTAATGTAGGTAAGCGGTGAATGCAAAGGAGAGGCAAGGAGTTATGAAGAGTGATATGGAAGGATAGTGACGAAGGGCTTGCACAGGAGAAGTTCAATGTGTGGAGGAGTCTTGATCAAGAACAGTCAAAGAGGAAGATATCATCACCAAATGGAGGAATTTCCACATCAAGATCTTATTTGCATGAAGGAAGATAACTTCATATGTCCAGAGGAAGAGCATCACTTCACCATGCATGAGAAGAAGTTCACTTCCAGAGGTTCAAGTCAATCCAAAGTCATCCATTTCATGCACCAAACAAAGAGAGAGAGCATCTATCATCTGTGGGTCCACTTCGGTAGTCATGAACATCTTCCACTTGCACTATCCAAAGCTAAAATCCAACAAGTACATGAAAACAAGAAAGATGAGAAGAGAAATTAGCAACCTCATCACAAATCCATAAATTATACAATTGTATGAAGGACAACAAGAAGAAATTCTAAATTTCCCAACTTGCAAGTTTGAAGAGGTTAAGTTCCAGAGGTGAAAATCTAGATTCGAAGACTACTCCAAAAGATTCCAAAATTTGGGAAAATATTCTAAGCAATATGAACACAAAGAAAATCAAACTAGTTTGTTTTATGCTGAGGTGGCATGTGCACAACATTGATCCAATCACAGTCTCCCACATCATCCATCTGCATTCAATGATTCTAAAGATAGTAAAATTTTGTAACAAACTACCTTGATGTCAAAATCTAGGCCATTGATTCTCAAATCAATCCTGGCCACTGATGTAATTTTGAGGCCTATAAAAGGGCTTGTTTCTCTCATTTGTAAATGAGGGATTATCAGAGAGGAGAGAGTAGGAATCAAGCAGTATGATTAGATGTTGTTAGAGTAGAGGTAGATTAGAGGAGACTTTTCGAAGTCATTGAAGAGACATGAAATTGTTGTAAAAATATATTTCCAAAATCAATACAAGCTCATTGTTGAATGCTTCATGGTGATTTGAGTGGTGATGGAATGTTAGCATGGTTTCAAATTCTTGAGTGTGATGCAGAAATGTTTCCATGTAGCTTAGAAATAGATTAGAAGTGCATTGATGTAATGAATATATGTAAAGATATTTGATGAATTCTTTTGGTTCATACTTTTCGTGGATTGTCGAAGGCAACCCACTTTGCAAAGTTAGACTGAACCTTCATTTTCTTTAGTTTGGTTGTGAATGCTTGTTCAAACTGCACTAGTTGTGGGTGTTTGGATGGAGATTTACAACATGAAAATCCTTGAGTTTCCTTAGAAGATTGCATCGGCTTTGTGTAGTTGTTGGTTCTCATAGCGAAGTGAAGTCTGGTTTCATGAGGAGTTTGTCTATCTTAACATGTTTCATTATCTCATTGTCCTTAGATTAGCCTTCTAAGCCCTTTTCCTTTTGTATTTTCTTTTCATAGTTGGTTTGTAGAATTCCACTTCACAAGAAGGAGAATAACATATTTTTATTGGAATAAGAAGTCAATTCAGTGTAAGTCCCTTTGTGAGTTTTCAGCAAATCACATCAACTACTAAGTCTATCCATTGCAAGTCAAGACCTAACATATCATGAGCCTTGGAGTTGTCTCATTGGATCACATTGTTTAGCCTTTGAGAGACTTTGTTCAAGAGAGGATAGAATACTTAGTATTTTATTCTGAGTTTCCATGTGCATAAAAAACACATCAACACAATCCTCTTACGATATTAAGTTCTTTCTTCTTTAGGATTCCAAGGGCTAAAAAAATTGCCCAAGATCTAAATAAATAATGAAGTTCCTTGCATACTATTAAAATTCCAATGGGAAATGGAATATTTCTGATAGCCCTTTATGAAAGATAAGAGAAAATTACTTGCAGGCAATTGGAGTTACAACATTGCAGCATTGTTTTGCCATTGTGTTGATTAATTGTTTTCAGTATTTAATTTACCGTTCATTTCCTTATCACTCTTGTATTGGCAGTCAATTTTATCTGGAATCAATATCTGGTGTGTTTCAAATTTCAATAACCCATTTGACACTCATTACATCTGTTGGTTCATTGTGTTATTAAAATAGGTGCCAAATATTTTGATGATATTTTGGGGTCTATCTCCTAGGTGCCAAAGTTCCTTGATTGTATCCAAGGCACACATGAGTTCTTCTTTTAAATTAGTCTCACAATCCTATTCATAATCATATTCATCCACAAATAGGTCTCCTTCTTCATCATCAAATTCAACTACAAAATCATCAAATTCATGTCTACTCACATTCACATTGTCAAGACTCTTAATTGTAGGATTGATTTCTTTATGACATTTTGTATCTACAATCATGGTTGACTCATGCAACAACTCATTATCAAACTTAACTAAGACTTGCTTTTCTACTTTTTGATCAGCATCTTTCTTTTCTCTATTTGAAGCCTTATTTCTATTCTTTTAACCCATTGTACTCCACTTACCAGGAACCCTTAAGTTGGTTAGACTTCCTACAAGGGTCTAGCTTTGATACCACTTGTTGGAGTACACAAGACATTGAGAGGGGGGGTGAATCAATGTCTTATAAAATAGACTTATTTTTTGCAACATCTAATCAACTTTGACCAACTGGGAACCTCAACCTTGAATGGTAAAGCAAGACATTCATTTAAGAATCAAGATGAATGATCAAACCAACTTGTGAGCATGAAAAGACAAAACCACTGTTTGTGAACTATGAGGAACCACTTGAACAACTCATCAAAACAAACAACAGAGGCAGATTGTACATTGGACTGAGATAAGCATCAATGTATTATGCATTTGTATTGATTTACTATGATCATCATATAACTATTAAATTATGAAATAATAAACAAAAACTCATGAGAAGAACAAGTAACCATAACATAGAGATTGTCCTGAGTGGAAAACCCTGCGGGGCATAAAATCCACTCGAAAAAGTGCCTCACTAGCTAAATAAAACAATCTCACTGATTATAGGCCTCACTGGCTATTAATTTAAGCCTCACTGGCATACAGTTGCCTCACTGGCATATAGTCACCTCACTGGCTACAATTGCCTCACTGGCATATTTTTAACCAAACTGTCATATGAAAAGTTTACATATATAGGGATGCTCTATTTCTCTTTACTCCATACTTATATAATATCAATAATGCATGAATAATACACTGTATTTACTGCATTATCCACACTATATAAGTAACATATATATGTCATGTACAAAAAAATATATTTTGTTTCTATGTTTGACAGGTAAAACCGCTTTTGGAGGTTCCATAACTGTCACATAGTTTTTCTGCTAGAAACCCATTTTGTCATCAGTTATTGATCATAACAAAGCAAGATATGTAACACTTTTAATCAGAGTTTGTAATCTTTTATTGAACAAAATATTCATAGAGTTTCTTTATCAAAACCCTAACCAGGGTCGTAACCTCAAAACACTGACATGATATCATTTCGAAATAATTTCTTTCCATTTTGAGACCGTAACAATCAATGGTATGGATAACCAAAAAATCACGTGTATCATAAACCTTTTATGAAAGAAGAAATGGACAAAAGAGCACATATATAATCATCACAGCAAATAAAAAGAACTGTCATATCTGCCTCTGTTTCAACAAGATAAAATTGAATGAAGGGCAATAATGTTACCTGGTTTCAGAAAAATGAAGTCAAAACATTTACCGCTACATGAGCCAGTATTGTAGCTCCCAAAAGATTCTACCACGCTTGTTGTTCGTTCCATATGTTTTCATGATAAGACCTGAAATATGAAACCCTAGCTCAGAGGCATATTTGCCAGGGTTAAACTAATCATAATGATCAAAGAAAAGACTTTTTGCCTGATGACTTGCAATCACGATGAGCCCTAAAAGGGCCAGTAAAAGATCAACCAAAATAAAACATTTTTATTACCTTTTGCAAGTGCCGACAACCTGCCTAGCAGGTGAACACCAAAAAGAAGCCCGAAGACATAAACCTTGCAAAGTATTTTGTTTTGTACATTCAGAAATACATGTTGAATACTTTTAGCACAATATTTTCAATAAGATATGATGATCCCCTTATAACAATAAGACATATATCCTCCTTCTATAAGCGGAGTCTTCATGAGCCAAACAATATATAAGCTATGTGTCAAATACCTCTATCAACCTACCTGTAGAGCATAGTGCTGTCATAGAACAGTGTATAAACTAGTACCAACTAACCATATGAGTTTGTCACCATAACTAAAACAAGGTGATGCCAAACAATATGACCAAGAAAATCAAATACATCCAATTGATCAATTAGAAGTATTTTTCTCACTTCATTTTTACATCGTACTTGATAATTCATTTCAATGACATTCAAAAGATAATTCAACAGATCATTTTATTCCAAAATCACAACGTATTTTTTCTTTCCACATCATGTTTTGATTCTATTCTTATTTCATATTAAGATATATTTCAGTTGTCAATGTAACATTCTTTTATTATCATGGAAACACACCAAGTAATCAATTCATTCCATTGCTTTCTTTAATTAATTTGGATTAGATTTGTTGTGAAGTTTCCCCACTCAACACTTTCATAATCACATAAAATTAACATTCAATTTATCTAGAAAACTAGCCACTCTTTTAAAAAAATTCAATCATTCAAGAGTGTCATAAAACTTTTGTAAATGATTATTGTAACTGAATCATTTCATTTTTGTCTATAGAGAATTTTCTTAATACCAAAGTAACTAGAAATTAAAATAATGTTGAAATGAGCATATAAGAAAAAGTCAATATTCATATGAATTTAATCATTTTAAGTATTCTTTTTGCTGCAACTATCAAGTCACATCAACATAATAGTGCATTAAAATTTCATAATTGCATAATGTAGTTGTGGTCCCTAAACTTATAAAAATATTTACAATATAGGTGCACAATAGTTATCTAGACAAGGCACATATTAAAAACATAAAGAACAAGAAATAATAAGTCAACAATAAGATAATCTACCAAATAATTTAGTTATCTAGACAAGGCATGTATTAAAAACATAGAGAACAAGAAATTATAAGTCAACAATAAGATAATCTACCTAATAATCTAGCAACGAGAGAGTTTAAAAGTAATACTTTTCATATATTTTTATTCCAACATAATAGTTAACTTGATGAAACCCCCCTACAAAACCATTTAATTTAAACACTTCAATTACACCATTTACTCATTAATAATTCAATTAAGTAGGAAAAGAATTTGGCTCAAAACATAATCATCACCAACATGGACATAGACCAACCTCATTATTTAGTATGATTAAAATCCCTACTATTTAAGCCAACATTTCCTTGAAATTTAAAACTTTATCCTATTGAACAATTCTAGATAAAATTGAATCTCTACATAGGCAAGGCACACAGATTAAGGTTAGCATCAACATGTTACCATAATTTATTTCAAGTACAACAAATCAACATGACATATTCTAGATTAAATTAAATCCCCTTATTCATATTTATTTAATCATTCCTTAAAGTCAAAGAAATCATTAACATGAAGTAAGTTAATTGTACAGTAAATCCTAACATAAACAAACATTATCAACATGGAATCCAATAATTAAAAGTTATAAAGTTACTTAGGAGATCCCAATTTAGCTAGACTTTTACATATCATTAATTATAAACATGACTTGGATCACAACATAGTTGTGCCTTACGTTATAACTTGGATCACAAAATCGTTGTGCCTTACATTTAGAGGGTAAAATCTAAAGATCATTAGAGAATAAGCTTTTTTTGGTACAAAGTGAGTTTATATTTGTAGACTAGATCCATGACAGTAAAGTTGACCGAATATAGAATAGCCAAGAATATTTTTTATGATCCATACACAAGATTGCCTTCATTAGTTGGCATTATTGTTCAATCACAAAACTAAGAAATCTCTCTATTTATTTATTACTATTCATAGCATGATTATACTTTCTATTTGATATGTTTTAATCTAATACACTCCACCATAACAACTCATTTAACCTAGGTCTACATTTAATTAATTAGCTGAAATTAATTCTAAAAGAAAAATATTTTCATTTGAAATCTTAAAAAGTATTTTATCATTAACTTCTATTAGAAATCTATATTTATATTTAATTGAATTATGAACTATTTTATTAGTATAAATTAAAAAAATAAGTTATTTACAAGCAAGATAATCCTATTGAATTATTATTATGCATAATATTGCAACTCAGATTCAAATAGTAACTAAAATATATAAGTAAAGAATGAAATAAAATATATAGCCTTTTATAAATAGAGTTTTATAAATAGAGGTACACAATCATCACATTATCTTGTTCTCTTGTTCTACATAGATCCATATTAATATTTGTTTATCACAATGGTTTATTCCAACCCTAATGTAGGAGAAATATGCAAATCCTCTTGAACTCCAATTCCAAACTTAAAAAATGACATGATCATCTATGCAAATAGTTTTGTTATAATCATTAAGGAAGATGCTAAAGTTGCCTTCCAAAATACAAAGTGTATTATGGTTTGGTCTATTAGCATGGATTAATAGACTTGGTATATTAATTGTCACAATTTACATTTTTAAAAAAAATAAATTTAAAAATTATTTTGACTTTAATAGATCAAAAGGCCAACTTCCAATAAAGATGTAAGCCTACCAGTGAGCCAAAGTAAATTAGAAAAAATCAAACAACAATAAAATGGGACACATCTTAAAAATCAATTCTCACAATCTACATAATTCTAATATATATTTTTTAAACTAGTTTTCAAAAGTATTTGTTTGAATATTAACATATTTTTAAATTTACATAGATTATATCAGAATTTAATTAAATGAAAACTCAAAACCTTAAATAAAATGAGAATCCTCTATGTCTTTCCATCTTCCTATCTAAAACCAAAAAAAAAAGTAATTAAATAATACAATTTAAAACATTTTAAAATATAACTAAAATATAAATATAGCTAATATATAAATTTATTAAAAATGTATCAAGTGAAATTATTAGTATATATCATAGTCACACCATTACCTTGTATTATATAAATTTATACTATGTTTCATCGGATCTCTATTCTCCAATCACAGAAGAATATTCATTATTCATGAGGATTGCTACCTCGTAACATGAGTTTTCTAACAGTCATGATAACACTAACACATGTTACCATGGCAATCTCCATGGATAAGATGGTCTGGATTTATTAGAGGTGGTGTGTGAATCTCAAGGGAACAAAGAAATGTTGAACGCTATGAACTCTACTTTTCTTGCTGTCATCCAAAAATGTGAAGGGGCTGATTGGCTAAGTTTGTTCAAGCCCATAACCCTTTGTAATGTGGTATATAATGTTTTGTCTAAGTTGATTGCAGAAAGACTGCAGTGGTGGATTAGCATGCTTGTCTCAGAGGAATAGGGGGTTTTGTGGCTTACAGACAAATCTTGGATGGAGTGGTCATTGTGGCTAAAACTATCCACTCTATGGCAGTCTCAATAGAAAAAGCTATGTTTATCAAACTGGACATGGCAAAAGCTTATGATACGGTCAAATGGTCTTTTCTTCAAAAATTACTTGGTGCTTTTGCTTTAGTGGAGGAGTGGATTACATGGGTAATGCGCTATATCACGTCCACTTCCTTCTCTATGTTGGTTAATGGGTAGCCTTCCCTACTATTTGGGGCTTCTAGAGGTCTTCGTCAAGGAGACTCTCTATCTCCATACTTATTTATTCTCTTAGCTAAGGGTCTGGGGAGAGTTATTAAGAGTCATGTTAATCAAGGTTTGATCCAAGAGTGGAACTGGGGTAATGGCTTACCTCCTCAGTTACACTTGCAATTTGTTGATGATATTACTCTGATGGATGTGTTCAAGGTTAGAGAAGCTACCAATTTCTGCAAGGTATTAGACATCTATCTCATAGCTTTAGGACACCAGATCAATGAAGGTAAATCCTCTATTTTCTTCTTTAATACTCATGGGTCTATTCAACAACAGATTTCATGTATTCTAAGATTTCAAATTGGTCATTTACCTTTGACATATGTTGGTATTTATCTCTCTGTTGGTACCCTACCTAGGGGTTCTTGACAGAATATTTTAGATAAGTTTCATGTGAAAGTGAACCACCAGACCCATAGGTGGTTATCTTTTGTGGGTCAGGTGCTACTTTTGAAGTCGGTGGTGTAGGACTTTCCCAATTACAAGTGTATGCTTCAGGAGGCTCCTTTAATATTTATTAAGGATTTTGACTCTCTCATTAGGTAACTGTTATGAGCTAGTTGCTTGGCATCCTCAAAGTGGAGTCTTGTGAAGTGGGAGGTTGTTTGCAAACTGAAACAACTTTGAGTACTTGGGCTGTGATAGGTGAGCCTTTCTGGTTTGTCTTTATCTACTAAGCTCTATTAGAGATGGTGCACTGAACAAGACTAGGTCTAGGCTAGGATTATTTCTTACAAGTAACTAAAGGGGGTGGTGAAGAAGGAGGTTCCTTAGTTTTTGTTTCTAGGTAAAGGCTCTGTGATTTAGGATATGCTTAAAAATGGAGCTAAGATGCTCATGAATGGCTTGTTCTAGATTTACAACAAGGGGTCTAATGCTCTCTTTTTGTATGACCCTTGAAATGGTTTTACCCCAATCATGACTAGACATCCTAATTTACAGGATCTTTGTCATCGCTTCTTGGAGCTGGTTGGTCTCAAGTTGAGGATTTCACTTCTACTCATCTCTATGGGTAGGTGGAAATGTCTAGATGGAAGGCCCCTAATGAGTGGCCTGTTGGGGGTTCAGAAGAGGATTGTGGTGAGCTAAATAATATTCTATCTATTAGAAAGTGTAGCTCAATTAGGGAGAAGGATATTATTGCTTAGAGCCCTAATCCTAAGTGGGTCTACATGGTGGCTAGTGGTTATTAGGAGTTGATTTTTCCAAAGTATGGGGGGTTGGAATTTTCATGGTGGAAAAATGTCTGGAATAAGTTTTCTTGGCCTAAGTGTAACTACTTCATGTGTACTTTAGCCTAGAATAGATGCTTCACTTGGGACAATATTCATAAGAAGGGTTTTAATGACCCATCTATATGTGTTCTCTCTGGCTGCTGCGAGGAGGATTCATCCTACTTGTTCTTATGATGCCCTTTTTCTAAGCTTATTTGGCACATTTGGCAGGGTATCTGAAAACATCATTATGTTTGTGGTTCTTCCCTAATTGAATTATGGAGTAGGCTAGGGAGGCCTTCCATAAAGGCTTTCCTCCTCCAGATTGTTTGGAATATAGGTCCCACTTTCATCTTATGGTAGATTTGGCTTGAGAGGAATCATAGGATTTTTCATGGAAGTAAGCTGATGATTCAACAAGTTCAGTAAAGAGTTGTTAGCATGACTCAGGAGATGGTGGAAGCTAAGTGTGAAGTGTCTTTTCCTTTGGAGAGGGGAGATAAAGAGATTGTGAATAGCTTGGGTCTACATGGCCTATGGGTTGACTCTTTCTACATTTGAAGAGGTCATCATTTCAAAAAGATGGTTCTGAGAGATGGTGGTTGGTCTCCTCCTTTGGTGGATGTTTTAAAGATCAATATTAAATGATCTTCAAGGGGTAATCCTAGGCTTGCTGGGATTGGTGGTATTGGAAGAGATAGCTCGAGCAAGGACATTTTCTTCTTTTCCATTCATAAGAGTAGCAAACCAACAACTTCATGGAAGTTTTGGTGATTCTGGTTACTATTGAGAGAGCTTACGCTCTTGGTTGGCACAAGATCATCTGTGAAACAAACTCTCAAATCATGGTTAATTTGTTGATAGAGTAGAAGTTGGATGGGGTTAATTGGCAACTTGCCTTTGTTGTTAGGCATATTCTATGGCTGAGTTCCGTGCCTAAGTCTATTTCCTTCACTCACATTCCTTGGGGCTAGAACAAGGTTGTTGATTGGTTGGCTAAATGGGCCTCTGAGTAGATTTGTGGCTAGAAGGTCGAGGGCTAGGAGTAGTTATCCCATGATTATTCCCAAGATCTAGAGAAGCTAATCTTAGAGGAAATGAATGGATGATGTTTCTTGTTAATTGGTCCTGCTGTGTGTTCTAAAATTTTATGGTTGTTTGCTGGTCTTGGTTTCTTGACTTTCTCTCTGGGTGCATGTTCTAGACCCTGAGTGTTTTTTATTGTTGATCCTCTATATGCAATAAAATTTTTACCTTCTTTATTCAAGAAAAAACATGTAATTAAATTTTATTTAAACAAAGTCAAATCAAAATCACACCTAGTAGAGTACAATAAATCCCCTTATTCATATTTAATTAATCATTCCTTTAAATTGCATCAAACTAGAACATGAAGTAAATTAATTACATAGTAAGTGCTAATACTAGAAAACTTTCTCAACATGGAATCACCAAATGAAAATGTATAAAGATACATTTAAGCTCCTAGTTTATCTAGAGTTTTATGAGTCATTAATCATGAACAACATGACTAGGGTTACAACATGGTTGGGCCCTACATCCCCACCCCATAAACTGTACTTCCTCTTGTAAGTCACTATGGTTGAGTGCAAGTAAAACCCCAAAATTATGTCTACATGAGGATAGGTAACAAGACCAAACAAAATTGCCCAACTCTATTTTTCTAGAAGGAAAATAATCATTAAATGAAAACAAGTATCCAAGATTGATTCTTTGCACATGAAGCATGCCTCAATGAGGTCAAATGCACTAAATATCATTGGATATGAATACTATATATCATAAGCATTATAATATAATGAAAACAAATCCACTAACATAAACTAAAGAATTACCACTAAGGCTATGAAGGATAAAACCAAAAAGATATACACTAAGAGATACTAAGGTCCAATTTGCTACTCGTCCATGATGTTATCATAGAATATACAATTAACCAAATACATAAGTAGAAAGATTAACTATTGTTTGATCATTTTAAAAATTGAATCCATACACCAAAAAGGGCTACTAAAATCACTCATACATCGTAAAATATTTCCACATCATACCCATTTACAAGAATTTAGTTCTCTTTTTCAACTTAAACTTTTCGCACTTGGTTTTCTACATACTTCACACTATACTCACATGTCTCAACAATATATCATAGTAATATACTTCACAAGACTAACACAATGGATCTATGATAATGTGAAATGAAAAATATATCCAACTACCCAAAGGACCATGGAGACATAGGATCATAGAGCTATAGAGCCATGGATTTAGTAATTGAATAACCATATACTTGTGGAACAATAATACAAATATGTAAGGAATTGTAGAGCCACAAAATCTCATATCTAATATTCAAATAGCTAAAGAACCATATAATCAATGGGAAAGATGATCTATCAGCCCCTCCCAAGGACCCCTGCATACATTTCTAGTATATTTCTATTGTTTGTTTAATGGATTTATCATCCAAGTGGGAGGTAAAAAAGTAAACAGACACAAATAGAAGGAATAGATTATGATTGTACCATATTTGACCCATTTTGAACCCCCATGCCCACAATAAAAATTCCCTAGGCCATCTACTCCACATATAACCTTCTAGGAACCCATCTTAATTATGACAATTTTACATTTGTAATATTAATCGACAAAAACTAGTAGAGGAAGACACTTTAAAAAGGCCTCAAACCAATAAATTTTCAATAAAATGAAATCCAAAAGTTAAATCCACCAAGCGTAGTGCAAATAATAAATCATAAAAGAGAATGCATATAGAATCATAAGTAAAAATGAGTTACCTCTCAAAAATAAAAAACTAAATAAACTAACTTAAACAAGTCCCTAAGGAAAAATAAGCATTTGAAATTCCAAATGGCTAAGTTTCCTAAGTAAAATAAATCATATAAATTGCTATTTTACAATAAAACAAAATTCTTCTGTAAATTATTAAATAATCAACAACCTCATAAGAATATAGACATTATGATCAGCCCATAGCTTCACAAATCCACCTAAGGATAGAAGGGGAGTTGGGTGGACTTACTACAACCAAAAGAATATAAGGTGGTCTCAACCACATAAAGATCATATTAATTATTGTCCTAATGCCACACACAACAACATTTCATACAATTGCATGTCCCACACAACCCTATACATGCCCTATAGAACATGCCAAGTGTCAAGTGCAAAAAGTATGACATTTATAAGAATATCTATAGCTTTGTAGAGAGGAGAACAATATAACTCAAATATCATCTTGCAAAATATCAATCACCATGTCATAATCTTAAATTCACCACTATACATGATATTGTCAAAAACATTACTATCTCACAATGCACATATTATTTTACTACAAATAATATCAAAATATCAAGGCTATAAAATTGTAAATATTGTACCAATGTTAGTATTATCATAATATCGATCAATCTAACCTGAGTCTTGTGTAAAATTTTAAGGGTTACCAACTCAATTGTTCCTAGTTCTCATCTCATAAAAAGAACTAATACCCAATTAAAATAAACAATACCCTTATGAAGTGCATATAAACAATAGCAATATAAGTTGCCTACAACTAGTGACAACATTAAGTGCTCATGATGAATCATTATATCATATGTTAGTAACTAGTAGTCATAAGCTCCAAGAGTAATGGAAACATCATATCCCATTCTCAACTAACACAACATATATAATAGGAAGGAATAGGTCTATACTATGAACAAACTATGTTGCTCTCAGCATGGACGGAAATTTTGGAAACGTAAACTCTTTGGAGAAGTATAAACTTATTATAGAGGTCTTAATTTCCTAAACCCCTAAACAAGATCAAGAAGAACATAGGAACATGGAGTAGCATTCACAACACTTCCCTACCCAAATGAAAAATGTGAGAAATGAAGGTGAACAACTATAGAATGGAAATTTGATTTCAACTATTATAATAATATAGTGCAAAACCAAATAGAGAAAATAGAAAATCAAATCAAATCAATAGTAAAAAGAATAAAGGAACAAAATAAATGAACACATAACATAATGTTTATGTGGAGAACCCCTTTTAGGAAAAAAACACTGCACAAGAAGAGATGAACTAGTCTATATTAACTACAATAGAGTTTACAATACATCACTAACAACCCACTCTTTAGTCCTCAATCCAACAAGACCTACTTTTCCAATCTCTACCCTCTACTAGACTATATCTATAATAGAATTCCCTCATTGAAAGGGTGTCTCCATCTAGGGAAAAAAATCCTAACATAACTTCTATCATCAGATCTGTGACCTAATGATGAACGGTCCACATTGACTACAAAATTACAATATTTTACAAGACAATTTTCTATAAAAAAAATTCCCTAGACCCCTCATCAGGTACTAAGATCCAAATGTAATAGAAAGAAGACTGATCCTTGGTGAATACATCTCCCATTAAGGAAATTTACAAACAACATTAGGAGTAAATAATTACATAGGATTTACAAGGTTGATCATACCTTAATCCTAACACATCATCTCATGGAAAACTCTGTGCTCAAACTAAAGTATGAAAATAAACATTTTTATCTCTAATACATATAAGTAATTATCACAAGGGGTACACAACTATGGATCATACATGACATCCACCCTACTCATGTCCCAAGATGGATAGATTACATGACATACTTAAGATATGATTACAATATTTAAGTTAGGTGATACATGTCACTCTCTACAATCCATATTACAAAATTCTTTCATATATGATCACACATGCAGATGCATACACAAATTATGCTTGATTTTCTATGACAATGTACTAGGTTCATACATCCAATTGATCAATTAGAAGTCTTTTTCTCATTTCATTTTTACATCTTACTTGCTAATTCATTTCAGTGACATTTAAAAGATAATTCAACAGATCATTTTATTCCAAAATCACAATGTATTTTTTCTTTCACATCATCTTTTGATTCTATCCTTATTTAATATTAAGATATATTTCAGTTGTCAATGTGACATCCCTTTATTATCATGGAAACACACCAAGTAATCAATTCATTCCATTACTTTCTTTAATTAATTTGGATTAGATTTGTTGTGAAGTTTCCCCACTCAACACATTCATAATCATATAAAATTAACATTCAATTTATCTAGAAAACTAGCCACTCTTTTAAAAAAAATTCAATCATTCAAGAGTGTCATAAAACTTTTGTATATGATTATTGTAACTGAATCATTTTTGTCTATAGAGAATTTTCTTAATGTCAAAGTAACTAGAAATTAAAATAATGTTGAAATGATCATATAAGCAAATGTCCATATTCATAGGAATTTAATCATTTTAAGAATTCTTTTTGCTGCAACTATCTAGTCACATCAACATAATAGTGCACTAAAATTTCAAGATTGCATAATGAAGTTGTGGTCAATAAACTTATAAAAATATTTATAATATAGGTACACAATAGTTGTCTAGACAAGGCATGTATTAAAAACATAGAGAACAAGAAATTATAAGTCAACAATAAGATAATCTACCTAATAATTTAGCAATGAGAGAGTTTAAAAGTAAGGGTTTGATTTCATAATAGTTAACATGATGAAACCTCCCTACAAAACCATTTAATTTAAACACTTCAATTACACCATTCACTTATTAATAATTCAATTAAGTAGGAAAATAATATGGCTCAAAACATAATCATCACCAACATGGACATAGACCAACCTCATTATTTAGTATGATTAAAATCCCTACTATTTAAGCCAACATTTCCTTGAAATTTAAAACTTTATCCTATTGAACAATTCTATATAAAATTGAATCTCTACATAGGCAAGGCACATAGATTAAGGTTAGCATCAACGTGTTATCATAATTTATTTCAAGTACATCACATCAACATGACATATTCTAGATTAAATTAAATCCCCTTATTCATATTTATTTAATCATTCCTTAAAGTCAAATAAATCATTAACATGAAGTAATTAATTGTACAGTAAATCCTAACATAAACAAACATTATCAACATGGAATCCAAGAATTAAAAGTTATAAAGTTACTTTGGAGATCCCAATTTAGCTATACTTTTACATATCATTAGTTATAAACATGACTTGGATCACAACATAGGTGTCCCTTACATTATAACTTGGATCACAACATCGTTGTGCCTTACATTTAGAGGGTAAAATCTAAAGATCATTAGAGAATACGTTTTTTTTGGTACAAAGTGAGTTTATATTTGTATACTAGATGCATGACAACAAAGTTGACCCAATATAGAATAGCCAAGAATATTTTTTATCATCCATACACAAGATTGCCTTCATTAGTTGGCATTATTGTTCAATCACAAAACTAAGAAATCTCTCTATTTATTTATTACTATTCATAGAATGATTTTATTTTCTATTTGATATGTTTTAATCTAATACACTCCACTATAACAACTCATTTAACCTAGGTCTTCATTTAATTAATTAGCTGAAATTAATTCTAAAAGAATTTTTTTTTCATTTGAAACCTTAAAAAGTATTTTATCATTAACTTCTATTACAAATCTATATTTGTATTTAATTGAATTATGAACTATTGTATTAGTATAAATTTTTTAAAAAAGTTATTTACAAGCAAGATAATCCTATTGAATTATTATTATGCATAATATTGCAACTCAGATTCAAGGAATAACTAAAATATATAAGTAAAGAATGAAATAAAATATATAGCCTTTTATAAATAGAGTTTTATAAATAGAGGTACACAATCATCACATTATCTTGTTCTCTTGTCCTACATAAATCCATATTAATATTTGTTTACCACAATGATTTATTCCAACCCTAATGTAGGAGAAATATGCAAATCCTCTTGAACTCCAATTCCAAACTTTAAAAATGACACGATCATCTATGCAAATAGTTTTGTAATAATCATTAAGGAAGATGCTAAAGTTGCCTTCCAAATTACAAATTGTATTATGGTTTGGTCTATTAGCATGGATTAATAGACTTGGTATACAAATTGTCACAATCTACATTTTTTTTTAATAAATTTAAAAATTATTTTGACTTTAATAGATCAGAAGGCCAACTTGCAATTAAGATGTAAGCCTACCAGTGAACCAAAGGAAATTAGAAAAAATCAAACAACAATAAAATGGGACACCTCTTAAAAATCAATTCTCACAATCTACATAATTCTAATATATATTTTTTAAACTAGTTTTCAAAAATATTTGTTTAAATATTAACATATTTTAAAATTTACATAGATTATATCACAATTTAATTAAATGGAAACTCAAAACCTTAAAGAAAACGAGAATCCTCTATATCTTTAAGTGTTTTTAACGCCAAAACAAGAAGTAAAATCCATGATAACATTGAAGAGAAGAACGACAAACATATTTACCAGAAGCAAAATCGACAGGCGCTGTGAGCAATAAAAACACGAGGAAACAACTACAGATAATACCCTTCCCCATCGCCATGGAAGCAACTACAGATAATGTATTATGTGAGGAAACGATACTACTTATAGCTCACACACCACTTCTCAACAGCTAATCTCCTTCGTGTGTTCCGCGCAATTTTATTTATTTATTGATATGATTGCTGCTGCATAATTTGGACGTCTGATCCAAAGTAAATATTTTGGAGTACCTGCATAATAAAATCAAGACGGCGATTCGATCTCTATATACGTATAATAAAATCATTCCAATAGCGTATAGACATATATGGAAGCATAAAGGATCGAGCAATTTTGTCAGATATTGTCCCGAGGGCTTTTATTAAATTTATTTTAATATATTATATTTTTATAATTTAATAAATTAGTTTTGGTCTTTCATTAATGGTTGGGTTTATCTTACACACTCTAAGCTTTGACTGTTTAGCTGGCACATGTTTGGCTCACTTCATCCGGTCCATTTCCATTCATTCGAGTTAGCAGTCAGCCACCCAATTCACAAGCGTTTAGAGTAACAATAGGACTTAAAACAATAGGAACTCGACAAAAAAATGATGAAAGGAAAACAACAAAGATAATGTAATAAACACCAATCTTTACCTCAAATCTCTCTTTCTCCTTCAATAGAGTGGAATGGAGTGCACCCTAGCTCCACTAGCTATGCTCTTAATAGAATAATATGTTGATTGCTCTAGAAAAACATTAGGTATACCAAGAGATGTCAAAAGATTATGTGAAAGCATCGATCATAGGGATGTGATGGGGTAGATATGCATGATAGGGGAGATAAGATGGCGGATGGAGGTATGTGGGAAAGTCATGGAGTGGAGGGGAACCAAAACCAACATTTGCACACACCGTAATGGAGTTTGAAGCTCATGTTTGTGATGGGGAGTATGGAGTAATGGGGATTTTTGAATATGGGAGTGGGATGGGGGATTTTGAGAATTCTGATTTGGAGATTTAAGGACCCAAATGGACATAGGATATTGGGGATTTTTCTATTGCGGATGGGATTTGTGGGATTTCAGAATAGAATGAGATTCAGATGCAACATTTGGACAGATTGTTTTTTTCTTGAGGAGCCACATCATTTTTGTTTTTTTCTTTTGGGGGTGTGGACTTATGTAGCCTTTTGGATTCTTAAATGTGCTTATATTTTGTGTATCAATGTGCTATGACATGATAGTCCTTAACCTTTTGTGCATTTTTTGTTTTATTTAAGGAGGCATCAAAATTTATGTTTTTCAATCCTAGGGGTGTTTTGATAGCTTTATGTTTGGACGATGTGTGTGTTTGTTGGTCATGATTGGGGTTTTAAGGGATCAGGATTTAGGGTCTTTAGGGATTTCAGGTTTATAGATGAGGGTTATGAGGATGGAGGATGATGGGATTTGAGGATGAGGATATTAGGCATTGGGAAAAGTGGAGGAAGAGTGAATGGAGGGAGATGTATGGTCACATGCTTTTAAGAATGGAATGATGATGGAGGAGGGATGGCAACATATGGCTTGGAGGTGTGATTAGAGGCTCCTAGCTTGGGGTTAGAAGAAGATGCCTTACGAGGTGTGTGAGTGGTACCAAAATGTTTGGTTTGTTGTCCTTGGGATATTTTGCCAAGACCATGCTATCTTGGATGTATTTTGACATGGATGGGGTCCAATATTCCTTATTCATCAAGGTCTAAGCATTTTCCTTGATATTTCATATTTTGGAGCAAGTGATATGTGATGGGATGTTTGTTGGTTTGGAAACAAGACATGAGTCAATTATTAGATGGGAGGTGATAAGTGGTGGATAGAGTTTGTTCATATCCTACAAAAGAACCACCACAAATCAAGGTAGCAAGACCAAGAGGATGGGATGGTGGATTTGGGATGAGGTCAATATGAGACAATGAGGGATTGATATGAGATGGTGTGGGAGTAGGAAATAGATGAGTTGGGATGCTTGGATCTTGATACTCATTGAGATGCAATGTGATATGATCCATGATAATTGTTTAATTATCTATGTTGTCTTGGGGCCCAAGTGTCTCATCATGGGAGGTTGGTGGATGATGGATAGGGCTAATGGGATGATGTATAGGAGTAATATGGGTGTCTTGATCATGGATGATGTTTGGATCATGGATAGGAGGAGTTTCAATCTCTTACTCATGGATGATGTTGGCATGGGTAGTTGGATCTTGTGTAAATCAGATAGGTTGAGCTTGAGGAACTTGGATAGTTGGATCTTGACTTGATGAGGAGTAATGTTGATCTTTCTTTGGATTTGTTTCTTGACATATCTATTGGGTTTGGATGAAAATGGAAGATTCCTAGATGGGCTTGACCTAAGCTATGCATGATCAACACTAGGAGTGCATGATGAATCATGGCTTCCATGGATGATAGGAGATTCTTAAATGGGTTTGATAGGTGTTGGCCTGCATGATGGTAATGGAGGGATAGACATTATAATTGAAGGCTCTTTGGTAGGTTCAAGGATAAGCTTTGGATTGCATTCTTGGGTCTGATTCCTTGCCTGTAGTCCTCAGGTAACATCTGAAAAGGATAATGAGGAGTTGGCAGGGTAATCATCAATAACAATCTCACCATAGCGAAGGAGCTCTTGGATGCACTTATTAAGTTTTAGGAAATCAAATGTTTTCTGGCCTTTTGTTTGATGGTATTCACAATATTCATGTTCCTTAAACCATGAGGTTGTAAATAGGTACTCCCCATATTGTTTTACTTCGAGGAGTTTAATGAGGTTTGCTTGGACCAATTTTTACAAGGCCATTCCTACTGGATTAATTAATGGAGGGTTGGAGGAATAATATTATGGATTGGAAGGTGGGTTGACCAATGGGTTAGCATTAGGAGGAATGGAGGGATATTTTGGTGGAGGGATTGGTGAGGTACATGAATAGGTGGACAGTGCATAACTTGGAGGTATTGATAGGTTGGATAGATACAATGAAATGGTCACATAAGGGGATGAAGGTTGCTATGAGGTTGATGGGGATGACATATAGGATGGTGATGTTGATGTGATGTGATTATAAAAATCTCCAATGATGAGATGTGCTAAGGGGTTATCACTAATGATATTTCTGCATTTTGCCTTGGTGATAGGATCAAAACCCTCATAGATACTTTTAAGTCTTTATATTTCTCTATATGAATCCATGTTGTTGGGAGGTATGAGATGATATAGGATAATGGATGAATGTGATGTAGGTTGGGGATCAAATGTCAAGATCTTAAAATGATTTGATTTGATTGGATTTGATTTCTACTTAAGATAGTCTTACATTTTTAAGCAGAAATTGATGAGATTTGATAACTATACTTAAGATAGACTAACATTCTTATGAAAGTGTGGATTAAGGATCATGGGATCAACTTAAGGTCTTGACTTTTTATTTGATTGTTGGATTTCAAATGGATAATATTGGATTAGGGTTAGGATCTTTAGGTGAGGGATTATGATGATGATTTTGAAAGATTATGATTGGGATTTGGATAAAACCAACTTTAAAGAGCTTTTCAAATTTCTATTTAGCTCATAAGAAAACTTTAGGGTTCATCTTTTCAATCTTTTGTTTCACTAGATTACTATTATGGTGCACAAGAATGTAAGGCATGATTTAGCACATATTCATAGGACTATTGAATAACTCATGAAATTATTTTTATAAGGGAGATTGTGGTTTTCTCTTTTTTCTCTTTTTCTCTTACCCTTACTAGGAAGATTATCTAGGGACTAATTTGTAACATAACCTAAAATGTGGCTAGAAATTTTTCTTTACATAAACATTATTTGCAAACATATCCCATAACTAGGAATGTAAATATAAAAAATATTTATAAAGAAGAATTCAATAATTAGACAATTCCACAAGTAAAAAACATATATTTTTCAATAATTTTAGATGTTACCTCTATTTTTCAATGTTTTATGTTTTGAATAAATCAATAATTTTCATGTGCATATTGCATTTTAGTTACAACTGTTTTAGATAGGAAATGGAATAAATGATACCTAAACACATTAATATAGGAATGGACTTCAAAATATGTGTATAAATATAAGGCGAAGATTATAAAGTTTTCAACTTTTGACCTGACACTTGGAAGGAATAGCGAAGGACATACCATAGTGAGAAGTGAAATAAGGAGGAGGCGTAAAAAAAAGGAATACTAGGTGATATGTAGATAACACAAACCACTTAAAGGACTTGAAGAACTAATCCTTTAACCTATTCCTTTAAGCACCTCTAATCCACATGTCTTACTAATTGAAAAATTATGAAGAGCAACAACCAAGTGTGTGTGATTAGCATCACTAGTCAATTATCCAAAATAAAAATAAATCATTTGTGTAGTCAAAGAAATATCTTGCCTATCCACTTTGAACATAATTTTGTGCATCACTACCAAATGTCTCTTTCATATTAGCTGAGTAGTATACTTCAAATTTTTGTCATACCGTTTGTATCTTGAGTCATGGACATTGCAAGATTTAATGTAGACTCCTTAAATGGAAATATGGAAGATAGTTAGATCTTGGCATACACATACAAATCACAAACTCTAAGAGGTAAGAAGTAAAATGATTTTTAAAACTTTATTTAATTTAATCAATGTAATAATGCAACAATAAAAATTAAATTGGCCTAGATAATAGAGTTGATATAGTAGCAACCCAAAACACACTTCTTAAAATAACAAAGGGCATATGGACTTAGATCTAGAAGTGGTAGTGGAGTACTTTGTTGTGAAGTACTCTCAATGAACCAAAATGATGTTCTATGACTAGATATAGAAATGTATTGCTCTAACAAAATACAAAATGATTTATTCTCTACTCTAGTTTACTTTTATGAAAATGAAATTGATCTTCAAATTCATAGATATTACTTTGGTTCTATAGAAAGGATGATTTTCTTCATAAATGACCCACACTAATTTGATCACTTGAAACTTTCTCACCTTCACTATCCAAATCTATGATTGTAACTTTGTAGTAACTATAGATAACATTGGAGTTTTCTATGCAAGGGGTATTCTCCTTACTCAAATTCCTTGAGTGGATTTTACAACTAGAAATAGAATTAAAGACACATAAGTGTCATGCAATATACCTACTCTATAACTAACATGGTGTTTCTATCTAATGTGTAACATTCTGCCCCGCAACCCCGAAGGGTAAGGGAAAAAAGAGGACAAGATAAATTTTTTTTTTGACATAAATAGATAACATAACTAGATATGATTGTCGATTCGATAGATCGACAACATTCATGGCCATGCATGGCCGGATGTACATCCCAGAGGAGAGGACTAAATCACTCTCCAGAGAAACATTAATACAACTACGTTCATTTTAAATACCAACCCAAATGTTCCTATAACCCATTCTAGATTATAAACATGAATCCAAAAGCATCATAGTACAACCAGATCCAATACCCACACCAGAATCTATAAACCAAAAAGGAAACATCTTATTTCTTCTCATTAATTTGCATGATTACATCTTCTCTCTTAAGAGAGTATAATTACATAAAAGAATATATAGTGCAATAGCATAGCCCTGAGTATGATATACAAGTACAATAACATAGTTTTGAATATGATACAATGACTGAAAAGGCACAATAGTAGAAAGGGTAATGGAGAGTGAGAACATCTCCAATTTGGTGCACCAATAACCTATTCACCAGTCCCCAATGGCGATGGCAACACCTCCCAACCATGTGTACTCAAAAGAGACCATCGCACCATGCTTAGAGATAGTCACAAGGCCCAAACAGAAGTAACAAGGCAAAGGTATACATGATGTCCAACACTCACATCAATCACGAAGCAGGCATGGAAAATAATGCATAATGCCATAGTCATAACATAGAGATACTCATCAAATAGAATGTTAGGTACTACTCACAACTATCAAGGCGTTGGACACTAGAGTGTAGATAAGATGAGTCATCATGCGTACTCAAAGGGATGGCACCACATGGAAACAAGTGCACCTCTGCTACAGACAAGGGGATTCAATCAGGCCCAAATCAACGCCCTGTAGATGGATAACTCAACACCCCGCAGACGGATAGGCCTTCTCATGTACATCATTAGCCTTTACAAGCACTCAAGGCCATGCATGAGGACTCAATATCCTAGACCGAAGCTTATCTTGTTTAACCAAACGAGGTATACAAAACCTAATTAAATACAACTATGGTATAGATCTATAAGAAAACTATTTTTTACACTTCTAAATGATAGATCTGAAGGATTACCTATTCTGTGATTATCCTCTAACACTGCTCTACAGTTATAAACAAGAATTCTACACAATATAGGGTTGTAGTCATGTTGTATATCAGTAAATATGTGCAAAGTCAGTGTGAGTGATCCTTGTCATTCTAAATTTCATTAACTAGTAAACATTTTCTCCCTTAGATGATTGTTTTACCCTAGAAGTGGTGATCTTTAATAGCATGACATTCTTTATGCATTTTCAATTTACCAAAAAAGACCATGGACAAGAGTCAACACTAATTCTGTTACTACTCTCTATTGGTCTTATGCCATAACCCATTCTTATGTGCCATGAAACAAGCTTAAATCACTGATCCTCTAAAGGAGAGTTCAAGCAATGAAAACAAAAGTTGAGATACATGAAAGGAAATCTGGTACAACAATCACACTAGTGCACACAACTCCAAATATATTCTAGACCAGCATTATAAAAATCACCAAAAACTCACAGAAGTAACAGGTACTCGCAATGTTGGATATACGAAAAGTGGATTGATAAACGGCTCTAGAACTTCCATGCAACTGCTTTTGGAAGGTGCAAATCCATATTACACAACCTTTGACCATGTCTTCCCTACCTATGCCAAAATGGAGGCTTTCAAAATAAGGTAGGGACATTTATCAAAGCATAATAGAAGAGGAATTTTTTTGTCCAATGTTATAGTTACAAATGCCCTAGTAAACATGTATGCAAGTTGTGGAAGTATAGATGAGGCACATGAACTGTTTGATAGAATGCCTAGAGGAGATGTTAACTCATTGGCTGCAGTGATTCCAGGACAAGCACAAAAATGGATTTGTTTAGAGAGGCTTTAGAAACTTTTAAGTAAAAGTCGTTGGTAGGCGTATGGCCAAATACCACAGGCACGGCCAACATCCTCCTTGATCGCCCAAAATGGGAATTTGGAAACAGGGTATGGACATCCAACAAGGCATAACAAAAGGGGAATTTTTATCAGTTATTTGTTTTAGTTTTCTTTTACGGTTGTATTTTGTTAAATACTTCATTGGGAGATTAGCCTATTGTTTTCTAGTTTGTGTTGTTTGAATTAGGCAATTTGTTCACCACTACTGCACACATTGTTTTTGCAGCCCTTCTTAAACATTCACATCAAAAAAATGAAAGGGTATCATAGCCTAGAGTGCTACTATTCCAATCCATCTAAAGAAACTCACCAACTAGTATAAAAAAACCATCATCCATTTCATTGTTGAAAATGGACATAGACTTTGCTCTTACATGTTTTAAGTCGAGCCCTTTTGAGGATTTCTTCTTTAGTAGCACAAACAAATGGCTTACCCAAATGGAGTCCTCTTTCTTTTCATTTCCCTCCAGAGTCATGGAAAGCAACCAAAAGCCAAGTAAACTCTGACCCCCTCATGGGAAAAGCTCTGCCTCCTGACTACTACTCTACCTCTACATCCTCATTCAGCTGAGAATCCCATTCCATCAGTACAGCTACCGACTACCCTCCTACATCTACGGTTGGGATAGTGCCTTATCCTAGAAGGGTCATCCTCTTTGGTGGATTCAGCGATGTTTTGTGTATCCCTAAACAGATCAATGTACTGATTTTTTTTATGTCAATCGCTACCACTATGAAAGCTACATATTATTTTTCTACCTACCAAAACTAACAAAAATTGTGGTGCTGGCCATATTGTAGCAGAAGCGTCGACCATGTTGTGTACTTTTATTTATAAATACAATGCATTTTGAACTACATTCCGTTCATCTCCCTACCAGATATTTTCCTAGCTGCATTAAACATACTCACCCACCTCTATCAAGACCCATCGAATGACATGGTTAAAAAAATAAAATAAAGAAAAATTGCCTCAAATAATATCCACCAAATGGATGAGGGAAATAACCTTCTCTAAATAAGATTAATAATGTCACATCGAATAACATAGTTAAAACCACATGGCTAAAAATCAAAAAGCGAGCACGAGGGTCATTACATCCTACCCCCTAAGACTAGGCTTACTCCTGGAAGCCTGTAAACGCTAAGATGCGGCCAAAGCACACACTAGTCCAAGAAACTTGATACAATAAAAAAAATGAAGTTTTGACATGCACAATTATATACAATCAGTCCCAGTTCATGGGTAAGGAATAGGAAAGGCACTCATTCCTATAAAATATACATTAGCATAAAACAATTTTCCCCAATCAAAATAAAGAATGATGCCAAGGGAGCCACATCAAACAATCAATGGGAACCAAGGAGAAAAGCCTCAACCACAGCACTGGCAAACTACACATGACTATAAGGAAGATCTAGACATTACCATTAGCTAACCAGATGATAAGACAATAACACGGGAACACTGCACTAGCAGGGGACAGTGGTTAGGGTAGGGAACAAGGCCTGTGACTATCTCCAGTAACCACCATCAAGGATAATAAGAGTACGCTCAGGCCTATGAGTCCAGGCGGAGTTGATACCTAATACCTGCATCACTCTGATCACAGGTGAAAGCACATGTGCATATAACATACATCATAGCCAAAGCAATAGTAAGCATGTAATCTAGCATGATAACTAATCATGTCAACATCATAATAATATCGGAATCCATCAAGGAAAAGCAACAACCAACAATTTGCACATATATACTAGTATAAAGCACACAATGTTCACATAAATTACAACAAAATATGCTTTTAATATATAAAATTTCTAGTTCTCTAACTTTCATATGCAGCTATCTATAAAATGGAGCACCCATACACACATATACATGATTTCAACCTCTAATTTCATAGCATGCATGGCATCTCTTTACATATAATGCAATAGTTTGTCACTTTTCAAGGCATAATGATGCAAATTTTGTTCTCTTCTATATTTAATATGCAACTACATACATGACAATTGTATCACCTACATATGCATACATAATCATCCATATCACAAGGCTACATTAGGGGTTCACATGAATGTCGTAGTACCATCCATATCCAAAGTAACCATGAGTCCATAACCAATAACCATGTCTAAAATCCATATCCATGTGTCTTGATGGCATTGACCCACTAGTGAACCCTTCCATACAAGCCACAATGACATAGCTCTTGTTTGTTTAAGGGTTTTAGCCTCCAAGAGATAGTCAAACTATAGGAAGGTAGTGAATCAAAGCTTAGAACAGCTCACCCATACCCCCATCCTTAAGGGTTTCCCTTCGTCTACTTCCTCATATACACTCAAATAGGTGGATCTCACCATACCTAATGAGGAATCACATCACAACACAAGACCAACATTTCAAAATAGAAAAGTCAATGAGTTTAGCCACCAAAATATAAATAAGGAAGAGTAAATCTCAATTCCAACAATAAGTAAGAAAAATGTGCATAGTTTCAACAATAAATCAAATGTAACTACAAGAGTTACATGCCAAGAAAATCATCCATGGGTAAACCATTACAAGAAAGATAACCAAGGTCTCGGTCCACACAAGCAAAGGAAAAATCACCAATAACTGAAAAGAAGATTCACAATCTTTGAAATATACACATTACAACACCACATGACTATCACTAGTCACCACACAAGGAAGGAGGAAAATAAGCATGACTGTCTCAACAGTCCTTCATGTGGGTACAACCAGCTCACACAACCTACACATGGAAAAGTACTATGCCGGAACTCCCAAGTCACATACCTCATGCGGCGCGACAGTGCATGGTATATGCCAAGCGAAGAAAGCACACAATGGATGTATACCGCATGGCAATGTACTACTCAGAGGAATATCCCACATAGTGTGTACTCACAAAGAAAGCACATGCGGTAACACACCGAGCCAGAGGTGCACATCATTAGGTTCCACTTGCATGCCAACCGATTAGAATCGAGGCCCTCTTGAGCGAACCCTCTACTCTGTGCTAGCACTCACTCCACATTGCACAAGTAGGATCATAACATATATACTACTCCTTCATGCATCTAAGTACATGAAATCATGTCCTTGAGCTCGGCTCGCTACCATCAGCAACATGGCATCCTCACCAGTACTGTGTCAGAACACCAGTGGGGGGTGGCATCATATCTAAAACAATCACATCAAGGTAAGATCATAGCTGTCACAGGCACTCATACCATAAACTAAAATCATCATCAAGAACTAAGGGGATTAGGCTAACACTGTATGAACCAAGTATCTAGTCCATTAATGAGGGGAAGTAGTGAGTACTTTCCCCAGAGGTTGAAATGATCATCGTCGTTTCGCGTTGCCATTATACATATGTCGTGCAATTCCCTCCCAAGGAACATTCTTACTGCTACTACACTCCACATATTGACCTATCCACAACCCTTAGGTTGGCAGTCAATAGGGTGACAACAGAAAGCACATAGATTGTATGGTTTTCTCCCATACACATAATCCATACATATCCTCCGTGGACGGGTATGTAGTACAACCATCCCATGGGCACACATCTCAAGCACTGGTTAGTTACAACACTCAATATGAATACATAACAATTTCTCATACCCAGGTATAACCATAGCCCACACATGACTATGCAACATAATGCAAAAAATACAACTTTACCAATTAATAAGTACTCCCAAACATCCATACTAGTTTTTTTTTCTCTTTTCACAAGGGCAACTCATTTACCCATAACATCATAGATTCACTTGCAATTCTTTCAACTTAACACAATAGTGTATGAACATGTATAGCATCATCACTATCATTTTAATACTAATGCATAAACATAAGTAACATTTTTCACAATCATTATTATAGTCACTTCTATAATAACATAAAGATATACATGTCATAATGACACATAATATGACATCATGTCACAAGTCATAGGAATGCCATTCGTTCACAAGAGAATCAGATGTTAATGCATCAAAGAAACCAAGGCTATAAAAACAATATAACAAGCTCACGCCACACACACCAAACATAGCAAAACATAGTAGGTTCAAGTACGCCAGAGCTCCCAATGTATGAACATGGGCTTTGATACCAGATGTAACATCCCACCCCATAAACCTAGAGGGTAAGGGCTAAAAGTGGACAAGATAAATTTTTTTAAACATAAGTAGACAAAATAATCAGATACAGTTGTCGATTCAATAGATCAACGACATTCATGGCCATGGATGGCCGAATGTACATCCTAGAGGAGAGCACTAAATCACTCTCCAAAGAAACATTAATACAACTACATTCATTTTAAACACCAACCCAAATGTTCCTATAACCCATTCCAGATTATATACATGAATCCAAAAGCATCATAGTACAAGTGGATCCAATACCCACACTAGAATATGTAAGCCAAAAAGGAAACATCTAATCTCTTCTCATTAATTTGCATGATTACATCTTCTCTCTTAAGAGAGTATAAGTACATAAAATAATATACAATGCAATAGCATAGCCATGAGTATGATATACAAGTACAATAACATAGTCCTAAATATGATACAATGACTAAAAAGGTACGACAATGGAAAGGGTAACAAAGAGTGAGAACATCTCCAATTTGGTGCACCAATAAGCTATTCACCGGTGCCCAATAGCAATAGAAACACCTCCCAACCATGTGGACTCAAAAGAGACCACCCCACCATGCTTGAAGGTAGTCACAAGGCCCAAATAGAAGTAACAAGGCAAGGGTATACATGATGGCCAACACTCACATCAATCACGGAGCAGGTACGGAAAGAAATGCATAACACCACAGTCATACATAGAGATACTCATCAAATAGAATGTCGGGTACTACTCACGACTACCAAGGCACTAGACACTAGACTGCAGATCAGATGGGGAGTCATCATGCATGCTCAAAGGGATGGCACCACACGGAAACAAGTTCACCTCTCCTACAGATGAGGTGACTCAATCAAGCCCGAATCAACACCCCCCAGATGGATAACTCGATGCCCCACAGATGGATAGGCCCTCTCATGTGCATCATTAGCCTTTACAAGTGCTCAAGGCCATGTAGAAGGACTCAATATCCTAGACCTAAGCTTATATTGTTTAACCAAATGAGGTATACAAAACCTAATTAAATACAACTACAATATAGATCTGCAGGAAAACTATTTTTTACACTTCTAAATGACAGATCTACAAGATTATCCATTCTGTGATTATCCTCTAACACTGCTCTATAGTTATAAATAAGAATTCTACACAATATAGGGTTGTAGTCATGTTGTATATCAGTAAATATGTTCAAAGTTAGTGTGAGTAATCCTTGTCATTCTAAATTTCATTGACTAGTAAGCATTTCCTACCTTAGATGATTGTTTTACCCTAGAAGTAGTGATCTTTAATTGTACGACATTCTTTATGCATTTTCAATTTACCAACAAAGACCATGGACAAGACTCAACACTAATTCTGTTACTACTCTCTATTGGTCTTATGCCATAACCCATGCTTATGTGCCATGAAACAAACTTAAACCACTGCTCCTCTAAACTAGAGTTCAAGCTCTGAAAACAAAAGTAGAGTATACATAAAAGTAAATCTAGTACAACAATCACACTAATGCACACAACTCCAAATATATTTTGGACCAGCATTATAAAACTCACCAAAAACTCATAGAAGTAATAGGTACTTGCAATGATGGATATGCACAAAGTGGATTGATAAATGGCTCTAGATCTTCCATTCAACTGCTTGTGAAAGGTGTAAATCCATACTACACAACCTTTGATCGTGTCTTCCCTACCTATGCCAAAATGGAGGCTTTCGAAATAGGGTAGAGACGTCCATCAAAGCATAATAGAAGAGGAATTTTTTTGTTTGATGTTATAGTTACAAACGCCCTAGTAAACATGTATGCAAGCTAAGGAAGTATAGACAAGGCATATGAATTGTTTGACAGAATGCCTGGAGGAGATGTTAACTCATTTATTGTAGCGATTGCAAGATAAGCACAAAAATGGATTTATTTAGAGAGGCTTTAGAAACTTTTTAGCAAAAGTTGTTGGCAGGCATATGGCCAAATACCACAGCCACAGCCAACATCCTCCTTGATCACCCAAAATGGGAATTTGGGAATAGGGTATGGACGTCCAATAAGGCATAATGAAAGGGGAATTTTTATCAGCTATTTGTTTTGTTTTCTTTTCTGGTTGTATTTTGTTAAATACTTTGTTGGGAGATCAACCTATTGTTTTCTAGTTTGTGTTGTTTGAATCAGGCAATTTGTTCACCACTACTATACACATTATTTTTTCTGCCTTGCTTAAACATTCACATCAACAAAATGAAAGGATATCATAGCCTGGAGTGTTACTATTCCAATCCATATGTAGAAACTCACTAAGTAGTATAAAAAAAACCATCACCCATTTCATTGTTGAAAATAGACATAGACTTTGCTCTTACCTATTTTGAGTCGAGCTTATTTTAGGATTTCTTTTTTAGTAGCAGAAACAAATGGCTTACCCAAATGGAGTCCTCTTTCTTTTCATTTCCCTCCAAAGTCATGGAAAGCAACCAAAAGCCAAGAGAACTCTGACCCCCTCGTGGGAAAAGCTTTGCCTCCTGACCACTACTCTAACACTACATCCTCATTCAGTTGAGAATCCCATTCCATCCATACAGCTACCGACTACCCTCCTGCATCTACGGTTGGGATAGTGCCTTATCCTGGAAGGGTCGTCCTCTTCGGTGGATTCAGCAATGTTTTGTGTATCCATAAACAGATCAACGTACTAATTTTTTTATGTTAATCACTACCACTGTGAAAGCTACATACTATCTTTCTACCTGCCAAACCTGACAAAAATTGTGGTGCTGGCCGTACTATAGCAGAAGCATTGACCATGTTGCATACTTTTATTTACAAATACAATGCATTTTGAACTACATTCCCCTCATCTCCCTACCAGATATTCTCTTGGCTGCATTAAACATACTCCCACGCCTCTATCAAAAGCCATCAAATAGCATGGTTAAAAAAATAAAATAAAGAAAAACTACCTCAAATAAAATCTGCCGAATGGATGAGGGAAATAACCTTCTCTAAATAAGATTAATAATGTCACTTCAAATAACATAGTTAAAACCACATGGCTAAAAATTAAAAAGTGAGCATGGGGGTCATTACATAATGATAGTATGATGTGCTATGATGCTCTCTAAGTGATAATGTGGTGATTGGAATCAAAGATGTTTGATGGTTCTTTAATTTTAAAAGTAGATTAGGGTTCATCATTTTATACAACACCCTTGCAAATAAATCACACATTTCATGTTCAAGTTACTAAGGAATGGATAGTAGGAAAGATTTCCATTTGGACCCATTTACAAATTTGATTTTAGAAGTTATAGGGTCAAAACTGCAACTACAGATCTACACAGACTTTATATCCACACATATAGAATTCACTAGGACATGGAATAAAATATTTGTAGTTTAGATGAAAGATCGTATGGATAAATGGAATCAAGTGTAGTCAAGGCTCTGGTGTATTTCTAAATTTTACAAAAAAAATGTCCACTTGTACACTAGTCATTACATTCAAGACAGACAATTCAAAGTGAGTCGAATGTAGAGGTTTTGCCCTTGTAGCTAAATTTTAGAAATAAATTTTATATAATATATGTATATGTATATATATATATATATATATATATATGTAATATATATACATATATGTATACATATACAGATATGTATACATATACATATATATGTATATGTATACATATACAGATATATGTATATACATGTGTGTATAAAAACATGTGTAGGTTTTCTGTAAAGATAAAAATTGCCCAAAAAAGTCAAATTAGAGTTGCATTTTTTTTTAATAAATTTAACCTTGAAAAATATATATTTTTGTGATAGGTAAATTATGGACATGGGGTCCACTCCCATATATAAATCAGCAATAGCAACAAAAAATCACATCAACCCTTAAACAGGGGTGCTACAAAATCACACATTTCTTCACGATTTTCTAATTTCCATTTCTTTGATGACCTTAGTGTCATTTGGTGCTTGAGTTTTAATGGAGGTGTCTTCTTCCTCTTTACCTCTATCCATTCTTAGTATATCTGAGGAATGAACACTGGGTTTTGTATAATTTTTCCTTTTGGGTTGTCTCCAATTCTTCCAGGACTAGCGATCTTCACAATTGATTTCTCTAGTGGTACCTTAGGAATATCAACAATCTTTGTGATTGATTCCTCTAGTAAGATTTATCATGCCTCTAAAATATCTCATTCTATAGGTTGTTTGACCCCAATAGTTGGGTCATGCAAATCGAGCGAAGGGGATGAATAGGATGCGAAGCAACCAGAGGAAGAGCCTTGGAAGAATCCATCTCTTTTTGAGGACCTTGTGGAATGACATAGTGGTGGTGCTCTACCCCAATCCACTAAGTAGGTCTTTCACTTGAAGCATGAATTCCCAACTCCTGAGCTTGGAACTTATGACATAGAGGGTTAGAATGATCAATTGAAAAGCATTTCCTACACCTCAAAGTAATTTTATTGTAATCCACTACTTTCCTCCAACATATGTTACCCACCTTCATATCTCTATAGAAAGACCCTTTGATATATCCATTTCAATGGATAAATGTGCAAAAGTGGAATTTTCATAATTAATTAGTTTTGTTGAAGTGCAATGGTACTTGGCTAATCCATTACCAATGGCCTAAAAACACTACAATTCATAAAATTGTAGGGGAAGGTAAGTTAAATGCACCTAGAGGTAAGATGAATAGAAAGTCTCAGTTTGAGGATTGAAAGATGACAACCATGGGTTTATGCATAAGAAATCCCCTTAAATAATCTAGGGACCATATTTTAGCACCTTATCCTTGTCTTCAAGAGAGTCAAATTCAAGGATAAAAAACCCTAGCACAACAGTAAATGCGTAATTCATCCTCTATAAATTCTTTCCATTTTTTCATAATCCAAGAGTGGAGGTCACATAGATTGGCCATGTTTTCATAACTCTACATATGAGGGCATGATTCTGTAAGTAATCCTCCCTATCACAAATGAAACCATTCACACAAATCTTAGGAACATGGCCTGAGAGCTAGAAAGGGAGGGGATTGTTGTTAGATGGAGCCTAATCAGACTTGGAGGTTAAATTTTCCCCTTTGTTATCAGCATGGTTTTCCCCCAAATTATTTAACGATGAAGTGCGTCAAGAGTTATTTTTTATATTGGCTGACATAAAAAAAATCCTATTTTGTAACCGATATAAGGCTTGATTAAGTTGATGTATTGTAGCATTTTGTAGCAGTATTGAGTTGCAAGGATTGCTGGTTGTAATCAGTTTGATTTACTGGATAATAATATTGTACTCTCTATTGGTGGATGTAGCTCAGGTTTGGGTGAACCATGTTAAAACTTGTCTCTCATTGTTATTATTTTTGTGTATTTCCACTCCTCTATTTAATATTTATTTGCATTTAATTGATATCTTCTACATGCAATCCCTAACAAGGACTGCACTGATCGACAGTCATGCCTACAAGCGAGGGGTTAGAAGGAAAGTTTGTTGAAAAGGATTTGGGTGGTCATATTTGTTTTCGTCCATATCCAAAATCCTAACTACCATGGTCCAACACCTCTTTGAAACTATGTGGGCAACCCACTAAATCCCATCCAATAGAGCAATGTGAACTAGGGTAATAAATGTGCATTGGAGGTATTTCAAACCATTCTCCTTAACTTGACAAATATATTTAAAATCTATACATTTAATGAGATAAATGTCATCTTCATGGTTTTTAAATTTTTAGTAATTATTTTATTATTTATTACATTAGCCCTTCTTCTTGGTTGAAAGTTTAGCATTCAAATTTACATGACTTGATATTTAGGCTTCATGATCCTATGCCCATTACTTAAGGAAGGTTGAGCATTTAGCATAGAAGGTTTATAGTTCATGGTTTAGGGTTTAAGGTTCACACTCAATGTCTAAATTTCAACTTTAAGGGTTCAACATTCAATGCTTAATATTGAGATTCAATGGTCTATATTGACTAATCATAATTTTGTGTTCAAATTAAGTTGTTTGTTTACATTGTTCAACATTAAAGTTATTTTTAATGGTTCATGAATGAAGGAACAATGTGAAAATTTAGGGGTTAGGGATGAATTTATGTCACAACCCTTATTTTCAATAATTAAATATGAATTTAAATATTATTATTTAATTGATTATCGACTAATTTCAACTTTTGTGTGCAAAGGAACACTCTCTCAATGGAGAGACTATTATTGAGGCAGAGGGAGTTTAGCCTACTGACGTCAACTTGTCTTGAAGTGATCTACGCACACACCACTTAGTCAAATTGCATAATATGGAAAATAATTGCATTCATTTTATATGCATTTAGAGTAATCTTGAAAGTGATTTACAAAATTACAAATAGTTGCAATATTATTAGTTGTATTTTTTGAATTAATTATTTTAGATAATTTAATATCTCTTGAAAATATTCCTTTATGCCTTTTTGACTTTTAGGAAATGGAAGTTTCTAGAGGAAATCTTGGGAAATAATTTCCTTGAAAGTTTTCTAAGTTAAGCCAAGATAATTTTAGAAAAAGATGAGTGGGAGAAAAAGATTGGCATATATTGTCTTTTCTATTTTGTTCTTGAATGCATACCTTTTACAAAAAAAGGGAGTTGGAGAAAAAATGAAAGAAAAAAAATATTTCTTTGGGAGAAAAAGAAAACAAGGGGGTTATGCAGATGAAAACAAGGCTTAGGACAGATTTATCCTTTGCAATAGTTCATGACATTTTTGTCTCCAAAGTATGTCTAGCCAAATGATTATAGGGATGCATCAAAGTATTACATAGAAATATATCCTCGGAAGCATGTGATCACCAACAAAAAAAAAGATGGCAAAGCACAATTGCAGTTACAATTGTTGTCTATGGCCTCTAAGAAGCATGTAGGTTAGCAAAGCCTTAAGGAAATACAAAGCATGTTTTAGCATCTGGTTATATGTCTAAGACAATCCTAGACCTACGAAAACCTATCTGCCCATGGCACACAAATTGTTTGATAGAATGACTTGAAGAAATTAAGTCTCACGGGCTGAAATCAAGGATGACTTGAAGAAATTAAGTCTCATGGGCCACAATGATTCCCTCCATGGAGATATTAAGCTAGAGGTGAAGAACGGGCAAGGTGGCACTTAGTTGTAGCTTATCAGGAAAGGGGGTATAGAGAGAGAAATGAAAAATAAGATTACAATTCCAGCATAGTTAATTGGATAGATTCCATTAAGGGTTATGGTAGAGGCCTTTAGTTGAAAGGTGGTGGTGATGGTACCTTTGCAGAGCTGCTAGTAGACCTTGAAAATGTATGTCTGGATACTGCCAGTACACAATCCAGGCAAAATACCTTCAAAATAGCAACACATTTAGTGGGTGAACTTGGAACGTACATCAGTGGTAATTATTGTTACTTTGAAGTTTGAACCTCTTCAGCAAAAGTATTGTGTGGACACCAAAGGCAATCTCATGCTTGAATAGGTTGATGATCTGCCTTTGAAGTTAAGAGGTGTTAAAGAAAATCAAAAGAAGTTGATTGCTAAATTAGAAACATAGATTTGATTTACCTGTCGCACCAACATTCATGGAGTGGAGTCAATGCACAGAGATGAAGCTACTGCATATTAATTTGATTTGTTTTGTCTATATCTTAGGCTGCAAGCCATTAGTGGTTAGCTTCTTCCTGAATTTGTATGTTTAGTTTTCTCTGATCAAATTTCCAATCACTTCTCCATATATATAGAACCATTTGGAGGAATTGTTAAGCTGTTGTTATGATCTTAAATCTTGGAAGCTAATAATAAACAGAAGAAATGTGGTAAAATTTGACATATATGAAATACAAGTTTGTAATCTTCTTTTTTGTCTGTTACATAAATATCTAAACTTTGAAATTTGAGAAAGTAAAAAAATTATATGAAAAACTAAAATAAAATTAAGTTAATATGATTTGGAATAACATTTCTAGGTCACCGTTCTCACATTGGTGTAAGGTATACTCACTCTCCATTTCTTCAATCTTTCAGGATTTTCATCCTTATGAATGGTAAACACATCCTCTTCCAATCCATTGTTGGTTGTACCCATCGCTAGTCTCACTTCCTCTTCACTTCAACTAGATAAAGATGCTTGTAAATCCAGTGACCAAAAACATTAATTTCGGCATTAAACAAATCCTAAAATCCAACTGGATGATGGTGGTGGAAGTTAAATCCACAAGACACTTAGATTTAAATCACATAGAAAAATACATACACAGAAACATAAATCACATAAACACAAATATTGCTCAACTGTGTGCTGCTGCACTATTGAATTAATCCACAACATAATTACATTCCTTACATCGAATGCTACTAGATTCATGATCACTTGATTATACACTTGCTTGATCGCTTAACTCAACTCTGTTACATCATGCCTCTTTTATAGAGGTCTTTCATTCATGCCTTACCTTTCTAGGCTCTTCCATTCCCCATCTAGAAACAATCCACTTTGTTCTAGAAGCTTCCTCTAGAACTTTCTATATCTCTCTTTCTAGAGTCCTTTAGGAACATGCTAGTTCATTTTTCTATTTTGTCTTTTTCCCAATTTGTCTTATTTTCATTATGTGGGAAAAATTACTCTCCAACACTCCCCCTTAATTTCGACCACATATATTTTGTCTTCCAAGTCTACTAACTCATCAATCCTTTTCTTGCATGACTATTTTCAAGATCTACTAATCTCCAACTCTAAATTCACACTTACTGCTACGGCAGTCCTTCAACCTTTTAAGTCTTCAGAACAACAAATTGAAAGTCCTTTCTCTATTTTTATCTTTCCACTTTGCATGATGCCTAAAACCTTCAAATCCTTTTTGATTGTTATCATCTTTCACAAATGAAGATCTATACTTGAACAGACTTTAGTATCCCTGTAATTTGTTGCCAATTGGATCGAAGGCTCCAACCACATTCCATTTTCATACATCCTGTCATATTTTTCCATTCTCTTTGCCAACACGTCTTATCACAATGATTTTTCAAACCACATGTGCTACATGGATGTAAATCCCAACACTTGTCCTTAGTATGTCCTTGCCTATGACAATGAAAACATTGAACATTCTTCTTTTCCTAAACCAACTTGTTTGTACTTGTATTACCTATAACATAATCTATTTTTCCATATCCAATACCTGTATACTTCGTCCTCATTATTGGTTCAATCGGCTCTTTCATTCCTTGTCCAAACTTACCTAATCCTTTTCCTTTATAACCCATGTTTTTCATCATCTTGAAACCAACATTCTCTTCATTACAATGATTTTTAGATTCAAACAACTTGTCATTTTCATCAATATCACAACATGCAAATTTTGCTGATCCAATTTGTTCAACCTTGCATTCTTTAGCTTCAGCTTTATGACATAAGTTATTTGTATCACATGAGACATCACAAACTAATGGTTTTTCCTCAAACATTCATTTTCTTCTTTGAACCTTAATATTTCATCTTTTTGTAAACTACTTTCCTCTTTTAATCTTTTTATCTCTTCTTCTAATTCTTCGTTCCTTTGTTTAACCTTATCAAATAGTTTCAAGTTTTCTTCTAACTCTTCATCTTTCTTTTTGACTTTACTTAACTCAATATTAGTTTGATACATTCGTCGAGTTTTCTCTATTGAAACTTGCTTCAAATCTCTAAATAATTTTTTTCTCTCATCTTCCCAATCATCTTTCTCTTTTTGCCAATCTTTTTCTATTTTCTCTCTTTTAGCTTTCCCCATTGAAAATAAATGATTAAAACTTACCTCGAATTACTTTGTTTTTTATTATCGATTTCTTCAACTTCTCATGCCTTACTTCTGTGAATGCCTGTCTTCTTCTTTAGATCTACAAACTGGGAGAAAAAATATGACCTCTTCTCCTTTATATTCAAATGAGTTTACTCTTTCTTAGTGACTTATCTTTTTTTCTGATCTATTTTAACTTTAGAGACTGCTGCTCCAACCTTCTACGATGACCATTTCAACAATTTCATCTATCTGCAAAATTAAACTTGCAAAACAATTTACCTTGACAACTGCTTAAAACCTCCTATGCTTTCTTTTTCGCTAGCACTTTGACTTTTTTAGCTGCGTCTAAACCCTTGTTGTTCACCTTCTCTACATAAAGCTCAACAGTGTTCTCTAGAAATTGAACCTTTTTGCACTATAGAAATGATCTCCTCTTTTTAACTATCACTGGTTGCGGTTTTTACAAAAATATTCAATAGCTTTGTTGTGGTTGTGATCTGCTATTTCTCTATATCTGGACAATTTTAGCGGCTTCAAGACACTCCTTTTATAAATCCTAGATCAACAGCTTCTACACCCTTAAACAAACATAAAAATATGCCTTCAAAAGTTACCCATGGCTTAGTTTCTGTGATCTGGTGTTGGCCATCGATCCTCTTTTTTTTCTTCAACAATAGCTTCAACTATGGCTTCTTCCTCTGATGAGTGATAAAACAACTTAATAGAACATGATGGCTTAAACAAATTTCTACGATCTAATGATGATTGGCCTCCTTCTCGGTGATAAAACTATGACCTCTTTAAAATAGTGATTCTCCTCCAATGGCGGCTCAACTCATGATCTCTTCTTTGGGAGCTGTGGCTCTTTTCTTCTTTTGACAGCGAACAACTTCTTCTTGTTGATGGTGTGGCTGATATTTGCTCACATTCAATGATCTTAACAAACCTTTGATATTTCCTCCTTCAACTATTCCTTTCAAACTTGGACGATTTCTCTTCTAGCGATTAGATCTTTGAACTTTCAGCACTCTGAGCTTGATGGTTGTTATTGATTGACTGCGATCTCTTCTCACCACGGACGGCTACAATGTCCAAGCAATCTTCGATCACCACTTCCTTATTATCTGTAAACCCTGGTCTTTAGACAATTTGCTTCCTGCAAATAGTATCACCTAAAACAAACACTATCACATTTGATCTATGATCTGACAAACCATTGACACAAGATTAAACCCTAAATCTCTAGCTAATAACTTTCCTTTACAGTTCACAAACTCTAGATCTCATACAAACATGGCTCTCTTCACATGAAATCAACATGAAAACATAATGACCATAATCAGCCTCATAACCTAGCTCTGATAAACTTGCAGAATTCTCCCAGATCTTCTTTCCTGCTCTGATACCACTACAATGGTGGTGGATGTTAAATCCACAAGACACTCAGATTTAAATCACACAGAAGAATAAATACACAGAAACATAAATCACATAAACACAAATATTGTTCAACTGTGTGCTACTACACTATTCAATTAATCCACAACATAATTACATTCCTTACATCGAATGCTGCTGCATTCATGATCACTTGATCATACACTTGCTTGATCACTTGACTCAACTCTGTTACATTATGCCACTTTTATAGAGGTCTCTCATTCATGCCTTACCTTTCTAGGCTCTTCCATTCCCCATCTAGAAATAATCCACTTTGTTCTGGAAGCTTCCTCTAGAACTTTCTATATCTCTCTTTCTAGATTCCTTTAGGAACTTGCTAGTTCATTTTTCTATTTTGTCTTTTTCCCATTTTATCTTATTTTCATTATGTGGGAGAAATTACTCTCTGACACTGGGTTTATCTGATTTATACCTTCAAATTGATGAAACAGTCGTGCAAGTTTCCAACTTTATTCATTTCTGTGTCAAATGCCACATGAGCCAATTTGGTGCAGGGAACCGGCTTCATCTTAAGTAGCATCCTATGTCAGGACAACAAGACCAACTTTAATTGAAGACCAAAAAATCTAAGATTCTAAAAATTACTCTTTAACCAACACCATAACTTTAATTTAAGGCATAATCTTGATTATGAATCTAATCTTTAAGTAAGCTTGAAAACATTTATCTAAGAAAAAAAAGAAGGAAACACATTGTACAGTGCACCTAAATCCCTTGAACCACCTATCTTTTCACTCTAACATGGTAAAGTATCATACCACTAAAACATTTGGAACAAGTGCCAAAACCATTTGTCGTTAACACTTCCAACTCTAGCTTCATTTACACACTACCTTTAAGATTAGGAATTCCAGATGGTGACATTTCCGGAACTCCCAGGGCATCTAAGCTTGTATTGAACTTGAGTTTTCTACACTAAAATGATTTAGTTAAATTAAGGTTAGTTATGGGAAAAACTATTTCAGCCGAAGGAAATTTTACTTTTGTGGTTTGGACCTGGTCTTAGTCCGGTAATTTTGGTGGACGGAAATGAAAATCAAATGTTGAATTAGTTTACCTCGTGTCCAAAATTAAACATCTACCATTAATACCAGCTTGTATGAAATGTTTGACAGATAGCACAGATTTGATCAGTTTAACCATTTTTTCCAATGTTCTGTGGACTCGAGATTTGAGGACGATCCAAATTTCCCTTGTGCACTAACATCTGTCAACGGACCAAAAATGTTTGTTTGTTGGTGTCCTCAAAGAAAATGTAGTAGAGAATGCAGCAGAGGTCCTCTATAATTAGGCCTCCTTTTGCGATGGGAAGTGCAAAAGCCTTTGCATCTACCAATCAGGATTAGACAAAATCAAAATTTAATTAGAAACTATTAAAATTTGAGCAGTTTTCATGTATAAGACATTACGATAGAATTAAACACATCAAAATTCAAAATTTTGATTGGCTATAGAACAAGAGATTAGTCACGCGTTTAGAAAAACCCCTTTGCTATAGTTCCATTGGTAGGAACTAATAATAACAGAGGAGAAAAGAAGAGATTTGAAGAGGAAATCTAGCTATTAAATGTTTGTTTTGCTATTGCATAAAAGTTTTGATTCTACAAATAAATGTTTTGCTTGAATAATTTGTTTTGTGCTTATTCTGCTATCGTTGCATTCCTAAGATAAAATCTCTTTTGCACATTTGTTTGTGCTTCCACATCTTTCGTGCATGTCTACCTGGGCTAATGAAACATTTGACAAAATTCCTTTATTATTTATGCTTCAATAATTTTTCTTTCCCTGTATTCAAGCTCCTATCTTAGCACCAGCAAGGAGGTCGATGGTAAATGTCATGGAATCCACTTACTTCATTTTCATTAAGCACAAAAAATCCAAACCCATTACTGTCCTTTTAAATTTGGAAAAAATCATTTCAACACAAGATATTCATGTCGCCTCTTTCCTTGAATTTGTTTTTCAACCAGATCTATTCCCTTTTTTTGGATAAATAGAATTTATTTGAAAGATCTTGCTGGATAGGTTGAGGGGTCAGATTTTCACATGCCTGTCAGTTTTGCTTGAAAGTTTCTAAAGTTTTTTTAACAAATCCATTTTGTGGCTATGCTATGACCTATTCAAACTATGATGTAGAACAAACAGAGTCAAAATAGGGGAAACAAAACACCGAACAACACGTGCTACAGCAAAATAGAACGTATTATTTTTGTATTGATGTGTTTTATATTACAGTAGCCTCTGTATATGTGATCAAAGAAAGGCAGTTTACAAACTTGCACTACACGGTAAGATAGAAAGAAAATAAAACTACATAATAATCGGTGAGGTTGGATGCTCAGGTAGTGGAGAAGATTAAGTTGTGGTAGTTAAGATTGGCGATGCATGAGGCGGTGATGACACATCTATTGAGACAAAAAGGTTTAACGCCAGCTGTGATAATTACACATTTTTCAATACTCCCCCTTAATTATGAACTGCTGGGGATCATCAAAAATTTTCATCAAACTTCTCCTAAGCTAGAAAGATTAAGAACTCCTAGATAGCTCCATAAATACTCAAATATCTCTTTTGCCAATGGTTTTGTAAATATGTCAGCAAACTGATCTTGTGATCTGCAATATTCCAAACAAATTTCTTTGTTGTTTACCAATTCCATGATGAAGTGATAACGGGTGTCTATGTGCTTGCTTCTTTTATGAAAAACATGATTTTTTGATAAAGCAATGGCTGAATTGTTATCACAAAAAATCTGAGTTTCTTCAGGTTGAGGATGCATCAAATCATTCAACATCCATCTCATCCATACAGCATGGCATGATGCACTTGTTACTGCTACATATTCAGCTTCAGCTGAAGAAAGAGTAACAATGGGCTACTTTTTTGACGCCCATGATACAACACCTGTACCAAAATGAAATGTGTAACCTGAGGTGCTTTTTCTGTCATCAATGCTGCTAGCACAATCACTGTCTGTGTATCCAATTAGCTTAAATTCATCTGAAGTGGAATACATAATTCCAAAATTCTTTGTGCCACTGATATACCTAAGAATTCTTTTACTAGCCTGCCAATAATAGTCTTTTAGAGACTCCATAAACCTTGATATCAGACCTACACCATACATAATTTCAGGTCTTGTGGCTGTCAAATACTTTAGACTCCCAACTAACTTTTTAAACAGTGTAGAATCAACACTTGATCCATCATCCTCTTGGCTTAACTTCAAATTTGTCATAACTGGTGTTGGAGCTAGCTTACAATTCAACATATTAAATCTTTTCAAGATATCACTAGCATATTTAGATTGTGAAATAAAAATTCCAGCATTAGATTGATGGACTTCAATGCCCAAGAAATATTTCATAAGCCCTAAATCCGTCATTTCAAATTCACTTCTCATTTCTGCCTTGAAAGAATCTATAGAAAGATTACGAGTGAATATCAAATCATCCACATATAAACTCATAATTAGTATTTTACCTTGCTCATTGACTTTGATATACAAGGTAGGCTCACTGTTACTTCTTTGAAATCCATTCTGAATCATATAAGAGTCAATCCGACTGTACCAAGCTCTAGGAGCTTGTTTAAGTCCATACAATGCTTTCTTCAACATGTACACCTTGTCTTCATGACCCAGAATTTCATAGCCTTGTGGCTGTTGCACATACACTTCCTCTTCAAGGAATCCATTTAAAAATGCAGACATTACATGCATTTGATAAATAGACCATCTGTTTTGTGCTGCAATGGCTAACACTATCCTTATTGTATCCAATCGTGCAACAGGAGCAAAAGTTTCTTTGTAATCTACTCCTGGTTGTTGTGAGAAACCTCTAGCTACTAACCTTGCCTTGTTCTTCTGTACTTTTCTAGCAGCACTATGTTTTATTTTATAAATCCATTTCACACTAATCATATCTTTGCCTTCAGGGAAATCCACTAACTCCCATGTATGATTCTTTTCAATAGCATTAATTTCTTTGTCCTTGGCTTGAGCCCTTGTTTCTTCTTTTACAGCTTCTTCAAATGATAATGGATCATTAACTTGTGAAAGTAAAGAAAATAATGAATTAGCTGTATCAACATTATATAACTCACTTAAACTCCTTGTTTTGGGTAGTAGCATGCTTGACAAAGTTGGGTCTGAAGAAGCAATGTTGTTTGCTAAGTTTGATGGACTTGCTCCAAGTATTCTAGCTGAAGGAGTTGTTGGAGTTTGTTGTGGTGTTTGCTGCACCCTTGAAGATCTCCTTGATGTAGATGAAGGTGTAGCTTGGGCTACAACTTGTGATGTTTGTGTAAGACTGGGAGGAATTGTATAAGGTGTACCTTGAGGTGCAAATACCTCATCTGCCATATCATCATGTGAAGTAGCTGAAACTATGTTCACAGTCTTATCTATACTTCCATCACATACTTCTTCTTCCACAAATTGAACATCTCTACTGATTATGACTTTCTTTGTAATTGGATTAAACAACTTGTATGCTTTTGTATCCTCAGAATAACCAATAAAAATATAGTTTTCACCTTTATTGTCCAAATTCTTTCTTAGCTCATCAGGAAAATGAGCATATGCTACACAACCAAATACTTTGAAATGAGAAACACTATGTTTCATGCCGGTCCATGCTTCTTGAGGGATTCTATTTTTCACACATTTGGTTGGACATCTGTTTATTATATAAACAGCAGTTGCCACTGCCTCAGCCCAATACTCATTTGGTAGATGCTTTGCTCTCAAAATGCTTCGGGCCATCTCCATTATGGTCCGATTTTTCCTCTCAGCCACACCATTTTGCTGTGGTGTGTAACTGGCTATAAATTGTCTATGAATACCATGCTTCGTATAGAAATTTAGAAATTCATTAGAAATGTATTCACCTCCTCTATCTATTCTTAAAATTTTAATATAGTAACCGCTTTGCTTTTCCACAAGAGCTTTAGACTGCTAAAAGTAAATAAATGCATCAGACTTGTGTCTAAGAAAATAAACCCATGTTTTTCTTGTGAAATCATCAATGAATGTCAAAAAATATAAGCAGCCTCCAATGGAGGGTGTTTGAATTTGACCGCATAAATCTAAGTGCAAAATTTCTAGAGGTACTCTTACTCTAATTGATTTACCAACAAGAAAAGATTCTCTGTGCTGCTTACCAAAAATACGTCCTTCACATATTCTCTCTAGTTTTTGTATCAAAGGCAAACCTTTTACCATGTTTTTCCTATGCAACAAATTTAAACCACCAAAATTTAAATGCCCAAATCTGAAATGCCAAAGTCATGATTCATCATTGACAACTGATTGAAATGCTGATAGTATTTCTACAATATTGTCTTGTTCTGTGGAGCTAGACTGTACAAATTTTGTGCTTGATTGTCTTGTTGTTCTAGATTGTACCAAAACTTCAAACTGTGTGCTTGCTTTTAAATTTGAATGTTCTGACTTAAATGCAGTTCCAGATTGTGTATCATTTAATTTACAAATAGCTTGATTTGTTTTGTTCTTCAAGTCATATTTGATCCTCAATGGAAACATTCTATTACTTGTCATCTGCACTCTTGCAATCAACTGGTTTCTAGGCAATGTATCTAGAATCACAGTCTCTGTATTCTCCATGTAAACTCTGTAGCCCTTCTGGATCAACTGACCAATCCTCATCAAATTATGTTTTAAACCATCAACATAATACACATCATGTATAACCTTCTGCTCCCCTTTTTTAGTTAAAATATCAACTATACCTTTGCCTTATACAGTCACTTTGTTATTGTTCCCAAGAGTAACCTCAGTTTGCACTGTCTTATCCAAACTAGAAAATAAATCCACATTTCTAGTTATGTGATTACTACACCCTGAATCCAGATACCAAATATCACAGGGACTTTCTTGAACAATGTTACATTCAATGGGGAAACAAATAGGAATTGCTTCAGAAATCCTAGTACATGCCATACACATAGAACTTGTTGGTGTAGTCCCAGACTGATTTTGACTCTGATTTTATTTTTGATTGTTTTGGTCATATTGTCGCTTCTTGCACTCATTTGCATAGTGCCCAAATTTCTTACAGTAATGACATTGAATATTGGATTTATTAAATCTATGACCACTTGAGTGGCTAATATTCTGAGGTTCAACTCTTCCAGTAATATTTGTAGGACTGTTGATGTGTCCTCCTCTTGTGGAACTCCTTCTAGAACTAAATTTATTCCTTCCTCTACCACGGCTTATAAAAGTCTGAGATGAAAATGCATTTTCCAAATAAATGTGACACCTATTCAACCTATATTCATGATTTATCAGAGAGGCATGCAAGTCATCAATACTATATTGACTCAAATCTTTTGTTTCCTCTAAGGCCACAGCTAGATGATCAAATTTTGAAGGGAGGCTTCTAAGTACTTTTTCAACAACCTTCTGGTCTTCTAAAGTCTCTCCATGGGATTTAATTTGATTGACCAAACCAACAACATGGAGGAAAAAGGATTCTACAGAATCTGACTCTTTCATTAACAAGTTTTCAAAATCTCTTCTAAGTAATTGTAATTTTGTAGTTTTAACCTTGTCCATACCTTGGTAAGCCACCTGTAAGGTGTCCCATGCCTCCTTTGATTTCTTTGCTGCTGCTACTCTTGGGAGTATGCTTTCATGCATTACCTGATGAATGTAGAAGAGGGATTTTCCATCTTTCTTCCTTTGCTCCTTCAAAATGTCTTTGTCATCTTGTGTGAGTGCATTGAGTGCTGCTGCATCTGGGGGTTCTGTATAACCATTCTCTACAATTTCCCAAACATCCTATGACCTAAACAAAGATTTCATGGTTAATGACTACTATTCATAATTTTTGCCAATGAGTAAAGGAGTTTGCAGACTAGAAAGACTAGCACCAAAAGAAAAAGCCATTGAAAGAAATTTAGGATTGAATCAACTGAAAAATAGAGAACCAGGCTCTGATACCACTTTGTAGAACAAACAAAGACAAAATAGGGGAAACAAAGCATCGAACAACACATTTGCTATAGCAAAATAGAACGTATTATTTTTGTAGTGATGTGTTTTATGTTACAGTAGCCTCTGTATATGTGATCAAAGAAAGGCGGTTTACAAACTTGCACTACATAGCAAGATAGAAAGAAAATAAAACTACATAATAATCGGTGAAGTTGGATGATCAGGCGGTGGAGAAGATTAAGTTGTGGGCAGTTAAGATTGGCGGTGCATGAGGCAGTGATGACACATCTGTTGAGACAAAAAGGTTTAATGCCAGCTGTGATAATTACACATTTTCCAATATATGAGACTGCATCTCTTTTAGGCTTTCTATAAACAGTTGGCGTGTAACTCCAACATATGACTTAAATTCCACCTCTGCTATTCTTTAATGTTTATCCCTTCTTATCAACTGAGACATGAGAACACCTTTCCCTATGTAAAATGATGGAATTGGTTCACACCGCCCACTTTAGAGTAAATGTCTGAGGGAAGAGTATAAGTCATGCAGCAGTTGTAGGTACTCTGAAGCCTATATTCATATGTGATCTACAATCACCAAGAAAACAAATGAACACAACCACCATAGGGTTGTTTGGCATCAAAAAAATTCATTATCTGATGTTCAAATTTCTACCAAACCGTTGCTTTTAAAGTCTTAGTCAATTTCGTAAGCTTACTCATAGAGATGTTTCTTTATTGTTCCTATAGAAGACTTGTAAATTGATCAAAATTATTTTATAAAGGAAAATCTTATTAATCTCCTCTGTCTTTGTTAGCCACACCTCATGTTCTCTTCTCTAGCAAACCATGGAATCAACTTTCTAACTTTTTCCTGTAACAACTGAATTCAATACCTCAAATGCATCTTACCAATCCTTTAAATGTAGATCCTCCTTTCAATGCTTTATGCATTCTGAGGTAATTTGGGTGCCCATACTTTCTATTTGGTTTAAGGCTGTAAATAAGTCAAGTCAAAACTTACAAATTAGCTGAAGATTTGTTTGTAAATCTAAAACCATTAACTTGGGATAGTGTGCTTGTCTACTATGCAATAATTTTCTAATCTAGGAATTTAGGGAAATAAGTCATCTTAGTATTATGTTTCTAGACATATGTTATACATCAATTGCTTTACATCTTGCAAATCAAATATACTAGTGATAATTGAGGGTAGAAGGATGAATTCTTTTAATAGGTGTATTGATTACCTTATAATCATTGAAATGTCGTAACCTTAATTATATTGTTGATATCATTTGGTGATGGATAGATAAATGTTTAATATTTAAGTTATGTCTTGGATAGATATAGAGACTAGTATGCTACTAGGGTTTAATTTATTAGAATGGAAAGTAAATGTTTTATGATCTTAGTTAATTTAGTGATATTGTTATTTTTTCATACTTGTTTATGCACGCCGTATCTTAGAAAGAGGTTAAGTTACTTTTAGTTTGAATAAAGGATTTATTAGGGATAGTGAATCATCATTTTAGATTTAGTTCATCTTTGATGTAGGAAATATATTCATACATTCAGCTGATGGTAGAAATAATTTATGATTATATCTTGGTCATAGCTTAGCCTTGATTGAGACATTGTTTTTAAGTGATTGGTTTTTTTATCTTTTAAGTGGATATGTTAAGAAGATTTGTATTCATATTAAGTTAGTGAATTAGAGAGATCAGTCCTCATGATTCTTTTTCTGTCCTATTTTCTTGTTAATACTAAAACCTTGTTTTGTCTTTAGGATTTAATAGTTAGATGAATTGAAGTTTTGATCCCTAGTTGAATGTTTTTGTTTAACCCTTCAAGGTATTTGGTGTTTGGTATATTAATGGATTAGATCCATACTTGGAAAAAGTAATATTGATAATGGTTATAGAATAAAGATTATGTTGTTTAAGATATCAATTATGTCATTTTATGATATGGGGTTAAACCTCCTCAATGTTTATGTACATGGAAAATAGATGAAAATTTCAAAGTTGGATGTTATCTCTTTTGTGCATATTTTACTGCTGACAAGGATTGGTATCATGTATTGGCTAAAGTAATATGTTTTCGTGTGGTTTGCTAGTGAGAACTAGACCTCCTATTTTAGGTACGTTAAACCTAGAGGGATATTTATGCAATTGAATTAAACCTTAGACTTCTGCATCCTCGCAGTTTCAAGTTAAAACATGAAACTCTATTTTCTTTGAATGGATGACATCATATTAGGAGAATTACATTTAGAAGAATGTTCTTATTGGTGTTTATGGCTATGCATCTATCTAATAATCTTGTTACAAGATTATGATATACTTTCTTTGTGATCTTTGTATGCATCATTGGTTGTTGTATGTTTTTGTTGAGAATGCATTTTCTATTTCCACTTTTCTCTATGACGAGTTAGAGAAAGAGCACGAATAGGTTCCAAATATGGAGCTATAGAGAATGGAATGTTTCTATTTGTAACCTATCTACCTATGCATGGCCTAAAAAGATGCTTTGGCCAACTTATCTTGTTAATCAATTTAGTAATAGTTACTATTTGATTTATTTTTCTCTTTCGTATCATGATATAACTATATATGCATTTTATACATGCTAGAAATATTAGATACATCATGTTGCACTAGATTCCTTTACATATGTCAGCTTTAGTTAGCTAGACCCCTCGTGAAGGGTCGGGCTTCTCCATTTAGGAGAAAGACCAGGGAAGCGTGAGCCTTGAGGCTGGGTAGTAAATCACCTTGATGATGCTCTCTCTACTAGGTTCAATGTTGAAGATATGGTATGGTATCAAGTACATTGTATGGTGTGACTTATTGTTGTATTATGTTGCAGAAAGGACATAGTCCTATTTGTACTTCAAAGCTATTAACTTTAGAATATTCTTTAATTGAGTATTTTTTTTGAAATATTTTTAAAATTATGTTTATTTGGGAAATGTTTTAATTAATTCCCAATTTTATATTGTTTAATTATAATAATAATATTTTATTGGAGTGGTTGTTATAGTTTAAGGTATAGGTTTTAAGGTTCAATTTTTCGGTTCCTGGGTGAAAGTTTAGTGTTTGGTGTTTAAGCTTTAGAATCAAATGCTCATTACTTAAGGAGGGTTCAATAGTTAGGTTTGAGGGTTTAAAGTCCATGGTATATGGTTTTGAGTTGACATTCAAGGTCCAAATTTTAAATGAAGGGTTTGACATTCAATATTTAACACTTAGATTTAGTGGTCTATATTGAGTACTCATTGTTTCATGTTAAAATTTAGTTGTTTATTTACATGGTTAAATATTAAGGTTTATTGTTAATGGTTTAAGAATCAACCTTTAGGGCTTAGGGTTGAGTTTAAGGTATTGTGTTTAGGTTTCAAGGTTTTGGGTTCTTACGTTCTTGGTTGAAATTTTAGCATTCAAATTAAGGGCTTGATGTTTAGGCTTTACAATTCTATACTTATTACTTAAGTAGGGTTTGCGATTTAGTTATGAGGATTCAATTTTATCATTTAGGGTTTGGGCTTCAAATTCAATGTCCAAATTTTAACTAAAAGGGTTCAACATTCAATCAAAGGATTTGTTTACAATGTAGACAATACAGTCTTTTGATGTGAAAATAGGAGATTTGGAACAAGATATGAACATCCAACAAAGCATAACTAAAGCTATTGGTATTGTAGACATGAATGCAACATATGAAAGAATAGAGAAGGGTCACAAATGGTTTGACAAAATAATTCAAAGAAATGTGGTCTCATAGAATCCCATGATTTGTATATGCACAAAATAGATTTGTTGAAGAGGATTTAAAAATATTGAAGAAAACCAAATTGGCATGTGTAAAGCCAAATTTCACATAGGGTAAGGATATGATATATCAAAGCATAAAGGATAGAGAAATTTGTTAGATGTTGCAATTGCAACTACCCTAATTGACATGTATGAATTTCTTTGAAGAAAAAACAAGGCACATGAGTTATTTGGTAGAATAGAATGATATATTTCACCTAATCTATTTCATTTAGCATGGAGGTAACTAGAAAATAGTGTGTGGGATAAGTCCTTTTTGGTGGCTTACTGATGTAGTTGGACTATCTTAATTACCTACTAAGTTCTACCTTGTTTAGAATAGATATATTATTAGATTATATGAGAAAAAAATATAAACCAAGATCTATTGATAGTCATAGATTGTACAAACTCTAGTTGACAAATGATCAAAGCTCACAATACTAGTAGGATAACCATGAAGAGAGAGAATTCATGAGACAAAAATCAAAGAGAATTTTATAAATGATCACATTACTCCATCTGACTAGTAGATATGAGAGCTAGGTTCTATATATATAACTATAATAGAGGCATATACATCTAATAGGAGAAAAAAGTCCAACTTCCATGAATAGGTAGGAATTTCTCCTCTATTGTAAATGAAAAAATACATGGTTTCACCTACTCAAACAAAGTTAACAAATAGTTATTAGAGGTGAATAATAAATCCAAAATAGGGTGTAAGACTTAACTACCCAAAGTGAGTGAGAGTAACACATCTAACTAATGCATTATGCCATGTACTCTCTTAATAACCATGTAAATAACCTACACTAACACTGCCTTAATCATAGCTTAGGTGGGTGAAAAAATGGTCCCTGATAAATGTGAGAAAAAAGCAGAGAATGTTGTGTTTATTCGATAATTCAAAGCATTACAAGATATGTATATATAATATGTAATAGTTGATGAAACTGTTAAGGCAATTGGTATAACTGCAAAACCAACTAACGTAACTACATGATTACGTAACAATGTAATACATTATGCTAACATTCCCCCCTTATTACATTGTTTTTTTACAAATGTACCCCCTAAACAGTTCAAATTTGATCCTACCAAGAGATTTGGTGAACATATATGCTATCTGAGAGTTTGTAGGGCAGTACTGGAGCTGGATGTGGTGGTTTAAAACTTGGTCCTGAATGTAATGACACTTGACCTCAATATGCTTAGTGCGCTCATGGAAAACTAGATTCTTCACAAGTTTTAACACACCCTGATTATCACAATAGAGAACTGGTGACTTCTCTTCAGGAATGTCCATATCTACCAGAATGTGACGTAACCAAATCGCTTTGCACACAGCTCCTCATGCAATGCAATATTCAACCTTAGTGGATGAAAGAGAAACAATAGTTTGCTTCTTACTAACCCACAAAATTGGCCCAGATCCAAGATGAAAAACATAACCTGAGCTTGATTTCCTGTCATCTACAGATCCTGCATAATTCGAGTCTATATATCCCTATAAGAAGAACTAATTGTTCTTATATTCCAGACCATAAGCAACTATGCCTCGAATATATCTCAACACATGCTTTGTTGCAACCCAATGACACTTCTTTGGCTCCTGCATGAATCTAGAGAGATAGCTGATAGCAAAACACAAGTCTGGTTTGGTGTAGGTCAAGTAGATGAGGCTACCAATCGACTGCCTATAGAGAGTGGCATCTACTTGAGGTGAATGTTGGAAACAAGATAGTTGCAAACCTTTCTCCATTGGAGTGAAAATAGTCTTACAGTTGACCATTCTATACTTTTCCAGGAGAGTCTTGGCATATTTCATTTGGGAGATGAATATGTGGTTCTTCTTCTGCCATATCTCTAACCCAAGATAATAATGAAGTAGCCCCAAATCTGTCATGTTGAAGGAGTTCTTGAGATCATTATTTACATCATCAATGAGACTATATGAGCTACCAGTGAGAATAAGATCATCCACATACAAAACTAGAATGACAATCTCTGTGTCTACCTTCTTAATATACAAATTAGGATCGGAGGGGCTACGGGTGAATCCATGTTGCAATAGGTGACCATAAATCTTAATGTACCATGCCCTAGGAGCTTGCTTAAGGCCACAAAGTGATTTGATAAGATGACATACCTTGTGTGGATGATGTTCATCAACAAACCCTTCTGGCTGGGTCATGTACACTTCTTCTTTGAGATCACTATTTAAGAAAGAACTCTTGACATCCATCTGCTGAAGCTTCCATCCGTTATGTGCTGCCAATGCACAGACCATTCTAATAGTTTTGATCTTCACAGTGGGTGCAAAGGTCTCTTCATAATCAATGCCCTCCTGTTGAGCATATCCCTTTGCTACAAGTCATGCTTTGTACTTGTCGATAGATCCATCTGCCTTGTACTTTGTTTTGAAAATCCATTTGCAGCAAATCGGTTTCTTCCCTACGGGTAGATTGACAAGTTCCCAAGTATGATTTTGCATCAGAGAATTATACTCTGCATCCATAGCCTTCTTCCACTGTTGTTGGCGTAATGCCTCTTGATCTATGTCAGGTTCAATGCTGTCAACAATAGTACTCATGAGCGTAAGATTCACTGTTGGCAAGAGACACTATATGGATTCATGAATGTTGTCATTGATGGCAACAAAGGTCAACCCACACATCTGCAGGACATGATGAGGTAGATTGTAGAGTGTTGTGATCCAGTAAGCAAGAACAGAGCATGTGGCGAGGTCTGACAAGTCAGGTCCAGATCTCTTAGAGAAAGTATCTTGGTGAAGTGCAGATTTGGGGAAGTCAAGAGGACTACCTTGAGTGATAGATTCCAAGGATTTAGCCTCTGGTGATAGATAAAGAAAAAGATATGAATACTTGAGTGTCGAGTTTCTGATTGGCAGTGTGGACAGAGGAAGAACTGACTGGTAGAACATTAGACATTATTCTGGATGTGTTACTAATGATGGTAAAGGTTCTTAAGGCATAAGTTATGATTGGTCAACATAATTGATGACTTCTACAAGTATATCCTTGATCTGCATTACTTGGTAAGCAAGAATTCAGTCGACAGATCAAAGTTTATGGAAAATATTGACTATTCCAGATGTCGACTAGAAAGGTGATGGAATCACTTGTGTGGATATATATATATAAGATGGATTTAGTTGTGAGAGGTGTTGTTGTGAAAAAGTGTATGTGAAGAAAAGCAGAAGAGCAGTGTGAAAGTAGTAAGGCAGGCCCGGTATGTGAAAGGAAAGCAGCATAGAAGAAGAGGAAAGATGAAGTGCAGCAGATCAGTATACTAAGCTTAACCAGAACTGAACTCCAGCATATGTAGATGCTCCTTATAGGTTCAAGTATTGTATTACACTCTTTATAAATTGTAGACAGTGACTCTCTTATAGGCAGTGGGCCTCTTGTGAGTAGTGAGCCCTAATTGGCAAGTGTCATTTTTGTGTTTCTATTCTTCTAACAGAGAATACATTCTTGGGTTAATCACCCCGTGGTTTCCTCCCTTAACATGGTTTCCACGTCAAAAATACTGTGTCATGTGTATTTCCATTTTATGGTTTATGTTTGCTTATTTGAGTTAATGCTGCATTAATTATTAAGAAAGTTCAGAAAGATGAAATTATTAGGATAACCGATTCACCCCCCCTCTCAGTTATCAACAATTGGTATCAGAGCCAAGTTCGTCCTAACAGAGCCTAATAGCTTGAGGAAGATCTAGGAACTCAAATGGATGTATATGGTATAAGGGAGCAACTCAAAATTGCCCTTGATGATCTTGAGCTGTCAAATTCTGAATGTCAATGAATTAAAGGAAAGACTCAAACAGGCTAATGATTTCATAAATGAACTAAAAGGGAAACTGAGTCTCTCTATGAAAAAGAGAAAAGAGCACCTTTAGCAATTAGCAAGTCAAGGTGAAGCCAATGATACAAATGGAGATCTGAAGGAGAAAACCAAGTTGTATGAAAAGTTATCAAAAGAGATCATCATGGTAAGACATGAGATGGAATCAAGAGTTATGAAGTTTACCCAAGAAATTGAAGAGAAAAGAAAAACTGAAGATGATCTAAGACAATCTCTCAAGGATAAATCAGAAGACTACCACAAGATGGATAAAATAATCAGACACCTTGAATCTGATCTTGAAGATGCTAAAGATAATAAAGAAAAACTTGAGGATCAAATTGTCTCTCTTAAAAGGGATCTTCAAACAACAAATGAATACAAAGAAAAATTCAAGATAAGTTCTACTCAACTTGAAGTTCTTCTTGAAAGTCAAAAGAGGGTAGATGACAAATGTGGTTTGGGATATGAGAAAGGAGAAAGCTCTGGATCTGGTCAGAAGAATTTTGGATCAGAAAATCCAAGGAACAAACCTAGAAGACCTCCGGTAAGGCAGCCTAATGCTCAAAGATATCCATCCTTCAATGGATACTGCCACAACTGCAATAACTTTGGTCATAAATCTAATCAATGTAGAAAGAGAATGAATCAGACTAATTCATCCTTCTCCGGACAATGTTTCAACTGCAAAAGGTATGGTCACAAATCTCATGAATGCAGAAATATGCAAATGAACAAATCATTCAATGGTAGATGCTTTGCATGCAATAGAATAGGTCATATGGCTAATCAATGTAGATCAAGAGGATATCAATCAAATATGCAAAGAAATGTTGTTTGTCAAATTTGCAATAGATCTGGTCATATTGCAAAATTCTGTAGAAGCAAGAATCGAGACAAAAGAGGTCCGGTACATCATAATCAGAATCAAGATAAGGGAAAACAAAAGGTGAATACAGTTGAAGTTCAAAGGGAGATGAACAAGATTTGGGTGAAGAAAAGTATAGAGAATGTAGGGGATGGGTCTGCACCAGACTCTGGTGCTGATATTCCTTCTAGAAATTAAAAAGTGAGCTCTAGCTCAGGGGGAGACACAAAGAAAACCTTGTTCCCCCAGCCAGTCAATTGGTGCCAGAACTGGCACAAGAAGAGTTGCGGATTAAAGGGTTCATAAGAGAAACATCCGAATAAACTATGGTTAAGATTTGGAAGATCCCCAAGATGTTTAAGATCAAGATTGATCCAGTTCTTCAAGTCATCCGAATAAGGCAAACCAGAATGACTTAGGTCGAGCATTTATTGCAACTTAACATTAGGGTTTGCAGAGCAATATAAGGATTTTCTCATTAAGCATTTGTTCATTCTACATTCAAGAAGAAATGGGAAGAGGAGCTCTGCAACAAATTACTTCAAACTTCTCAAAGACCAACCGTTGGAGTTGAGTCAATTAGCAAATCAATCAAGTTCTTTCCGCGAACTCTACAAGCGCAAAAGGTATCCTTCGTTATGAAATATCTCTCTATAAATCCTTGAATGATGGATACTCCAAATATTGTGAAGATCTCTGATAGGCCTCATTCAAAATTCAAGAAACATCCATACAAATCCTTGGAAGTAGATCCCCTAGGCACTTTTTCAAGCATTCCGCATGGGGTGTTGCATATAGAAGATGTTAGGGTTTACATTCATGCAAGCATTGAAGAATTTGGGGAATCAAAGTTAATGGATATCTATCACAAGTAGTTAATAGATGATTCTTTTGAGATCAAACCTCAGTATAAAGCCATCTGGGATAAGCATTTTGCACAGTGCATTCATTTCCCTTGTTTTGAAGAGGATGAATGGGTCCGATATGTGTTGAGCAGAGTGCATGATAATTTCTTATGGTTGAATAGAGCATTTAAGATCACCAAAGATGCAATTAGGGCAGTAACCGGTCTGCACTCATCCGGAGGGATACCTGTTCTCAAATCTATCAAGAATCAGACAATAAGTGATGCAACCGGATCAAAATTTGACAAGAGACCTATGACAATTGAAGATATCACTGATCCGGATGTCAAATTTACATCCATGATAATTGGTTACAAAATTTATCACTCCAGTAGGGAAAATTTAGTACCGGGAACTGCAGCTTATACAACCTATCAAATGCTAAAAGAAAATGTTGACTATGATCTGTGTGAGCTGCTTCTAAGCCAACTTTTGGAAAATCTGCAAAAGATCAAGAAGGACAAGAAGAACTCCTTCAAGTATGGTGGCCTGATACTCTGCCTATTCTTTTATTATATGAATGAGCTTCCTGGATCCAGTGGCTGGGTATGGCAGAATGATAGACTAGTGGCTATTCAAATCAGAGATTATATACATGGGCTTGGTGATGCCAATGCACAAAATACAGCTCTCTGGGGCTATTTCAAGAATTTTCAGAGCATGATGCAAGCAAGAGAGAGAATGCCCAAATCTTTAGTTGAAAAATATAAAGATACAATATGGTTTATGGTAGAAACTGATCAACGCCTAATGGAGGCAGTGGAGCCAAGAATAGTGTGGATCATGCCAATGGGGTATGAAGTGGATGAGAAAATTGTTGAGCTACATATTCAACATATGCTTAGTCAGCCAAAGGATCCTAAGGTAGAAAGGTTTGGAACCTTTAAAGAACTAAGTGTGAAAATCCATGTAGAGCTAAGGCAGCCAGAGATCAAGAGAAAGGTAAGAAAAGAAGTAGAAAACATTACCAAAAGCTTTGGCATCTCAAAAGAGGCACTTGATGCCAACAAGGAGAAGATGGAAAGAGCAGAGAAAGAGAAGGAAGGTGTTGAAAAGGAAAGTGGTCTGGTAGAAGGCCCCACCCGAACAAGGTCCTCTAAGAGGTCCGCTCCTACCACTGACGAGAGCTCAAAAACATCAAAACCAGAAGCAAAATCATCCAATAAAGTAGAGAAGAGAACAAAGAAAAAGGTAACGAGTCCTATGCAAGCCAAAAGGATGAAGAAGAAACTGAATCAGATGAGGAGATAAAGAAAATGAAGAAGTAGAAGAAGGAAGGATGCGGTGAACCCTCTACTAGTAAAGACAAGGAAGAGATAGCAGAAGAATTTGTTGAAAGGCCAACTCTGTCCCTGGATGATGTAGTCAAAGCAGTCACCATATATGGGAACCTGCCACCAATAACAAAATTCTATGATGCTTACAATGATGTAGATAAAAGATTCTGGAGGAAGCCACAGTTAAGTATTTAAATGTATACAATAAAGCATTTATTGAAATCATTTCTCTAATTCCTAAAAGTTTAGAAAAGAAACTTGAAATGAGAAAAGAAAATGCCAAGGCCAAGGACTTAGAAATTAGAGAATGGATAGCTATTCAAGTTTTTCCTTCAATCACTCCAAAACAAATGAATATGATCTTCAAAGATTGCAAGGATGAGTTCTAGAGCAAAGCCAGACTGAATCAGCTTTTGCTCGGTGAAACTGATAAAATAGCCAAAGAGACAGAAGAGATCATCTGGAATGCATACAAAAGATTCAACATTCCAATTGTAGAGGACATAAGTAATGAGCCATCTGCCATGGATGACAAAGACAAATCCATGAGACAGTGGTAGAAGAGGTTAAGAGGATAGGTGAAGAAAAAGGTAAGGACTTAGATTCCTCTGCTTCGGAACAGAAGGCCCCTGAGCAAGCAAACATCTCTCCTCCAGTTTCCACTGCTGACTCCGGATCTAAAGAAGAGGTAAGAGTAGAAGAAAAAGAAGTGGAGGGGAAAGAAGATGACAGCTCTAAGACTGTAGAAGAAAAGAAATCTCTGTCTCTGACAAGAGACACTGCAGAAACTGTCAAGGGCTTTCTGGCAAACAAAATGATGGAGATGGATGAACCAGAGTTACTTCAAGGTCCATTTAACTTTGATTCTCTCTCCCCGGTTCAAACAATGAAGATAGCTTCATTTGCCAATGCAAAGGCAAAAGAAAAACTCCTAAAGTCTCACATGGAAGACTGTGAGCTAATAGAAGCTGCATCCGGTGCTTTGGAGAAGATCATTTCATCTTTTCAGAAAGATCCCTCAGCCTCTTCATCCGGTAATCTCAAATCTATGATTAATAGTATTAGTACACACTTCAACTCTCTAGAGAAATTAGCTGATGAGAAGGTCAGGAAAGAGTTTTTGGATAAAAGATTCTCTGAGCTGTAAGGGATAATAACAAATGATAGGAGAATTATGGGTATTGGAATAAAGAGCTTGGAAAATGCTCTCAAGGATGGAGGAGATGTATACAAATTCTGTATAACCTAATCTAAAGCAACAGTGGAGATTGAGAAGAAAGTGGAAGAAAAGGAGGACAAACTAACAAAACTTTCTCAAAATTTTGATCCACTTACCACATCCATAATAAATCAAAAATGTCAGACGATTGGAGTTTTGAATGAAATTAAAAAGCTTGAAAAAGAGAAGAAAAATAGAATCAGTAGGTTGAATGAACTTAGAAGAATAATTATCCCTAAGTTAGAGGCCATGCATGAGGCCATAAAAGAAGCTTAGCTCACCGCCCAGACCAGTGATCTGATAGATCTAAAAAGGACAGATGCGTTTGCATTCCTGTTCAGGGGTCATATATCAATTTTGGATAGAATGAAGCAAAGTTGGGCAGCAAAATTTGTCCAATTGAAGACAACTTTTGCAGACATTCTTCAGTATATGTGAGTATGTTATATGCGGCTAAGTATAGTTAAAATTTGTTTGAAAATTTTTGGTGTGAGGACCCCACCCTTTGCCATTGATGTCAAAGGAGGAGTGAGGAGTAGTGAAAAATGAGGAATCCAACTAAGGGGGAGCTCTAAAAAATGTGTATAAAAACAGAGCATCAGCCAAGGGGGAGCATAGTGTGAACACTTAGTCATTTTTCACTAATTGTTGCCATCGATGCCAAAGGGGGAGATTGTTGGCAAGAGACACTATATGGATTCATAAATGTTGTCATTGATGGCAACAAAGGTCAACCCACACATCCGCAGGACATGATGAGTCTCTACAGGTAGGCAGATTGCAGAGTGTTGTGATCCGGTAAGCAAGAACAGAGCATGTGGCGAGGTTCGACAAGTCAGGTTCGGATCTCTCAGAGAAAGTATATTGGTGAAGTACAAATTTGGGGAAGTCAAGAGGACTACCTTGAGTGATAGATTCCAAGGATTTAGCCTCCAGTGATAGATGAAGAAAAAGATATGAATACTTGAGTGTCGGGTTTCTGATTAGCAATGTGGACAGAGGAAGAACTGACTAGCAGAACATTAGACATTATTTCGGATGTGTTACTGATTATGGTAAAGGTTCTTAAGGCATAAGTTATGATTGGCCAACATAATTGATGACTTCTACAAGTATATCCTTGATCCGCATTACTTGGTAAGCAAGAATTCAGTCGACAGATCAGAGTTTATGGAAAATATTGACTATTCTAGATGCCGACTAGAAAGGTGATGGAATCACTTGTGCGGATATATATACAAGATGGATTTAGTTGTGAGAGGTGTTGTTGTGAAAAAGTGTATGTGAAGAAAAGCAGAAGAGCAGTGTGAAAGCAGTAAGGAAGGTTTGGTATGTGAAAGGAAAGTAGCACAGAAGAAGAGGAAAGATGAAGTGCAGCAGATCAGTATACTGAGCTTCACCAGAACTGAACTCTAGCATATGTAGATGCTCCTTATCGGTTCAAGTATTGTATTACACTCTTTATAAATTGAAGACAATGAGTCTCTAGTAGGCAGTGGGCCTCTTGTGAGCAGTGAGCCCTAATTGGCAAGTGCCATTTTTGTATTTCTATTCTTCTAACAGAGAATACATTCTTGGGTTAATCACCTCATGGTTTTCTCCCTTAATAGGGTTTCCACGTCAAAAATATTGTGTCATGTGTATTTCCATTTAATGGTTATGTTTGCTTATTTGAGTTAATGCTGCATTAATTATTAAGAAAGTTCAGAAAGCTAAAATTATTAGGATAACTGATTCACCCCCCCTCAGTTATCAACATTCACTTCATTTCTTGTCTAACTCCTGGTTCTGATTTCTGACAAAGTGTCTAGAAGAGTGTACAGGCTAGAGTCCCTGATTGTACTTTGGACCCACTTTGGAGGTTGACTGTGCTGCTACTAGTGTGTAATGTTTTCTAGAGGGCCCAAATCAACATACAACTCTTCTTGTAGTTCACTTTCTTTGTGAGAGTCTTCCACATGCTCATCATCTAATTTTGAGAGCAAATTGTGAGAAGTAGGAGGTTGTTTCTCTTCTTTTTGTGATAAGGAATCAAATGACGATTCATCACACACCACATCTCGACTCTCATGTATCTTCTTTGTCTCAAGATCTATGAGACGATATGCTTTTGATGTAATACTGTATCCCAACAATATACACTGGAGTGTCTTAGGATCAGTCTTCTTTCTCTTATTGCCAGGGACATGCATGTATGATGTGCAACCAAACACCCTTAGATGAGAAATTGAAGGTTTTTGTCCAGACTGTACCTCTTCAGGTGTCTTGTGTTGCAGGATCTTTGTTGGTGCCCTATTGATGAGGTATAAAGTTCTCTGAACTACTTCTGCCCAAAATCTTTCCTCCAACTTGGCTGTGGAGAGCATGCATCGAGCCATCTCCATGATAGTTCGATTGTGACATTCTACAACTCCATTCTATTGGGGTGTATAGGGAGAAGTTAGGTGTTGCTTGATGCCATGATGCTTTAGGTATGCCATGAACTCCTTGGAGGTGAATTCCCCCCCTCGATATGAGCAGAGGACAAGAAGAGACTAGCCTACTTCTTTGACAACTTGCTTGTGAAAGTCCTGAAAGTTTGCAAAGGCTTCATCTTTCTTCTTGAGAAAGTACACCCAGGTCTTTCATGAGAAGTCATCCACAAACAATTGGAAGTACTTATGTCCTGAAAATGAAGTAGGCATGGGTCCACACAGATCGGTATGTACCAACTCAAGGCAATGTTTAGCATGGAAGCTACTAGCCTTGTATGGATCCCGGTGTTGTTTACATGCAAGGCATCTAAGATATATAGGCAATGAATTTGAAATTGGGGGAAGTCCTCTTACCATTTGTTTGGAGCTAAGCTGATGCAAGGAGCTGACTAAAAGGTGCCCATAGTGATAGTGCCAGAGTCCCATAGATTCTATTGTTGAAGCTGATAGAGCTACTGTAGGGGAGGAGATAGCATCTAATACAAATAGTCTATCCTTCATAAATGCTCTAGCAAGTATCATACCTTCTCTTGATATTAGACCGGTCTTGACCCCGTCCTTCACCTAAAACTCAACTTTCAGTTTGTGGTTCAAATGTTGACTGACAGACAGTACGTTTGTTGTCAAACCAGGAACATACAACACCTTGGTGAGGGTACAATGGCTTGTCCCAAGAGAAATGATGACCTTTCCTTTCCCTCTGCAACATACTCCTTGATGTTAGCAATTTGAACTCTATCTCCAGTAGGTTGTTCTGTCAGTGCATCGAACAGCTTGCGATTGCCTATCATATGCTTGCCGGCAACTGAGTCTATCAACCAAATATCCCTCATGGGCTGCAAGGTTTGGGAGACAAGGACTAGATTGTGATGAGTGTCGTAGTTGGCTGTTTCTAGTTCATCCTTTTCTGATGCATCATCCTGTTGGGCAACTACATTACCTTTGTATTTTCTGTGACGATGATGGTGTTTGGATGGTTGAGTACCACTGCAACCAGAAAAGCCTTCTTTACTTAAATTGCCTTGTGTTAAGGCATTGTACCAACAATTGATAGTGTCATGATTGTTCTTGTTGCATATATGACACCATCAGTTTGCCTTTGGAGGCTTCGACTGTTGATGTTCAAGTTATTTTTGTGGTTCCTTACCATGAAACTTCTGACCTTTTGATTATCTGGAGATCAGGGCCTTGTCCTCAATTTCACCTTTGACTGATTGAATGGCTTCTTCTTGCTGCAATAGATTCACCAATTCGTCAAATGACACCTCTTTCTTTGTGATGTTTAGTGTGGTGACAAAGATTTTGAATTGAGATGGCAGAGCTCTCAGCATAATTGGGACAAGTAGTTTATCCTCCACCTTTTCTCCAAGTGCAACAAGCTCAGTTCATGGTTCAGATACCTGTCATAAGAATTCCTCAACTTTCTCGCTAGCTTGCATACTGAGTGTATGTAGCTTGGACTGTAGATGGAGGATCTTCATGTAGTTCTTCGCTTGGTAGATTGTGGAGAGAGAATCTCATGCCGCCTTTGATGTTTCCACATCCCGAATGTGAGGTTGAACTTCATCGATGATGCTGAGTGTTATCAACATCAATGCTTTAGCATCGGCCTTGTCAAACTTTTGCCTTTCATCTGGGTCTTCCAGTTTGGTTATGTCACCAATGACAATTCCCCATAGCTCCTCAAAAATGAGAATTGTCTGCATCTTTGTCTTCCATATGGCATAATTTGGTTCTTTTAAAAGTTGAGCATCAGAAAGAAGCAATTTCAGGGCTAAAATTGTTCACCACAAATAGAAAAAATTAGTCCAGACAACAACTTTACTATTATTTTATTTGTCAGTACATGCACTTTCTAGAAGAAATTATAGCACGGAGATGAGCATGATAGGCCTATTCTATGAGACGGGGACGCTTGGGAGTGCGTTCTACCTCATCTTCATAATCAACATCATAACCTTCATCAAGTTTTGCTCTAATCTTCCTTGCTTGACATTGTACATCAAACAGAAAGTAATCTAACAATCCTTGCCTAAACAATTCATCAAATTGAAGATTACCGGTGTTTTGCAGGACATCTAGAAGGGTAAAATAGAAGCCTGAGCTTTCTGAAACAGTACATCCGCCTCGAAGTGGCTCATTTGCATGATTACTGGCCACACTGCTGGCATCTGGTGTGGTGGACATCCACTTTTTTCAAACTATGTCTTCCTCTACATGGCAACTCAGACTCCAAGTGCCTTATGGATGGATAAAGAAACTTTAGTCCAAACAACGACCTCTACAGCAGAAAAAAATGACTTCAATCTGCCTACAAGCATTCACACACAGTTCCAACATGGGTGCTTCCTTCTTGCTGCTGGTCGTGAGCACTTCCTTGGGCAATTACTGCAAATTCTTCCAATGCCACTGCAAATTCTTCCTTCCAACATTTTCTATCCTTCAACTTGGGCGATCACTACAAATTCTTCCTTGTTGTTTGGTCAGCACTATTAGCAGAGATTCATTGCCAGTTTGAAGACTCCTCCTTACTTTCTGCACATCTTAGCAAATGCTTCCTCTCTCACCAAGGTGGCTCTGATACCATTTGAGAAAAAAGCAGAGAATGCTATGATTATTCGATAATTCAAAGCATTACAAGATGTGTATATATAATATGTAACAATTGATGAAAATGTTAAGGCAGTTGGTACAACTGCAGAACCAACTAACGTAACTACATGGTTACGTAACAATGTAATACATTATACTAACAAAATGAAGCTTGATGAGGTATGTATGTGCAATAAAATCCCTCCTAAAGACAAGAAGAAAACTAGTACAAGAGACCATAAACCACTCCCAAAATAGAGAGAAAATAAGAACAACCAGGACTATACAATCCCCAAAGATGCAACTAATTACACTCCTAGAAAATTTCATAGATGAAGTAAGGGATTCTTTATGAAGAGTGATGAGGTAAAAACAATCTCATCCTTGTAGTGGCCTAATTACCCTTTTTGTGCTGATAATCCAACCCAAACAATATGCCAATTTATTAACCTTACGAGCAATAATTGTCTATTTTGAAAAAGAAATGTACAAATCTTCATTGATAAATTGATTAGATTTGATCACTAATGTTGACATTATTTTATGGAAAAGATTTGTTGTATCTTCAACAGGGTTTTGAAGGCAATGGAGTGTAGGAGATGGACATTAATTTAGACTAGAGTCAATAGCACCAAATCTAGAGGGTGTCATAAATTTAGGAGATTCACAATTAAAGGACTCCACTCATTTACAAACCACCCATCCATTGGCAATTATTTATATTTCTGTTATTTCAAAGATAGTTGAGACATTCAAATATCTACTTGGAGCCCCTGTTTTAGGGCATTAAAAAGACATCTTGTTCAGTAAATATTTATGTTATCTTGATATAAGACTTTTGGCGAAAATGATGGCCCACCCTAGATGATAGGATTTTGGAAGTGATAAAAACTATTTTTTTTTCAAATATATATACTATGAATGAAATGAACCAAATTTACTCCGCATCAATATAGATTACTGTATGGTGTTAAGACAAACTTGAATTGAATTATGTTGATGGTAAATGTCATCTAAGTTAAAATAAGAATTTCGGAGAGCTAGCCGCTCGAAGGAAATAGATTAAAGTGCTTTTATATTATGTGAATGTGCTTTTTGTCTTTTGTAGTATTTATGTGTTGTTCTGTGTTATTCTGTTATGAAGTGTTATGATAGAATGGTGTTAATCTACAAGTTGTCATGATTAGTATCTTTTACTGAAGCATAACTTGCAGTTGTAATTCTATAGTTTTGTGTGTGTCATCTTAAAATTTCTAGAGTTCTAGAGTTTGTCTTCTATGTAAAGAAATTCTGAAGCTCCTGCATAGTTCAAATTTCTAGAGTTCAATAGAAGTTAATAGCATATGTTTAGATTTGAAATTCATATGCTTTCTTAGATTAAAATGTTTCTTTCAATTCATAGTTTAAGTTTCAATCCTCTATAGTTTATGTTTTCATGCTTTCTAGTTTAGAATTATTTTATAAGGCTTTTCTTAAGAGTAAAAATTTTGAAAATTATTGTGAAGCTGAGATGTCTAAATCCCCCTCCTATTGCATACAACCTTGGACACAACCTGGTCAATAAAACTAATATATTTTCAGCTAAAGAGTTAGGCTTAAACGACAACCTATCAAAGGGTTTGGTCATGATGTTGGCCACCTATTCTTATATTACATAGTTATGAAGAGAGATGACCTAGCCATATAGAAGCTCTTGAATATAGTCCATATAAACATCAATGTGTTTGGCCCTTTGATAATGGACCAAGTTTCAAGAGATTGAGATAACATTTTGGTTTGTCACAGAATATTATAGATGGCCTACAAAATTAGATACATAACTTGGTGTGAGTACATTAAAGCTATATGGCCTTTGTGTCTGCATTTATAGATCTTCATTGCTTAGCCTATATGGAAGAAAGAGCAATAGCATTATGTTTCTTTCTTAGAAAACATACAAGATTGGAACTGTAGTATATTTTTTCCACTCCAATTTTAAACTTCTATAGGACACCTATATTAGGGATCAATGTGTGCTTAGAAATTAGGAAATAGCAACTTTAAAAGTTAGTGCACTTCATTGAATCTTAGTGGTTGCCAGTCTTTCCCAGTATGCTATTGATCTAGGTAAAATGGGTTCTAGATAAAGCATTACAAGAAATAAGTAGTTACTCTAGAGAGAGCTCATGGGAGAAAGTGCACAACAATCATCCAAATTGATATAGCTGGGGAAATTGATTTGAATCTAGGTGGAGATTTAGAGGATAACACCTAGTGAGAAAGTCACCTATAGTGTTGTAGGAATGAACGATAATTGGTTAGAGTATTCTAGCAATCTCGTTGAGAGATGTATGCCTTCTATGCATGTCTTGTCCATGTGAAAGAAGGGGGTATTTATGCATATTGAAAAGGCATGAACATAAGTCACCACCTCCTGTGAAGAAAATAATTAATTAATAAATAAATATTTTATTTATGATCATTCCTCCCCCTTGAGAGGCAATTAGCCCCATTGCATCGATGGTATATAAAAATTGAGGAAAGTGTTGGGAAATGTGTGCCCTAGTAAACCACTTGTCTTGATGAGGCATACAATGGTGGTCATGTCACTCCCAGTACTTCTAGTAGGTGTCCTACAGTGTCTCATGAACTTGCTAAAAATGACAAATCTTATGGATGCCTTGTCCACCTCATTCTCAGCATGTGGTGATATCTCATTCATCATGGAATCTAGGCAATCTTGTGGAAGAGATGTATGCCCAAAATAATTTGGGCAATCTCATGGGAGAGATGTATGCCAATTTGTGCAATCTTAGTGGATGAGATGTATGCCCTGGAGACTCAATTTGGGAGAGTTTTTAAAATTTGACAATCTCAGCAGGTGAGATGTATGTCAAAAATTTTCAAACTCAACAGGTGATATGTATGCCAAAATATGGCAAACTCAGCAGGTGAGATATGTTCTGAAGTATTAAATTCTGCATTTGTCAATAAATTTGCTATACTAGAGATGGTAGATGGCAATCTATCTTGAGAGATAGACAGGCCTATGCTAGATAAAATATAACCATAATCCAGAGGTGAAGAAGAGGAAAATATTGATACATTATGAACAAAGTGTTGATTAATGCTAAACTTGTCCATTGTGTAGCAACTGCAAAGAGCCTGGCTTTTTGGATCTTGTTTATACTGCTCTTGATAGGAATAGTTGGTTGTGAAGCAAGAGTTGGACTCCACTAGCAAAATTCTAAAACCGTTACTGAGACTGCTAAATCACACTCATGTATTAATGATGACATATTGGGACCATAATGTAAAGTGTTATTTGGTGAATTGTAGGCAAGAAACTAGGCTTAGAACCTGTGCTTCTGTATTTGGACCCTATCATTACCGAAAGTGCATTGGTTCAGGGTACCAATTTTACCTCTAGGAGCATTTGGATTCTTAAGAACATAGGAATATAATTTGTATGAAAAATTGTAATTTTGATCAGCTTCTTACTTGTGATGATTTCATTTCACCCGTGAATGATAGTAGATGTTTGTGTGTGTGCATGCCAATATTCTCAAGATTCCTCTACAATACATGTTGGGAAATGAGGTGTCTCAACCTTGCATATTTCCCATAAATAGTTATTTTCATTTAATATTATCCTACAGCTATTATGCATTGTAATGGATAGAAAAGCTAAAGGTCTCATTAGACTATATCTTGCAGACTCAATTCTGATAAATGTCCACGAAGAACCCACTTCGAAGAAGCTTTGGAAGAAATTGGGTGACATATATCAAGCTAAATCTCTAGTGAATAAGATTTTCTAGAGGAAGAAGCTGTATTCCTTGAGAATGGAAGAAGGTGGACTAATTTATGAGCATCTGGAAACATTCAATATGTTGGTGACTCAGTTGACCTTAGTTGGGGTGAAAATGGATGAGGAAGAAAGGTGCCAAATTTTGTTGTGTTCACTGCTAGACTCATGGGACAGCCTAGTTATGGATATTGGGCACATTACAATCGTCTTGATGATGGAGGATGTTGTTAGTTCTCTACTTTCTAAAGAGATGAGAAGAAAGGTCTCTCTAAATGCCAAAGAGGCTTTGAGTGTTTGAGGAAGACAAAAAGAATGAGGCAAAGATGAGAAGTAGCATGGCCATTCCAAGTCTAAGAATAAGGGGAGATCAACATCTCCTGGTAAGTCCAAGGCAATATGTTGCAACTGTGGCAAATCCAGACACTTCTGAAAGGAATGTAAAGAAGAGAAGAAAAAGAAGAAGAAGCAAGATTCTGATTCTGAGTCTGAGAAAGAAGATGGAGATGCCTTTATTGCAGCCTTGGCCACTCGTGCAGGTGATAATGCATGGTTGATAGACTCAAGTGCATCTTTCCACATGACTCCTAACAGAAACTAGTTTAATAAGTATGAAAACTATGATGGTGGTAAGGTGTATTTGGGTGATAATTCTTTCCTTGACATTGTTGGTCGTGGTAGTATTCATGTGAAGTTTTCTAATGGCAGAGTTAGAAGATTTGATGGTGTCTTGCATATCCCAGGACTACCAAGAAATTTATTATCTGTTAGCAAGCTAATAGATGCGGGTGTGCATGTACAGTTTTTTGAGGCAGGTGTGAAAATGGTGAGTGGTACTATGGTGACAGCAAGAGGAGGTAGATTGGGTACATTGTACCAGCTTGATGCATGCACAGTTGAGTGTAATAACACTTCTGATAAAATCAAGCCAGAAACTACTTCGCTGAAAAAAGAGATGGTTTCCTCTTCTACGGATGGCCATGCCTTTTGGGTACCCAAGGGTGCTCTATCTATAGAATCAAAGTTGCTTATAGAGAAGACTATGTTATGGCACTAGAGACTGAGCCACATTGGAGAGAAGGGTTTGAAAGCCCTGAAAAATAAGAACATTGTTGAAGGTTTGAATGATTGCAATCTAGAGTTTGATTTCTGTGAACATTGTATTTATGGCAAACAGAACTGCATTTAGTTTTACTCATCTTCTCATAAGTTTTCATGTATTTTGGATCTAATCCATTTGGATGTATTTGGTCCTGTTGATGTTACTTCTATTGGTAAATCAGTTTTATATGTTACTTTCATTGATGATTTCAGTAGGAGGACATGGGTATATTTCTTAAAGAGTAAATCTGAAGTTTTTAGTCATTTTAAGGAGTTTAAGGCTATGGTTGAAACTTAGACTGGAAAGAAAATTAAATGTTCGAGGACTGACAATGGTAGTGAGTACTGTTCTACAGATTTTGACAGATTTTGTATGGATTGTGGGATTAAAAGACAAAAGACAACTTTGTATTCTCCTCAGCAGAATGGAGTTATAGAAAGAATGAACAAAGCATTGATGGAGGAGGCTAGGAGCATGTTGAGTGGAGCTGATCTAGAACAAAAGTTTTGGGTTGAAGTTGTAGCCACTGCTTGTTATTTAATAAATAGATCTCCTGTATCAGTGCTTGTTGATAAAACACCGATGGAGGTGTGGTCAGGGAAAAAGCCTTCACTTAGACATCTGAGAGTTTTTGGTTGTGAGGCATATGCACATGTGCCTAAGGACAAGAGAACAAAGTTGGATTCTAAGGCTATCAAATGTATCTTCATCGGCTATGGCTATGGTGTGAAAGGATACAAGCTTTGGGACCCTATTGCACATAAGGTAATTTATTCCAGAAGTGTTGCTTTTAGAGAGACTAAATCTTCTCCTATTACTTTTCATCCAGAACAGCATAAAGAAATTGATCATAAAAAGGATGTGATTCAACTTCCATTTATGCTTGAGAATGTTGAATCGAGACCCTAAGATAGACAAGAAGTTGAGGAGAGCTCATCAAGCTCTGAATCTTCAGGAGAGGAAGAAGAGGAGGAAGAAGTGGAAGAACCTCCACCTCAGCTTGTTCGAAGTTCTACAAGGCATAGGGAACCACCTGAAAGGTATGGGTATTCACTTGATGATTGGAAGTATATATTTTCTTTGAATACTAACATTAATGAACTGAGATCTATGCAAGAGGCTTTGGGTATGAATGATGCATAGTCCTGGAAAGCTGCAATGGATGAAGAGATGGCAGCCCTTGAAAGAAATGATACATGGGACCTAGTACCATTACTTGAAGGACACAAACTTGTTGGATGTAAATGGGTTTTCAAGAAAAAGATTGGTTCAGATGGAAATGTTGAAAAGTATAAGGCATGGTTGGTTGTGAAGGGATACTCTCAGGTTGAGGGTATTGATTACGATGAGATATTTTCTCCTGTTGCTAAAATGACATCCATTCATTTTTATTATCTATTACAATAGCTTATGACCTAGAGGTCAAGCAAATGGATGTGAAAATTGCTTTCCTTCATGGTGATTTGGAGGAAGAAATTTACATGACATAGCTAGAGCACTACATGGTGAAAGGTAAAAGCAAGTTGGTTTGTAAGTTAAAGAAATCTCTGTATGGCCTTAAACAAAGTCCTAGGATGTGGTACCAGAAGTTTGATACTTATGTGTTGAGTTTGGGATTTGTACGGTCTAAATCTGATCACTGTGTATATTTTAAATCTAATGGTGATCATTTCTTGGTAATTGTTTTATATGTTGATGATATGTTGTTTATTGGGAAAGGCAAAGGTTTGATTACAGAATTGAAATCTCAACTCTCTGCAAAATTTGAAATGAAAGATCTTGGTGTAGAAAAACACATACTTGGGATGGAGATCAGAAGAGATCATGAGAATAGAAAGCTATGGCTTGGCTAGAGTAAGTATGTTTGTTCAGTTTTGCAAAGGTTTAACATGTAGGATTGTAAACCACTATGTGTCCCTGTTACATTGGGAATGAAGCTCTCTATTTCACAATTTCCTACATCCCCATCAGAGATGGAAGACATGAGCAGAGTGCCTTACTAGAGTGCAGTTGGAATCTTAATGTATGCTATGGTCTATACAAGACCAGACATTTCCCAAGTAGTGGGAGTTCTTTATTGTTATATGTCTAATCCTAGAAGAGTGCATTGGGATACAGTTAAGAGGGTCTCCTGATATTTGTGGGGTACATCAGAGTACTCTATTTGTTTTCATGGTATAGGAGATCATCATTATGTGAGTATTCATGGTTTTGTGGATTCAGACTGGGCTGGTGATGTCAATAGCAAAAGATCCACCAGTGCATATGTGTTTACTCTTAATGGTGGTGCAATCAGTTGGATGAGCAAGCGACAGGCTGTGGTCGCTTTGTCCACTACTGAGGCAGAGTACATGGCAACTACTCATGCCTGTAAAGAAGCCATTTGGCTGAAGCATTTGTGTTTAGATATTGGACTGAAACAGGTTGCAGTTGCAGTTTATTGTGATAGTCAGAGTGCAATCTGCCTTGCGAAGAACCTGACTTTTCATGTCAAGACCAAACACATTGATGTTTAGTATCACTTCGTGAGATATATGGTCGAGGATGGCAGGGTGAAGCTAGAAAAGGTAGAGACTATGGTGAGTGTTGCAGATGCATTAACTAAGCCCGTGAGTACAATAAAGTTTAGGTGTTGTTCCAAGTCTATCGGCCTCTTGGCCCCTAGCAGTTGATCCATGATGATGTGATTCCCCTGGCTCTTGCAAGGTATTCTACAAGTGGGAGAATGTTGGGAAATGAGGTGTCTCAACCTTGCATATTTCCCATAAATAGTTATTTTCATTTAATATTTTCCTACAGTTGTTATGCATTGTCAGTGCATTGAAAATTAGTTTATTAGGTGTCAAAAGATGCCCACATGGTAGTATATGATGGAAGGCCTATTTTTAGGCATATTATCAGATTCTATGACATCTGTAAGGGTCAAAAATAGGGGTTTTCATTTTGGACGTGAGAACTTATTTTGGGACTAGAATCTTGGCTGAGAAGATTCACACATGGTTTTGTAAAACCATAGATGGTTTCTTGTATAGCTAGAAGTCTATAAATTGGAGGTTTAAGGAGTAGTTTGCATAGTGTGAGTTTGCAGGTATTGTTATGCTGCTGGAATGCTACCAGAATTCTTCCAAAGTTGTTTACTGGTGATACTCTTGTAATAAACTTGCTCTGCAAGTGTATGTAATCTTGTTACTGGATTTGGAATATATTGAGTAGGCTTTTGGAGTGTCAGGTTTTTCACCTGAAAGGATTTTCCCCATGTATATCTAGTGTTCTGTGTTTTATTGTTTATTTCATGTTTTTAAATGTGCTTCTAAATTTTTTGTAACTGTTAGATCAGTTTTTAAAAGTTTTGCATAATATCTCTCCTCAAGATTGGTGTAGGAAGTTGTTTCTGCTACTTTAACTCCCTTACAATACACATACTGTGAAGAGTACAAGAGTAGAATCATGTAGATCCTTAGATGCGCTCAAGTCAACAAGCTTGTTGCCCAAGCACATTTCTCCATTACCATTAGCAAAAACAACTACATTAATAACTACTATGTCATAGTTGTTTCAACTACATCTCTAGAGTACAATTTACCAAATTACACTCGATTTATAATTTCCAAATATAAGAAATATCTCAGGGTAAAATTCTTATTTAAGTATAAGCAGTAACTATGGCTGTCATTTTATAAGAAAGGAATAAATTTGTAGATTTTGCATATTTGAAATTGTTCCATGGGCATTGATCAAAACAAATGATGAAAATAAATGCATCATCTATATGAGTTGGGAGCTAGGAGGATCTTTGTAACATCAACATTGCCATTGGGGTGTGTTCCTATATTGCATGCAACTATGTATTATGTTGGAGAATGCTCTGAAGATCTACAGCGAGCCTATAAGTTATTTAACCCACAATTGAGTGTTGTTGTAAGACAACTTAATAGTAAGGTTTCTTCTCATGTCTACACCTTCACTGATATATATTAATGAATAGGTGCATCTTCAACAATCATGCTAGATACAGTATTGTGACACCCACCAAGCTTGGTTTTCTAGTCTGTTATTTAAAATGCATCCCATTGTAAAACTTATGGTTCTTGTGATTATATGTGATGAAGGGATTTTAGGATTACTCAGATGCATGTTGTGGGTAAGGCCTGCACAATGGCATAGGGCTTTGCATTGCAACCTCCAACTTGTGTCTGAATAGAAATGTCTATTTGTATTTGGATAACTACCATCCTAGTGAAAGAGCTAACAAAATCATTGTTGATGAAATTTTCCAAGGGTCATCTCCTCTTATAAGTCCAATCAACCTCAGGTAGATGATGAACATGACTTTTGATTGATTTCTAGGCTCTTAGACATTGACATGATGATTATCCATGGATTATTTCTGGTAAAGTTTTATAAATAATTTGTTTAGATTCAGCAAATCATTGCCATTGGAAAATATAGATCTAATACTACTTATCTGAATCTTGCTGGAGATTTAGAGGACAACACCTGGTGAGCAGGTCACCTGTAGTGTTGTAGGAATGAACATCATCTGGTTGGAGTATTCTAGCAATCTCATTGAGATATGTATGTCTTCTTTGCCTATCTTATCCATGTGAAAGAAGAGGGTATTTATGCATGTTCAAAATATGACATATGAAGAAAATAATTAATTAACAAATAACTAATTTATATATAATTCGAAATAATGATATGTAGAGGTTAAACAAGATGCAATACATACCAGTATGACAGCCAGCTCACCAAAATCCAACATTCATCTATATGAACTCTCACAATTCTTTTATGAATCAAGGCATGATAACTCAAAAGAATATTCAAATCTATGGATTGGTGTGCAAAGGTAAAATGACACACATGGGTTTTTAAATAGAATGCAACTACAATATTGATGAACAAAGGTCTCAAAAGTGGCATGATACTACCATATAAACATGGTGAGGCCATAAGAGGTTGAAACAAGAAATGAATTCCAACTCTCATTCAAACATAGTCTTCAGCCAAGGATGCAAAAATCTGCCATTTTGAAAATTGAAGGTCTCAAAAAGGTGTAACTTTATATAAATGGTATGTAGTACCCAGTTCTACACATAACCAGATGAAGAACAAGCTTTTCTAAGATGAGAAACCACTTTGAATAAGGCGAAGCTATTGCAAATAAGGCATATCACATAAAATAGGTACAGTAGTATGAAAACCATTGCACAGAGCCAAGAGGGAAGGTACAATTGTTGGTATTAAGGTATCTCAACCTTAGAGTCCTTTCTGGTGTTTCCTATTTTTTAGGAGGTGAAAAAATAGTTCTGATTTTTTCTTTTTTTGCAAATGGTGTTTATAAGCCATTCTAGAAAGAGATGTTTTGTTCTTTTTGGTTTTTCCTTTTTTCTCAAAAAGTTGTCTTTTGCTTTTTGTTGAGAAAAATAAGGAGTGCCACCTTGGTTAACCTTTGGTCTTGTTTAGCATGTTTGTATTGCAGGAAGTTATTGTTTATGGAAAATCTTATCCTTGTCTCTTTGGAGTACCCATGAAGAGGATATGCTTTGTTTTTTGGAGATTCAATTTGGATAAGATTTTCAAGTTGGAAAATATTCTTTTTCAGAAGTGGATGCCTATGAAAGATAGGATAAGATTTTCTGGGTTTAAAACAGATTTGAAAGTAGATGATTTGTATGCTTTTGTAGTGGAGTTAGCAGAGAAAGCTATGATAGCTTTTTGAGGGTGAATTGCTTTTGCATCTCTTGCATTATGTGTATTTCAGGGTGTTTGAAGAAGTTGAGTTATAGGTTGAAGCAATTCTAAAGAGCCAAAATATTGTCGGTTTGTTTCTAGATTTTGCATTAGTGAAGACTCCTGAAGGAACACTTGTTCTGATAGTTATATTGTAACCATAACAAGTTTATAGTAATATAATTGAACAGTGTGTTTGGAGTGTGGGGTTTTTTCCTAAAAAGGTTTTCCCCACATAAAAATCCCTATGTTAATGTTTCTTGATTTTCAATCTGAATTAACTTAATGTATGCGAATCTTAATAAAGTGTAATCATTGAAAGGTTTGAAAGAATTAACTACAACCCTCTCCTCATAATACTAGTTTTGGAAGTTGTTTTGCACCTTTGCTTCCCTTCAATTGGTATCAGATCTTGATCAACTCGGTTTCTTGTTGTGGGCAAAGGGTTTTTTGTCTAATCTTATTTCAGTGGGAGTTTTGTAATTGTGAAAATTTAGTAACCTAATTGTATGCAAAAGATGGCAAACACATCAAGTGGAATCAAAATGCAGAAGTTCAATGGCAACAACTTCAAACTAAGGAAGTTGAAAATGGAAGATATGCTTGTAGATAGAGATTTGTGGGCTGCAATATCCAGTACAAACCAGCAAGCACCTCTCAAGAAGACTTGGATCTAATGGATAGAAAAGCCAAGGGTCTCAAAAGAATCTGTTTGGCTAATTTTGTGCTTCTAAATATCCATGAAGAGAAGACTGTAAAGGATCTTTGAAATAATTTATTGGTGATGTTTATCAGGCTAAATCCCCGGTGAACAAATTATTCCTCCAAAAGAAGTTGTATTCTCTGAAGATGGAAGATGGAGGATCCATTATTGATCACATGAATGCATTTAATATGCTTGTCGCACAGTTGGGGTCGGTTGGTGACATGATATCAGATGAGGATCATTGCATGCTTCAGTTATGTTCTTTGCTAGACTCATGGGATCACTCGATTATGGTTATTGGAAATACCACCACCAATTTCTTGAGATGGATGATGTTGTTTTTAGGATTAAGGTGCCATAAACCTTGTAAATCCTATTTAATTTATTATTCCTATTATTGTTTCTAAATCACCCATAAGGGATGAGAGATTCCACCAGCAATGATCTTATTTCAGCCACATGTTTATATCTACTACTTGAAACTAATTCATCTGCGATGGGAGGTCGCAGGGGGTTTCCCCCTGTGAGGAGTCCGAGGGGATCATCCCCTCAATGGGGGTTCCAACGGTTTGGGGGCAGCGCCACCAAAACCACATTTTATTTATATTTAAATATCAATGTAAATCTAGACTGTTCATCATTAGGTCACAGATCTGACGGTCAATATCATGTCAGTTTTCTTTCCCTAGAAGGAAACCCCCTTTTTTATAAGCATATTTATACTACATTTTTAGAAAAGTTTAGAGTAGTAGGCACCACTAGATTGAAGACTGAAAAAGAAGAGGAAGTACATGTATTGTAATCTCATATTTCAAGATAATATAACTTGGAGCCTCTTTTCTTGGTGGAGTTTTTTACTCAAAAAGGTTTTCTCCACATTACATACTGTGTTATGTGTCAAGTTCTTAATGCATGTTATTTTGTGTAGTGGGTTTTATTTCTATTGCAATCTCCATTGATTCTACATTTAGAGGACATTAATAAGGTTTGAATCACATTTCTGTTGTGTGGTTTGCACCTTGATTTCTAACATTTGCTATTAGATCCTAGCCATTTTTATTCTTTGATGGTAGTGTGAAGGTTTTTTAGCTGCAGTGGGAGATTTGTGAGAGGAACATCCTGCAACAATATAATGAAAAATGCACGAAATAATAGAAATAGTAGAAAAATAGAAGGAATTTATTGATCACAGGCCACTTCAAGAGGGTAACCTCTTTTTAGTAAGATCAATACAATAAATTCATGGATGCCTTCATTAGACTCAACATGTACTTATATACTAAGTCTAATCTAAACAACTATTACTTCACATGAATATGGCATAATACAATATACTCACGGGATGATTTACAAAGCATATGCATCCAAAAGTAATATACAGACAAAGTAAAGAGAAGGATTAAACACGGGTTCCTAACATCCCCTCCCTCTTAGAAAAGCTTTGTCCTCAAAGCTTAAGATGTGGAAATTGTTGTTGAATCTGAAGTAGTGGTTCCCATGTAGCATCCTCTGGTTGCATTTCATGCCACTAAATTAATACCTCTGTGATGGATCGGGAGCAAAGCTGACGAGTGCGCTTGTCGAGGATTGCCTCCAGTTCCAAAATGATGGATCCTTCATTATCTAGTTCTTGTAAAATAGGTTGTGCTCTAATGTTGGTGCCAAGAACTTTCTTTAGACCAGAGACATGAAATACTAGATGAACGTGAGAAGGAGGAAGCTCCAATTTATAAGCAACTGACCCAATCTTCTGAAGAACCGTATATGGCCCATAGAACTTTGGAGCCACCTTATGACACCCTTTGAGTTTCAAGGATGATTGCTTGTATGGCTGTAGACAAAGAAAAACCGTATCACCTACTTGAAAAGTGCGCTGAGAATGGTGTTGATTAGCTTGTTGTTTCTTTTGATTTCTTGCCATGTGAATATTGTCCTGCAAGATGTGAAGAATCTAATCCCAGGTTCATAGAACCATGCCGACTGCCTGAACTGAAGAACTACTGGGGGTGTATGGAAGGAGCACTGATGGTGCCTGACCATAGACTGCTTCATATGGAGTCATTTTAGATGCAGTGTGGTAGGAGGCATTGTACAACCATTTAGCGAGAGGGAGCCACTTTGCCCACTAATGATGTTGTTCTGAGGTGAAGCGAGGAATATAAGTTTCCAAACATTTGTTGATAATTTTAGTATGACCATCAATTTGTGGGTGATACCCAGAACTCATCTTCAATTTGGTTCCAGTGTGTCAAAATAATTCTGTTCAAAAATGATTGGTGAAAGTTGCATCATGATCTGAGACAATGGAAGAAGGGATGCCATGAAGACGGAAGATCTGGTCCATGAAAATTTGTATGACTGAGGAGGCGGTATAGGGATGGCTGAGGGCACAAAAATGACTATATTTGGAGAGGCGATCAACCACAACCAAGATCATTGTCTTCCTTCCAAATTTTGGGAGCCCCTTAAAGAAATCCATAGAAATATTTGTCCAAATCCATCTAGAGATGGGCAAGGGTTTGAGCAATCCAAGGAGTGTCATTTCACCCTTATTGCGTTGGTAGGTATCACATTCAGCCATAATCTATTGAATTACCCTTTTCATTCCCTTCCAAAAGAAGTTACGTCGTGCCCGCTCATAAGTTTTGAGGAACCCAGAGTGCCCTGCTGATGGAGAAGCATGGACTTCATAGAAGATAGCCTGCTGAAGATCTGTGCTCTGGGGAAGCACCAGACAACCCTTGTATTGCAAAGAAGCACCATCCCAAGAGTAATGTGGTACAACAGAAGGGTTATTATCAAACTGTTGAATGATTTGAGATAATGAAGAGTCATTGACATAGCCCTACTGGACAAATTCCAACCAATTTGGAACAGGCATAGAAATAGCTGAAAGAGAAGCTTGGTCATCAAATGTGCGAGAAAGAGCATTCACCACAATATTGTCCTTAGCCATCTTGTAAGTGATCTCATAGTCATAAGCCATGAGTTTGCTGACCCATTTTTGTTGTGCTGGGGAGGAGACCCATTGTTCTAGGAAATATTTTAGACTCTGGTGATCAATCTTGATGCAAAAATGATTCCCTAGTAGATATGGCCGCCACTTCTATACTGCATGCAAAATAGCCATCATTTCCTTCTCATATGTAGAGAGTACTAAATTCTTTTCAGAAAGGGCTTTGCTGATGAATGCAATGGGATGTTCATCTTGAAGGAGAATAACACCAAGTCCATTGCTGCAAGCATCACTCTTAATAGTGAAGGTCTTGGAAAAATATGGCATAGCTAGAACAGGTGTAGTACACATAGCTTGTTTCAGTTTTTCAAATGTACACTGAGCAGCATGTGTCCAAGTAAAAGTATCCTTTTTAATAGAGCTGTTAATGGAGCTGCAATCTTCCCATAATCCTTAACAAATTTGCGATAGTATCCAGTCAGCCCCAAAAAACCATAGAGGCTCTTGATCATCTAAGGTTGTGGCCAATTTTTCATGGCATCTATTTTTGTAGTATCCACTCAAACCCCTTGTGCTGAAACAATATGCCCGAGATACTCCACTTCCTCTTAGCCAAAAACACATTTAGACTGTTTTGCATAGAGATGATGATTAGAGAAAAGTTACAGTATGAGATACAGATGTTGGAGACGCTCAGCCCATGTTTTACTATAGATGAGGATATCATCGAAGAAGACTAGAATGAATTTCCATAGGTAGGGCTAGAATATTTTATTCATCAATTCCTGGAACGTTGAGGGAGCATTAGTGAGGCCAAAGGGCATGACCAAAAACTCATAGTGGCCATCATGTGTTTGGAAAGCCATTTTAGGGATATCATCCTCACAAACCCAAATTTGGTGATACCCAGAATGAAGATCCAACTTGGAGAAAAAATGAGTGCCATAAAGCTCATCAAGAAGCTCATCAACAATAGGAATCAGAAACTTATCCTTGATTGTGATGTGTTTAAGTGCTCAAAAGTCAATGCAGAGGTGCCATGACCCATCTTTTTTCTAGACAAGAAGAATTGGTGAAGAAAAGGAACTGGTACTAGGGTGAAGAATAGCTTGCTTCAGTAAGTCTCGAACGAGCATCTCAATCTCTATCTTTTAGTAAAATGGGTAATGGTAGGGCCTGATGTTGGGAGGAAAAATTCTAGGAAGGAGCTAAATATGGTGGTCATCTGGTCGTGAAGGTGGCAATCCCACTGGTTCGGCAAAGACACATGCATACCTATCTAGAATTCATTGTAGATCAGAAGGAGTAGTGGAGACCACTGATGGTTGCATCTGAATGGAATGGAGCTGAGCGTTGACACCATGTGAATTCTTCTTAAGAAGTTTTTTCATGTGATGTGAACTTATGATGCTGAGAGACCCCAGTTGTAACCCCTTCAATGTGTGTTTTTTCCCATTGTCTGAAAATTGCATCCATAGTTCAGCAAAATCCCATATGATGGGTCCAAGTGTGTGTAACCATTAGGCACCCAAAACCACATCACATCTGCCTAAGGGTGAGGAAAACATGTCAGAGCACAGGTTATATTCTCTAATCGAGATATGCACATTGTGACACTTCCCTTTGCAAGGTAGTGTTCTCCCATTAGCCATCATGACTTCAAAGTTGGAGCAAGGATGGACAAAACAATTAGCCTGTTTGGTGATCTTAGGGTCAATGAAGTTCTGAGTGCTACCAGAATCAATGAGTATTATAAGAGGGAGCTTCTTGAAGTAACCCTTGGCCTACATGGTTTTTGGGGTGGTGATTCTTGCTAAAGCATGGAGAGAGATCTCTGGGTGGTCTTCCTGAGAAGTAGGGTCAACAAACAGCTGCTGAGTTTCGACCTGATCATCTACTATATCCTGAGCATTGGCATAAACTTCAGTTTCGGGAAGAGAATCCACATCCAAGAGATAGAGATTTTTCTCAACACATCTATGTCCCTGAGTGAATTTCTCATCACAATTATAACAAAGCCCTTTTTCCCTACATGCCCGCATCTCTGCTTCAGGTAAATGCTTGATAGGAGCTGTTCTAGGAGTTGGCGTTATTTGAGTTCTTTGGGAAACCATATTTTTGAGGGACAAAATTAGATTTGGATTGTTGTTGAGCTGTAATCTTGTCCACTGCCAACTTAGCCAACCCTATAGCTTCCATCATTGTGCTGGGATGGAACATTTTAACCTCAAATTGAATTGCATCCTTTAGACCACTGACAAAACAACTCCTGAAGAATTCACAGAAATCCCTCTATGTGACTGGCCAATTTTTTAAATTCTGTCTAATATTCTCACAATGCCTATTTGGCGAAGTTTAGGACTGTGTTGACCTCAAAAGTATTATGTAGACTAAAATATTATTCTGTCTGATATATCCAGCCAATCAGATCATCACCATTGAAGTGAAGAAAATCAAGCTTCAACCCACGAAAATTACTAGAAGAAGAGAACCAAGTGTGTGCAGAAGACTCTGGCTACCATCTATTGTTCATGGTTGAATGCTAAAGATTAAGGCCGAGAATTTTTTCATCCAAATCTTGGAGTTTGGTCTTCAGGGCTGCAAGTTTATCCTCCATGTTTTTTTCTCCTATGCGGGTGACAACCATAACTAGGAGTTTTATTTATTTTTATTTTTTTGGGGAAAGGGTAGAAAAATAAATACAAAAACTTTTTTAGTAAAGGAAAATTTGGATGTGGGAAAAACTCTGATGGGTAAATGGGGTTTGACTAGGTTTTGGATACTTTCTAAGGGAAAGGGAAGCAGAAAATGGGGATTTCAGGAGCAAGGTGAAAGAATGGGAAAATTTGTCCAAGAGGGACAAAGGAGCAAAAATATGAAATGAACGCTGTGGTTAAATTTGAAGGATATTGGGTGAGAATTGAAGAAGTTATTGCAAACCCTAAAAATAGACAAATGTGGGATTTCTAACGTTGATAAGTGGAATTTGGGATAGGGTCCTCAAGGAAGGAAATATGCAGGTGAATTTTGAGAGGAAACAAAGCTAAAGTAAGGAAGATATGGTGAAAAAATAGAATTTTTTTTTCTAGAAATGATCTGCAAACTGCTCTGGACGGATTCAATCTGTGATTTGCCAGTTGTCAATAGATATGGACCCAAAGTATGTTCAGCTTCCTAAAGGTTCAGGGGAGTCACTCAGCCACCAATGTTGTCTAACGGCTTGCGTATTAGGGCAGTACCCCTCACTCCACGGCTCAGGTAAAACTAATAACTGCTTTGCCACAAATGATAGCTCTTGGTTTACCTCATGGATGGGAACTAGTCAATCAAGTAGGGGCAATTGCCCTTTTCACTGGTAGGTCCTCTCAATGGGTCAGCTACTTTAGGGTTCCTATGGTACTCCTCACAATGAGTTTTAGGGCTATATGCCTAGGCACTTCCCACAGTTAAGTGGATAGGGATATTCTCTGATCTGAATCTACAATTGAAATGAATAATACAAATGCAAAAAATAAAGAACTACTGCATTAATCATAGTGTCTAGAGGCCACTGTAGAAAGAAAAACATTCGGCAGAAATTCCACCCAGTGAGCATAAGAAAGCACTCTAATACTAGATGAGAGGAACCTCCTACAACAATATAATGAAAAATGCACGAAATAACAAAAATAGCAAAAACACAGAAGGAATTTATTGATCGCAAGCCACTTCGAGGGGGCAACCTCCTTTGAGCAAACTCAATACAATAAATTCGTGGATGCCTTCATTGGCCTCAACACATACTTATATACTAAGTCTAATCTAAACAACTATTACTTCCCATGAATGTGGGATAATAAAATATACTCATGGGATGACTTACAAAGCATATGCATCCAAAAGTAATATACTAACAAAGTAAAGAGAATGGTTAAACAAAGGTTCCTAACAATTTGGTCATTTTTTGTTTGCAGAGCTTGTGTACATATCATGGCTGCATCCATTGTTGCTTCTACCTCTTGGTTGGACATTGAAAAGTTCAATGGGATGGGGTACAAATTGTGGAATTTAAAGATGGAGGATTTGCTTGAAGAAAGAAATTAATGGTTGGCTATTATTAAAGAGAAGAAATTCAATGATGTTGCTTGAGATGAGCTGGATAGACTAGATAAAAAGGCATGAAGTACAATCTGACTGTGTCTGGCAGGTTCTATTCTACTAAATGTTGTGACTAAAAAGTCTGCACATATCTTGTGGAAGCATCTGGATGAGATCTACCAAGCCAAGAGTATGGTAAACAAGCTTTATTTAAAGTGTAAAATATTTTCCATGAAAATGCAAGAGGGTGAATAAGTTCCAGAGCATTTGAATTAGTTTAATTTGTTATTGAGTCAACTAGCATCTGTAGATGTTGATATGAATGAGGAAAATCTAAATGAATATTGCTTCTTTGTTCTTTACCTGGGTCATGGGAGAATGTTATTTTGGCTATCACTACTAACCTCACAGATCCAAAGTCAGATGCTCTTGTTTCAATTCTATTGTCATAGGAATTGCAGAAGAAATGTTTAAATAGTTCAAGGGATGCTCTCAGTGTCAAGGGAAGGTCTATGGAAAGAGTACCAAAAAGAGATCAAAAGGGGTTTAAAGACAAGTCTAAGGGTCATTCTAAGACTCCTGTAAAGAAGAACAGAGTCAACTGTTACAACTGCAGAAAATACGACATGAAAAAGGAATGTAGAAACCCAAAGAAACAATAGGATTCCACTACTGATAAGTCTTCGAATGTAGGTGATGAGGTTTTAGTTTCTATATGTAATGTTGTTTCCCATGATTATTAGTTGCTTGACTCAGGATGCTCGTACCACATGACTCCACATAAAGAATGGTTTTCCACATACGAAGAGTATGATGTAGGAAATGTGTACATCGAGGACAACTCTACATATCCTATTTTTGGACAAGGGAAAATAATGTTATGTTTCAGTGATGGGAGAATAAAATTACCAAAGGTTTTTTTATTCTTTAAGTACATTTTCTATTTCAAACTATTGACTATGTTAGTAATTGTTTAAGAAATAGTGTAAGTCTTTCATTGATAATCATGGGGAATTTTGGATACAATAGGGATAACTTTGTATGATGATGAATCACTTAGCCACCCATGTGGGTTGTGTTGCTAAAAGGTAGTAACCACTTGAACAACCATCAGAATATAATGTCATTTTCAAGATTATAGATGAGGTGCATTATGACTCTTTAAACCCTCCTAAGGCACTGATCACTGAGGATTCTACCTCCCTACTTCACCAATTTCATAAATAAACCAAGTATGCAAGAAATTTAACTGTATAAGTTATAACTTTCCCCATTCATACTGAAACTTCAAAGGATTTGAGGATTATGGTAAAAAAGGCTTAAAACCCTAGATGTCCTCATTATATTGTATGAATTTTCTATCTTCATAGATGTTGTCTACATTTTCTCTGAGTATCCTAATGTTAGAAATGAAGATGCAAACCACACAATGGAAATCTAATTCAAACCTTATTAATGTCCTCTAAATAATGTAGAATCAATGGAGATTGCAACAAAAATAAAACCCACTACACAGAAACAACATGCATTCAGAACTGAATACATAACATAGTATGTAACGTGGAGAAGACCTTTTTGGGTAAAAACTCCACCAAGAAAAGAGGCTCCAAGCTGTATTATCTTCAAATATGAGATTACAATACATGCACTTCCTCTTCTTTTGTCTTCAATCCAGGGGTGTCTGTTACTCTCAACTCTACCAAAAAAATGTAGTACAAATATCCTTATAAATGGGGGTTGCCTTCTAGGGAAAGAAAACTAACATAATATCGATTGTTAGATTTGTGACCTAATGACAAATGGTTCAGATTTACAATGATAAAATATAAATAAAATTTGGCTTTGGGGGCACTGCCACTGAGCCCCATTGGGGAGTGCAGCCCCCTGGACCCCCCACTGGGGGGATGATCCCCTTGGACCCCTCTTAGGGGGAAACCCCCATGCGACCTCCATCACAGATGAATTAGCATCGGGGACCGGATATAAACATGCGGCTGAAAGAAGATCGTTGCTAGTGAAACCTTTCATCCCTTATGGGTGATTTACAAACAATAATAGGAATAATAAATTACATAGAATTTACATGGTTGAGGGAACCCTAATCCTAACATTCTCCCACTTGACATCATACAATGTAAATACCCATAGGAAAACCATAAAATAATCAAGCACTAGAAGTAAGACCCATGGCCTCTCTACACCAAACAAATTTCTCTATGCTCACAAGCTTGGTCAAAGCATCTGTAACATTCTCCTAAGTGTTTACCTTCTTTAGCTCAATCTATCCATTTGCAACCATTTGTTGAACAAAGTGATACTATACATCAACATGCTTAGTCTGAGCATGATACATAGAATTCTTATCTAAACAAATAGCACTCTGGCTATCACAACCAATCTGAATGACCCTGCAATCAAAACCAATACTTGCACACAATCATCTCAACCAAATTATCTCCTTAGAGACATGGGTAGCAGCCATATACTCTACTTTAGTGGTGGACAAACCAACTGTAGGATGCCTTTTGCTCATCCAACTTACTACTCCACCAAACAAAGTAAACACATAGCCACTAGTGGATCTTTAACTAATGAAGTCACCTTCCTAATCTGCATCAACAAATCCCTGTATATCGAAAGTTTTATCAGCACTGTCAATACTAAAAAAAAACCAAACAGTAATCAAGAGTACCTGCTAGATATCTAAACACCCTCTTCACATAATTCCAATGTTGTCTACTAGGGTTAGACATAAATCTGCTCAAAACTCTCACTGCTTGGGCAATATCTGGCCTAGTGCAAACCATTGCATACATCAAACTCCCTACAACACTAGCATATGGCACATTAGACATATCCTCTAAATCATCCTCATTCTTTGGAATCATATCTAATGAAATCTTAGTACCAATGGGTAAAGGAACTCTAACTGGGTTACAGTCATGCATACTAAATCTCTGTAAAATGGTATTCACATACTTACTCTGTGATAGCCAAAGCTTTCTGTTACCTCTATCCCTTTCGATCTCCATCCCCAAAATATACCTGGCAGCTCCAAGATCGTTCATTTTGAATGCACCTAAATGTTGGGCTTTCAACTCATTGATTATACCCTTGAAAAATAACATTTCATCAACATACAATGCAATGATCAGAATAGAATCATCAATACAATGAATGTAAACAGAGTGATCCTTCTCACTTCTAACAAAACCCAATTTCAACACAATTTCAACACAAATGAATCAAACTTTTTGTACCACATTCTAGGAGACTGTTTCAGAGCATAAAGAGACCTCTTCAATCTGCAAACCCAATGTTCTTTCCCTTTTACCTCAAATCCTATAGGTTGTTGCATGTAAATTTCTTCCTCATGATCTCCATGCAAAAATGCAATCTTAACATCTATTTGCTCTATTTCCCAATCAAAAGCTATATCAATGGATAAGTGAAATCTGATAGAAGTTAATTTAGCAACATGAGAGAATATTTCACTGAAATCAACTCCCTTTCTTTGGGAGTAGCCCTTGGCTACCAGTCTAACCTTGTACTTCTCCAATGAATCATCTGCTCCAAACTTCTTCTTGAAGACCCACTTGCATCCTATGGCCTTTCTTCCTTTGGGAAAACGAACAAGATCTTAGGTGTTGTAAGAGTCTAAAGCCATCATCTCCTCCTACATGGCTAACTACCAAGACTCACTATCATCTATAGGATCTAGGCTCATCGTCAGTACTTAGTAAAGTAAATACACATCCAAAATCTAGTGGGCTATACCTGTCAACTATGTTTCCTTGTCTTGTGGATCTTCTTAGAGGAGGATTAATAGACTCTTCAGGGTCTTCTGCATGCTTGTATGTACCAACTTCTTCTATGACAACAAATTCTTGTTGATAAAAACTTTTACTTGAGTCTTCTTCTACTTCTTCACCCCCCAATCCATCATTATGTTCTTCTTGAGGTGCATCTTTATGCTCTAATTCAAAGTGCACTCTCTTCACTGTTTCATCTTTTTCCTTTGGCTCTTCAGGTTCTGAAATAACACTAGGTTCCCTAAAAATAACATCTCTAGAATAGATAATCTTTTAGGTTAGTGGATTCCAAAGCTTATAACCTTTTATATTATCATCATATCTAATGAAAGTACAATTTTCAGCTTTTGGATACAACTTAGTTCATTTTTCTTTAGGTACATGAACATAAACCTCATAGCCAAATACCCTGAAATGTGAAACAAAAAGGTTTCCTACCTTCCACACTTCATAAGGAGTTGAAACAAAAGCCTTACAAGGAGATTTGTTAACTAAGTAGTTTACAATACACACAATTTTTGCCCAAAAGCATTTGCTCAACTGTGATTCACTCAACATACTTTTGGCTCTTTCCATTATTGTTTGATTCATCCTTTCTATCACTCAATTCTATTATGGTGTATATGGAGTTGTCTTCTAACAATACTTGCATGCTTACATAAGTCATCCAATTCCTTATAATAGTATTCCCCTCCATTGTTAGATCTCAAAACATTTACCGTATAATTTGATTTTTTTCAACTAAAGCTTTAAATTCCTTAAACTTAGTGAAAACTTCATATTTATGATGCATAAAATAAATTTAGGTAAACCTTGAGACATCATCAATCAAGGAAACAAAATATCAAGATTTTCCAATTGATTCAACATCCACTAGACCAAAAACATGTGAATGAATAAGTTCCAATTTATCATTAGATTCATTACTGCTTGAAGGAAATGGAGATCTATTCTATTTTTCAAACACACAACGTTCACAAAATTTAAAAATCTCATCATAATAGGATAAATTGTCTAACAATTTTTTATTTAATATAGTCTTTAAACTAGACTAACGTATGTGGCCCAGTCTATGGTGCCATAGCATACATGTATTTTTAGTATTAACCTCAGATGCATAAGAGGCATTACAAATAATAGTGGCTTATAGTTTAAACAGAGTTAACAATCATTTCCCTTTTGCTAGCACCAAGTTTCCTCTCACCAGTCTGCAACCATGCTTATCAAATGTCACATGCATTCCCAAATCATTCAACTTTGAAACAAAAATAAAATTTCTAGCCAATCTAGGAACATGCAAAACACCAAGGAGGGTTTTAATTCTCCCATCACTGAAACACAACATTACCTTCCCTCGTCTAAAATAGGATATGTAGAGTTGTCCCTGAGGTACATGTTTCCTCCATCATACTCTTCATATGTGGAAAACCGTTCTTTATGTGGATTCATGTGGTATGAGCATCCTAAGTCAACCAATCAATGATCATGAGAAACAAAATTGCATGCATAACATAAAACCTCATCACCTGCATTCAAAGACTTATTAGTAGCAGAATCTCATTATTTCTTCAGGTTTCTACATTCTTTTTTCACATGTACTCTCTTTCTGCAGTTTCAACACTTAACTCTATTCTTTTTTCTAGGAGTCTTAGAATGACCCTTGTCTTTGGACACTTCTAATCTCCTTTTGGTCCTCTTTCCTTAGACCTTCCCCTAATACTGAGAGCATCCCCTGAACTATCCAAACTTTTCTTCCTTAATTCCTGTGATAGCAGAACTAAAACAAGAGCATCCAATTTTGGATCTGTGAGATTAGTAGTGATATCCAAAATAATATTCTCCCATGACTCAGGCAAAGAATAGAGAAGCAATATAAATTTATCTTCCTCATTCATTTCAACATCTATAGATGCTAGTTAACTTAATAACAAATTAAATAAATTCAAATGCTCTGCAACTGATTCACCCTCTTTCATTTTCATGGAAGATAACTTACACTTTAAATAAAGATTATTTACCATACTCTTTGCTCGGTAGACCTCACTCAGAAGCTTCTACAAGCTATGTGCAGATTTCTTAGTTGCAACATTTAGTAGAACATAATCTGCAAGACACGGCCGTATTGTACCTCGTGCCTTTTTATCCAATCTTTCCCACTCATCAAGAGCAACATCATCGACTTTCTTCTCTTTAGTAACAGCCAACCACTAGTTTCTTTCTTCTAGCTAATCCTTTATTTTTAGCTTCCACAATTCATACCCTGTGCCATTGAACTTTTCAATGTCTAACCAAGAGGTAGAAGCAACAGTGGATGAATCCATGATATATACACGAGATCTACAAGCAAACAATAACCAAATCTCCAACTACAGCTAAAAAATCTTCACACTACCATCCAAGAATCAAAACTGGCTAGGCTCTGATACCAAATGTTAGAAATGAAGGTTAAAACCACACACTGGAAATCTGATTCAAACCTTATTAATGTCCTTTAAATAATGTAGTATCAATTGAGATTGCAATAGAAATAAAACCCACTACATAGAAATAACATGCATTAAGATCTGAACACATAACACAGTATGTAAGATGGAGAAAACCCTTTTGGGTAAAAATCTCCACCAAAAAAGAGGATCCAAGTTGTATTGTCTTCAAATATGAGATTACAATACATGCACCTCTTCTTCTTCTGTGTTTAATCCAATAGTGCCTGTTGCTCTCAACTCTACCAAAAAAAACTGTAATACAAATATCCTTATAAAAGGGGGTTGCCTTCGAGGGCAAGAAAATTGACATAATATCAACTGTTATATGTATGACCTAATGACGAATGGTCGCAGATGAATTAGCATCGAGGACCGGATATAAACATGCGGCTAAAATAAGATCGTTACTGGTGAAACCTTTCATCCCTTATGGGTGATTTACAAGCAATAATAGGAATAATAAATTACATAAGATTTACAAGGTTGATGGCACCTTAATCCCGACACATAAGACAACGTAATTTCCTAGAGACACTCACCTTGGCCTTGTAGAACCTTAAGTCTAGGAGAGAGTAATCCTTTTACTTATCATTTGTTGGCCAACCATCCATCAACCTTGAGCATAGAGCTTTGAAACCTCTTAGAGATTGCTTGCTACATGTTGGAGAAACAACACACCCATTATAGTTACCTTAAATTCTTGTAATAAAAATAACTATTTAATTAATCTGCCACTAACTATTAGTTTATTCATCAAATACTTTAGGGTAGAGTGATTTGTGTACACAGTTACCTTGTATCCTTTAATGTATTGTCAAAATTTATTAATAACCTTAATTACTACAAGGAATTCTCATTTTGTAGTGGTATAGTTTTGTTTTGTAGGAGTTAAGTTTTTGTTGATAAAGTACATGGCATATTTCACTCCTCCTTTGTCTTCCTAATCTAGTACTACTCCAATTGCATCACTGGATCCATCTATGTAGATGTAGAATGGTAATGATTTATTTAGGTTTTTAGATCCATGCACATGTTAATTTCTCCATTTCTCATTCTCATAGGGACTAAGTTTTAGACCCATGTTGAATGCTTGATTGAGTATATCATCTTTCCACCTACCAACTTGTTGAGTTTAGGCCTAATTATTAATTATATCTTTGGATGAATCTCAATAGTTGGTTACATTATATTTTCATCAATTCCTTCAGTTCTTTGTGATATTAGCCCATTATTTGATCATATTTGGTGCAAATATGGACAGAACTTTATTTTTCCTCTACAGTAGAAATAGTTGCCAAATTTAAAAATTTTCTCTAGAGCTATTTGAATTTCCCTATAATCTTTTTTATTTCCTTCAATTCCTCTTTTATTCCTACTAGCCTCATCTAGGATGAATAACACTTCTAGTGTAATAATTCATCTTAGGAACTTATTTCCTTTTAAATTTTAAATTTCATCCTCATAAGCTTATTGAATCTTGGGGGATAATTCTTCTACAAATTCAGCAGTGTACTAAATCAATTGTACTATGTGAACTCATCGTTCTCAAACACCTTCCAATATCATTTATAATTAGGAACAATAGGCCTTATAATAAGTTTAACTGCATCCTTATTGTGTAGCAAGTCCTTTAATGGATCAAATTGAGAGCCTACTAGAGTCATTCTACCTGCTTTTATATTTTCTTTTCTATGAGCTACCACTACATTCAATGATATGGCAGAGAAAAGAAGATGTTTATTCGATGATGAAAGCAGATACAAGATAGTTAAATAATGTGATGAAATAGTTATGCAACAACAAAACTAATGTAACCATCAGATAGTTACGTAAACTAAACAATGTAATATGTAATTTATATTATGCTAACATTCCCCCCCTTATTACATTATTTTTATAAATGTACCCCCTAAACAGTTCAAATTTGATTTTACCAAGAGACTTGGTAAATATGTCTTCTATCTGAGAGTCGGTAGGGCAGTACTGGAGCTGGATGTGGTGGTTCAAAACTTGGTCCTGAATGAAATGACATTTGACCTCAATATGCTTAGTTCGCTCATGGAAACATGGATTATTCACAAGTTTTAACACACCCTGATTGTCGCAATAGAGAATGGATGACTTCTCTTCAGGAATGTCCATATCTCCCAGAATGTGATGTAACCAAATCACTTCACACACAACTCCTCGTGGGGTGTGATATTCAGCCTCAGTGGATGAAAGAGTAACAATAGTTTGCTTCTTACTAACCCATGAAATTGACCTAGATCTGAGATGAAAAACATAACCTGAGGTTGATTTCCTGTCATCTACAGATCCTGCATAAGCCAAGTCTGTATATCTCTGTAAGAAGAACTAGTTGTTCTTCTTATATTCTAGACCATAATCAACTGTGCCTCAGATATATCTCAACACATGCTTTGCTACAACCCAATAGCAAAACATAAGTCTGGTCTGGTGTAGGTCAAGTAGATGAGGCTCCCAACCAGTTCTCTATAGAGAGTGGCATCTACTTGAGGTGAATCCTAGAAGCGGGATAGTTGCAAACCTTTCTCCATTGGAATGGAAATAGGCTTACAGTTGACCATTCTATACTTTTCCAGGAGAGACTTGGCATATTTCATTTGGGAGATGAATATGTGGTTCTTCTTCTTGCATAACACAATAATGAAGTAGCCCCAAATCTGTCATGTTGAAGGAGTTCTTGAGATCATTATTTACATCATCAATGAGACTATCTGAGCTACTAGTGAGAATAAGATCATCCACATACAAAACTAGAATGACGATCTCTGTACCTACTTTCTTAATACACAAATTATGATTTGAGGGGCTATAGGTGAATCCATGCTGCAATAAGTGACCATCAATCTTAATGTACCATGCCCTAGGAGCTTTCTTAAGGCCATAAAGTGATTTGATGAGATGACATACCTTGTGTGGATGTTGTTCATCAACAAACCCTTTTGGTTGGGTCATATACAATTCTTCTTTGAGATCAACATTTAAGAAAGCACTCTTGACATCCATCTGTTGAAGCTTCCATCCCTTCTGCATTGCCAATGCACAAACCATTCTGATAGTTTTGATCTTCATAGTGGGTGCAAAGGTCTCTTCATAATCAATGCCCTCCTGTTGAGCATATCCCTTTGCTACAAGTCGTGCTTTGTACTTGTCGATAGATCCATCTACCTTGTACTTTTTTTAAGATCTATTTGCAACCAATGGGTTTCTTCCCTTTAGGCAGATCGACAAGTTCCCATGTATGATAATTTTGTATTAGAGAATTACACTCTGCATCCATAGCCTTCTTCCAATGAGGTTGGCTTAATTCCTTTCAAACTATGTCAGATTCAATGCTGTCAACAATAGAACTCATGAGCGCAAGATTCACTTCATTTCTTGTCTAGGTCCTAGTTCTAATTCCTGATGAAGTGTCTGCAAGAGTGTACAGGTTAGAGTCCTTGATTGTACTTTGGACCCACTTCGGAAGTTGACTGTGTTGCTGCTGGTGTGTAATGTTTTCTAGAGGGCCCAAATCAACATACAACTCTCCTTGTAGTTCACTTTCTCCGTGAGAGTCTTCCCCATGCACATCATCTGATTGTGAGAGCAATTTATGAGAAGTAGGATGTTGTTGCTCTTCTTTTTATGACAATGAATCAAATGATGATTTATCACACAACACATCTTGACTCTCATATATCTTCTTTGTCTCAAGATCTATGAGATGATATGATTTTGATGTAATATTGTGTCCCAACAATATCAACTGGAGCATCTTAGGATTAGTCTTCTTTCTATTATTGCTAGGGACATGCATGAATGTTATGTAACCAAACACCCTTAGATGAGAAATTGAAGGATTTTGTCCAGTCCATACCTGTTCAGGTGTCTTCTATTGCAGGATCTTTGTTGGGGCCCTATTGATGAGGTATATAGTTGTACGCACTGCTTCTACCCAAAATCTTTCCTCCAACTTCGCTGTGGAGAGCATGCATAGAGCCATCTCCACGATAGTCTGATTGCGACATTCTACAACTCCATTCTGTTGGGGTGTATAAGGGGTAGTTAGGTGCTACTTGATGCAATGATGCTTTAGGTATGCCACGAACTCCTTGGAGGTGAATTCCCCCCTCGATCTGAGTGGAGGACAAGAAGAGACTGGCATGTTTCTTTGATAACCTGCTTGTGAAAGTCCTAAAAGTTGGCAAAGGCTTCATGCTTCTTCTTGATGAAGTACACCCAGGTCTTTTGTGAGAAGTCATCCATGAACAATTGGAAGTACTTATGTCTTGAAAATGAAGTAGGCATGGATCTGCATAGATCATTATGTACCAACTCAAGGCGATGTTTAGCATGGAAGCTACTAGCCTTGAACGAATCCCAGTGTTGTTTACCTGCAAGGCATCCAGGACATATAGGCAATGAATTTGAAATTGGGGCAAGTTCTCTTACCATTTGTTTGGAGCTGAGCTGATGAAAGGAGCTCACTGAAAGGTGCCCATAGTGATAGTGCCAAAGTGTAGTAGATTCTATTGTTGAAGCTGATAGAGCTACTGTAGGGGAGGAGACAACATCTAATGCAAATAGTCTATCCTTCATAAATGCTCTTGCAAGTATCATACCTTATCTTGATATTAGACAGGTCTTGACCCCGTCCTTCACCTAGAACTTGACTTTCAATTTGTGGTTCAAAAGCTGACTGACAGATAGCAAGTTTGTTGTCAAACCGAGAATATACATCACCTTGTTGAGGGTACAATGGCTTGTCCCAGGAGGAATGATGACCTTGCCTATTCCCTCTGCAACATACTCCTTTTTCTCAGCAATTCAAACTCTATCTCTAGTAGGTTGTTCTGTCAATGCATCGAACAACTTGCAATTGCCTGTCATATGCTTGCTGGCACTTGAGTCTATCAACCAAATATCCCTCGTGGGCTGCGAGGTTTGGGAGACTAGGACTAGATTGTGATGAGTGCAACAGCTAGCTATTTCTAGTTCATCTTCCTCTAATGCATCATAATGTTGGGCTGCTACATTGCCTTTGTGCTTTCTATGGTGATGACGACGTTTGGATGGTTGAGCATCACTGTAACCAGAAAAGCCTTCTTTACTTGAATTGCCTTGTGATAAGGCATTGTACCGACAGTTGATAGTGTCATGATTTTTTTTGTTTTATATATGACACCATCGATTTGCCTTTGGAGGCTTCAACTATTGATGTTCTTGTTGTTTTTGTGGCTGCTTTCTACAAGACTTCTAATCTTTTTACTGTCTGGAAATCAGGGCCTTGTCATCAAGTTCACCTTGGACTAATTGGATGGCTTCTTCCTACTGGAACAGATTCACCAATTCATCAAATGATACCTCTTGCTTTTTGATGTTCATCATGGTGACAAAGATTTTGAACTGAGATGGCAGAGCTCTCAGTGTAATTGGGACAAGTAGTTTGTCCTCCACCTTTTCTCTAAGTGCAACATGCTTAGCTCACAGTTCAGATACATGCCATAAGAATTCCTCAACTTTCTTGCTAGTTTGCATATAGAGTGTATGTAGCTTGGACTGTAGATGGAGGATCTTCGTCTGGTTCTTCGCTTGGTAGATTGTGGAGAGAGAATCCCATGCTAGATTTGATGTTTCCATATCCTGAATGTGAGGTTGGACTTCATCGGTGATGCTGAGTGTTATCAACATAAACACTTTGGCATCAGCCTTGTCAAACTTTTATCGTTCATCTGGATCTTCCGGTCTGGTTATGTCACCAGTGACGATTCCCCATAGCTCCTCAAAAATGAGAATTGTTCACATCTTTGTCTTCCATGTGGCATAATTTAGCCCTTTCAAGAGTTGAGCATCAGAAAGAAGCAATTTCAGGGCTGACATTGTTCACCACAAATATAGAAAAGACTAGTCCAGACAACAATTTCATTATTATTTTATTTGTCAATACATTCACTTTCAAGAAGAAATTGTAGCACGGAGATAAGCATGATAGGCCTATGCTGTGAGACGGGGATGCTTGTGAGTACGTTTTACCTCATCTTCGTCATCAACATTATAACCCTCATCAAGTTTTGCTCTAATCTTCCTTGCTTGACATTGTACATCAAACTATTACAAATCAATGAATATTTAAAATTAATTGTACAATGTCAAGCAAGGAAGATTGATAGGCCATGAATGAGAGTTTCATATTCTAGAGTTTCGATAACGCAAATGAATTACAATTGATAGGCTTACAAGTATTAACCATTTTAAGTAAATATTAAATAAACACCTACCCCAACCACAATTCTACTATTAGTGCCATCAAAATTAAATTTTGATATCTAAGATGCATCAATTCTTTTTTTTAATTATTTTTAAGATGAAGGCCATTTGTTTATTAATCACATATCTTCCTAAACTAGTTTCTTTTTATAGTTGACAATCTCCTAGTACTAGGTCCTAATCTATCCATAAGATATCACAATCTTCATTACTTATCCTTTTAGAAAAATGAATTTCTTCCTCAGTTTATAGGGAATAAAGATCATTTTCAATTACATATGACTACTTAGAAGGGTCATGAGTCACTGGTTTATTTTCTATATGATGCATTCTCAATAGTTTGGAGTCTATCTTCATTTTGGTTCCATATCTAGTTTTTAGAAACAAACGACTATAATCTAGCAACAAGTATCCTACTATTTTTGTAGTAAATTCTCAAGATAGGCAAATGCAAAATGCAATGGATTTCTCTAAGAAAAATATATATTGTAGTCCATCTCTAAATTATGGAAATTATGGAGAGATAATGTAATATTTTCATTTTCTCCTATTACATTCATAGGGGTCCCATCATGTTGGATCACCTTTCTATCCATTAGCTCATAATTAAGTCCTAGTGCATCAATAAATTTTTTTTTTTTGGGCATTACTAAGTGCTAGATTCTGAGTTGACCATATAGTTATAAATCAATTTATCTATTAAGTTGGGGTCAACTAAAACTTGTATTAACCTTTGATGTACTCATATGATCTCCTATAACTTGTAGCACAATAGGTTGCTTTGGGGTTGCATCTAGTTATTTAGCAATCTAATTTTTATTTTTATTTTTAAACAATTTTTATTTCTTTAATTCTTCTTCTAAAGTCTTTATTTTCTAGGATAGAGAACAACTCCCATACAGGTACACTAACTATAGACCTTTTCTTCTTCTCCACAATATTGAATGGACCAACGAGTTCTATGGGCAGCTTGGTATTTGGTGCCCAACTAATTTTGGGCTTCTTCACTAGCAAATAATGGGTATTACCCTATCTTGTAAGGTTGATGAATTTTCTCATTGCTCCTAATTATTTCAACTTATCCAACCATAGAGAAGTTATAATAGGGGAAGATGCCATTGGCACTTCAATGAGAGGGATTCTCTCCTTTTTTTGACTATTAGGTTTTGTATTTTGTACATTTTCACACCCTTCATTTTTTCCTTCAATTGCTTTCCTTTTTTATCATGTGAGATACCTTGATTGAACTTAGAGTTTATTTGACATTGATGCTAATTGATTAACCATACACACATTTGACTCCTCCAAAGTGACCAAGTTTTTCTCTTCAGTAAATGGTGTGGTTCAAAGAGCCTTCCAATATTTGACCAGCTTCAGTGGCATCATAATTTTGATAGGAGAAAGCCTCTCAAGTTTGTTTTATGTTAGCTCCTATTGAATTGTTATCTATAGAACTTTGAATAGAACTTTATTTTCCTTGGAGAAAGCCAAGAACTTTATCAAAATTAACTATATGAGCCTTCCAATAATTGAATAGAACTTTATTTTCCTCCTAAAGCATTATATATAGGAGAACTTTATTTTGATATGAGAAAGCTAAGAAACCAACCCTTAGGAAGAAACAAAAATATAGATATAGTGTATGACTTCTAATCAAGTGATTGTTTGTTCGAGTCCCACCAGACATGCCAAATATTGTTGACAATCTTTTTATGCTCAGGTACTTTGTCCTATAAATACACTACTGAAGACTACCGACAATGGAAATAAATGTCATCCTAGGCACAAACCAAGAAAACAGATTAATCTCTAGATTAGGGCCAGCTCCCTTCCTATAAAGCTTATATAAAATTTCCAAGTTTCACTAGTGATCATAGGGTATTCATTGTCTTCTATTGCAATAGTTAAAACTACACTTCATGATAGACATTTTGTGATTGACTTTGTATTGTTGCACTATTTTCTTAAGATTGAGACTTATCAGTCCTATTCTAGGATTAGCATTACATAGTCCAAGTATGCAGTTGATTTTCTCTCATAGTTTAATATGGCCAATAGCTAACTTGCACTAAATCCCGTTCTATTTAGAGTCAAACTTGAGGCAATGTGTTGTACACGTGGTTGATGCAGCCTTATACAAGCAACTTTTTGGCATCCTCATTTACTTGACTCGTAAGAGACCTAAGATTTCATATGCCATCGGCATGGTCTCTTGGTTTATGTAGGAACTGGATGAACTACACTAGAAGGTAGCTAAGCTACTACTTCACTATGTTCAAGGCACTCACTACAGTAGGATTCAGTATGTTGTAGGCATTGATATTGAATTGGTTAGATGCACACATTCTGATTAGGTAGGTAATTCTCAAGATTGGAAGTCCGCTTCCAACAATTGTTTTTCACTCTCTAGTTGGTAGGCTATTCTCTCTTGTACTAAGAGGCTTCTTCTCTTTTTGGCACTTCATTTGTCAAGGCCTATATTTTCACCCACGTAAATTGCACGTAAGGAGAATGTTAGTGTAGCAATATCTGACAAAAATGTTTGATCCTTTATGCTTTGATACGCTGTCGGAATGATTTTGTTATATCTAATCGGGATGGAATCGCCGTATTGATTTGTATTATACATGTACTACAAAATATTTGCTTTGAATCAGCCGTCCAAATTATGCAGTAGCAATCTACGAAAATAATAATAACAATAAATAAATGAAACTGGGGGGAACAAACGAAGGAGATTAGCTGTTGAGAAGTGGTGTGAAAGCTATAAGTAGTATTCGTTTCCTCACAGAATACATAATCTCTAGTTGCTTCCTTGGCGATGGCGAAGGGCATTATCTGTAGTTGTTTCCTCATGTTTTTATTGCTCACAGCGCCTCTTGATTTTGCTTATGGTAATATTTATCGTTCTTCTATTCAATATTACCATGGATTTTATTTGTTGTTTTTCTGTTGAAAATTCTGAAATACTTAGTGATGAGTAATATGTTGGTGATTACAAGGTGGTGCCTGTAAATCCCCGAGCGGTGCATTCAAGGGGTCATGCCTTAGCCCTTTTAGCGATGGCGACTGCGATTGGACGTGCAGATATCAAGATAAACAAGAGTATGGACATTGCGGAGATGGAAACGCTTGTTACTGTTATCGTAGCTGTTCTTTCATACTTTTCTTTCTAGTTAAGATGCATGTTCTATTTGTGAAGGAATAAAATTAAGCATAATTATAGACAATACAGTCATTTTAAATGTTCTAAGTTTTGTGTAAATTAAATTTGATTTATTTTGTCTTAAACATAAAGGGAGTGTTTTTATGTGCAAGTGAGTTGGACATCTTTTAATCTTATGTTTATTCTCATCACCTACAAGATGTGTTTAACCATGTGATTTATATTGGTTGTGAGATCATGTCCTTGTGATTTACAATGTGTGTGTAAGTACTTGCTTAGTAGCTTAGATTATTCTTCTAGCTTGGGGGATGGAGCCTAATATATCCTGATGGAACCATAATGGATGGGTGGAGAGTATTATCTCACCATTTGCTTTATTAATTCTCAAGTTTACTAGTTTAAAAAATTCTCTTGCAATGAAAGTCTTCAAAATATAACTTTATATAAGAAATTTAATTGTAATGGTTATGCTACGTTGTGAGAATTCTATATTGTAAAAATGAATGTGGATGAGGGAGAAAATGTCTCTCTATGTATTTTAAAAGATTGGAAAAATAAGTGTTCATGATAAAAGAATAAGAGTGTGTTTCTTCTCAAACATTCTTCCTTGAAATTTGAGATATTTAGTTAAAATAGATATCCCTATATTATAAACCCATAATACACATTTGTGTGAGCATAAAAAGAGTGGAACTCATTCATAAATCTAAAAAATAAATACTTATAGATATACTTAAATATAACAAAAAATAATGATAATAAGTAAAATTATCAAAATATATATTAAATCTACAAGATACATTCTTTTATGTTTACATATAGTACAACTAAATCTAGTTTCTACATATCTTTTTTTTATCATGTAAAAGCTCAGAAAATCATTAGCAAACAATTATTCAATGAAATCAACAATGCTAATTCTAAAAATTTGAATGAAAACCTCACGATAGAGAGTGCAAAATGAAAATTAAAAAAAAAAAAGTAAATGCAAATTTACCAATAATCTCCATTGAAAGTAGAGTTGATCCAAAATGATGAAGAGATGTGGGTCCTCTTTGCAAAGATAATCAAGTTATTTTAACATCATATAATTAGCACAAACGTGGATGGAAATATGAACACATATTAATAACATGAAGGTGGTTGACGAAGTAAGAGCATGAGGTTCTTATTTATAGGTTTTTACAGAAAAAGATCAATCGTGAAGCATGTTTGAGAAGATCAATGGTGGAGGATTCATGAGAGGATTCTCATAGGATCGAGGAGGCTTTGTTGTAGTCATGTAACATGCATCCCCTTTGATTTAGGAAAAGGTGGAGATGAAGTGGAGAGAAAATAGTCATGTGTCATGACTATGTAACATGTGTCTTCTAGTTTAGAAAAAGGTGTAAATATGTTGGAGAGAACATATCCATGTGTTATGTAAGGTGGTCATGAGAGGTGGAGAACATGGATACTTAAACAATAGAATTATTTAATTAGGGGGAATTTAGCTAATTAAAGAATAAGTCTATTATATAATTAGTAAGTGGGATACATTAAGTGATGTAAATTAACTAATTTTGTCATTTAGTTAATTTAAAATAAGGTTGTGCATTGTGATAGGATAAATTTAGATGTCTACACTTGCATTTATGGCATTCCATGTGAACACATTTCTCTAAGACAATGTACCAAATAGTTCATGTGCATTGTCTATATTTCTATAGTTTCCATGTATCTTTATTGTGACATTTTCTCAATAGTTTAATTGGCTTTTCATGTTGAGTTATATTGTATTGCCCCTCATTTTTTGCTTTTTGTTAGATTGATAGTTGTTCTATTAGATCTAGGCACTATGACATTTTACTTGATGATGGATTTACTATTATGTTGTTAGTTGATGATACTTTGTTGATGTTAGACCTACGGTTATGATGACATTTGATGATATTTTGGTGATACTATTATTTACTTGGGTTATGCATATGTTATAACTACTTTATGGACATATTTGATGATGTGGATTAATTTTATTCTGAGTATTATGTGTTATGATGCTATTATTTGGTAATTGTTTGTATACGATCATTATGTTATGTGTGATGTGGTTACTGGGTTGATGTGTTGGTGAAAGGGACAGCCTCACATTACTCATGCATGAGTACCCTGCTATGCTGTGATTTCCTTTCACGGTATGTCTGACTAGATGATTGTATATGTATATGTTCGACTGTTTCATTTGCTACAAGCTGCAGGTATCGGGCATCGACTCCACCTAAATTGACAGGTCTGAGTATGCCTTAATACCAATGGAAATTATTGAACGAAGATAACGTAAGGTCCCCTAGCTTTGTCATCATCCTTGAAAAGGATGAGTATCCAATCTTGTATCCTGTCAGTAAGGTCGGAATGAGCATGATTGTAAGTCACTATTGTTCGATCATGTGTAGTCGTCAAGTATTGTTCGATATGTGGTTTTTTAGGTGGTAATTGTGTGGTTATTGTTTTGGTTAATTTCTTCTTTAAAATAGAAATTATTAGTCTTGAGGCCACTTTGATAAATAAACAATAATATTAATGAGGTAAATAAAGTGTTTTAAAATGGAAATTTAATTGATAATTTTAACATGAAAAGAAAAATTATAAACAAGTAATATTTTGTTAGTATCCATAAAAATAAATTTATATTTGTGTGTTGACATAAAATATTCTATATTCTAATCTAAGATTAATAAATAATGATAAATATGAGTTGTCTTATATAGTAAATATGATATAAATAAAACTAGAAAGAAATCTTTCTGTCTAGTGGAAAATTAAATGAATTGCTTTGTTGTGAGAAATGAAAGAGGACGAGAGAGTGGGTGGCCAGTAACAGACAAATGAATTTATTGTATTTGCTATTTTATTTTTTCTAAGCGTATATTTGTGTGATGCTCTCTGGGATTTGGGGAGCTTGAATAATAGTGGATTCGAGAAGAAAGCCTACAGATTGGTGGATTGGGAAGGAGATCAAGGCATTCTATGAGAACAGTGGAAAGAAGGCAAAAAGAGTAGTTTGGGGAAATAGCTTAAATCAGGTATGTATTTCATTGTTTTGTGATAATGAATCTATTCTTGAGAATTGTTTTCTTTAAGTTTGTACCATGGATGATCTCAGTCTAAGTTATTTTTTGAAATATATCATTAAGCTTCACATTCAAGCCCAGTTTGTGTGTTTGCTGTAACCATTGCATTGCATTTACTTTTCTCTGAGGGTTCTTGCATGTCTTTACATTTGTACGCATGCGTACCAAGGCATCTTCAACTGCTATATCTAATGAAATTCATCTTTCCTTTTGCTTTGATGTTGTCCATGCTTTGTTCCAATGCTTCCATTTTCACTCAGGCTGTGACAATCCTAGCAAAGGTTGCTACTTTAATATTAAAACTACCTGTCACATTTGTTTGAAAGTTTCTAAAGTCTTTGTAACAATTTCATTTTGCGTGTATTCTGCAACCATTGCATGTCTTGGGTCTATGTGTGTTTGATGCAAGTGTCAAGCCATTTTTATGCCTTGTGCATGATTCCACTTTTTGCATACATATCTGCTAGGTCAGATGCAACCTACAACATCTAACTTATATCTTCCTTCCATGATGTTTGGATGGACGGTCATGCCATTTCAAAACTTCAATTTTGGCACAGGCCATAGGATGATGACAAAGGTCATTGTTTGATTTTAGACCTGCAATTGCATTTACTTGAAAGTTTCTTAAACCTCTTCTAGAAATCCATTTTATGCATCTCCTACAACCACTGTATTTGGTTAGAAGACATCTCTTTGAGGCTTTCTAGCAATCATATCACATGCCTCATATAACCTTCCACATTTTCCATTTAGCAAATAACGTGACTTGTCTATGCTTCTTTCTTTGATTAACCGTCGACTGAAGCATTTTCAACTATAAATTCTGACCTAGATCCTATCGTTCTTTTCATGCATTAATGTATGTTCTTACAAGCTAATATGATGTTACCTAGGGTTGTAAAATTTACTTTAAACATGCTAATCACTTTTGCCTGAAAGTTCCTATAGTCTTCTCAACAAACCTATTTTGTCCGTTGCCAGTAATCATTGCATTCCACGAGATGACATTTCTTTGAGGCATTTTGTCAAATAGTGAATGTCTCTTGTTTGCACTTCCTCATTGGCATATTCGTTGTCTAGAGCATTTACTTGAAAATTTCTGAAGCCTTTACTACTAATCCATTTTGTGAAATCCTGCAATCATTTCTTTTTGTGAAATAACATTCCTCCAGAGTAAATCCAACTACAATATCTGACAGAAATCATTCATAGAAACTTTCACTTATTGGAATTCATTTATTAAAAAGTTCTTTTATTAAAATTTCATTTATTATCAAGTTTTTACAAACCTATAAATTTATATATATTAATCAATGTATAAATTATATATATATACATATTATATTTGAGTATTAATCAAATCAGATATGTGTCAAATATTATACTTGACTTATTTAGGTTATGTTATTGAAGTTTAATTGATTAGGTTGTTGATTTATTGAACTTTAGATTGAAAAAGAATAAGATAAAGGAAATTAGTGATATAGGTCGTAGTTGTTGTAATTTGATTAAATGGAACTCGTTATGTTTGTAGATTTAAATATTGATAAACTGAAATTTAAATTAGTATTTATTCTTATTATGATTTCCTTATAATGGATTTGTTAAGTTGAAAATTGGTTAATAGAATTGTATTATAGCATTATTCTTTTGATTTACAAGATTTGCATTCAGATAATAGGTATTGCAAGTTGAAATTTCATTATGTAAGTGAATTTGTCATTGGTTGTAATGGGGTCAATGTGCAAGTTGATAAGGTTTTTATTCCAAAGGCGTAGGAGGTTTATGTTATGATTCTTTATATTATGTGGATAGGTAGTAATGTTATGAGAGCATGATGTCTCTTGTTTATGTATGAGGACTTTGGTAATCATAAATGAGGAAGAATGTTGTTTATTTTTATGGGATTGCTTTAATTGGAAGTATTGGGCAATGATTAAGAGTTGGTCCTATTGGTTATGTTTTGTATGCAAGAGGGGAAATGCCTTACATTTTTTATGTATACTTATCATTATGATGGTCCTTGTCTTGTTTGACAGGGTCTTCTAGATGTAGATAGGGGAGTGGCTTTCAATGTGGGGCTGGTGCCCAAAGTGGCTACCAAGGTAACCCATTGAAAGTTGATAATCAAGTGATAACTTAATAATAAATCTAGAGAGTGGGTAGTTGTTCACAGTAAACAATATAATTGGATTCTTCACCCATGCCTGTAGTGCTAGTTTAGACTAAGGATAGGATGAGAAGGCATGGTTGGTAAGATCAACTTCCTTGTCCTCACGAAAGGAATGTTGGTTTTGAATGTGTCACCCTATAGGGTCGGTGTCTAGTGAGAGATTGTCAGGGTAACCATAGATGGGGGCCAGCGTCTAGTGAGAGATTGTTAGGGTAACCCATGTTAGGACCATGTGATGACACTCTTCCCTACTGTAGCCTAGCATTCCCTTTTTGTATTCTTCTCTTTTTGTTGCGTGACTGCCTCTCAAAGTGATGGTTGAGTTACTTGTGATGTTCATTTTGACTGTGTTGTGTTGGAGTCCGGGGTAGTCCTTGCACCTGTTAGTTTATTATTTCCTTGAATGTTTCATGTCATGGGACCTTATTGTTATCTCCTAGCATGGGGGATGGACCTTAGGGTTCCCCATGGTCGGGCGATTGTGCTTTTATCTCCATTGGTTTTCTTGCTATAGATTGTGAGTGAGAAGGATGTATTGCTTGTAGCAACTATCAGATCTTGATCTAGCTCGAGGAGACATATATTTATGTTCTTGTCATGTAGATTCATGTACTATTGCCTTGATGTATGTACTCCAATGTAATCAAAAAAGAGATATTGTAACAATGTAAATATGTACTCCCTCTGGTAAAGTAAATTGTATTTGTACTTGTAATACTTTATACAGGATCTCGATGTTTCTTATCTGATGATATATTATGAAAGAAAGAAATGTATGTGTTGATCCATTTGATGCAATTAGGTTTAGATTGAATCATGATTGTTAGTTAGATCATGTTATTAGTTAGTAATGCAGCCGTGGAATCCCTTAAAGATAGAGATTAACTAAATGTTATGAATAAATTTGATTTACATTTCATTGTTATTTCCTTCTTAAAAAAAATTGTCCTTTTGTATGGCATAGTTGAGTTGTTCCCTTGGGTTCAAGGGTAGAGTGTTACATTTTGGTATCAGAGCTAGGTTTAAATGCTGGGTACTCTAGTTTTATATGAGCTCATTATGTTGTCCTAGTTGCTTAGATTCTGTAGATTTTGTTTTTCCTTTTTGTCTTCCTCGCCTAACAAACTGAGGTTGTCCTTTGGCAGTATTTGTGTAGGAAGATGCCTAGAGGTCGAGGACGAGGTCGGGGTCAAGGTAGGGGACGCGAGAGAGGAGGTGGTGGTAGCCCTCCTCCTAGTTCCACTTGTGAGAGAGCTTAGGAAGGTAGGGGTCAAAATATAGAGAATTAGGGTTAGCCTGAGGGAGCTCAGTTGCATCATCTACTTGAGGAGGTCCTTGCCCACCTAGGCCCTAGATAGGAGGTTGATCAGCTGGAGGAGAGGGAATGAGAAAGCTCTCCTAGGAGGAGAGAGATGATAGAAGAGTAGGTGTCTATCTTAGCACGCCACATGAGAGACCTTTTGAGGGCATGCCCTCCCACATTTGATGGTTCTAGTAGTGGCTTGGAGGCAGAGACCTGGTTGATAGATTTGGACAGGTGTTTTTCCATACATTCGTATGGTAGTAACACAAAGGAAAGATGTGCCATCTTACACCTTAGAAGTTTTGTTTCTACATGGTGGTGATTGGAGGAGAAGAAGTTATGTTTGGATATTGGTACAATTTCTTGGGAATTATTTTTGGAGAGTTTCAGATCTTGTTTCCTATCAGATCATTGGAAGCAGCGACGTGCTGACAAGTTTCATGAGTTGAGACAGATGGCTATGTTAGTAGAGCAGTATGAGCATAGTCTCTATGAGCTTAAACAATACACAGGTATTGGCAATGATGAGGCCATGTTAGTTTAGCACTTCATTAGGGGCTTAAATGCTCATATTAGTGGAGTATGTGTCTTTGAGCCTAAGACCATGGAGGTGGTAGTCGAGAAGGCCCTTCTAGTAGAGGAAAATTTGGCCATGGCTCTTGGAGGCCATACAGGTGTGTAGATTGGTAGTGTGGCTCCAGCAAGTTTTAGGTCTCGTGGTGGTTAGTCTCATGCAGCAAGCTCTTCTAGAGGCCATCATGCACTTGCTAAGGGTGAACAGTAGCAGCAGTAGTATTCCTAGTCAAAACCAAAGAATTCTTAACCTCAGCAAGGTAATAGGTTGCAGTCTAGGAAAAATCAGACTCAGCAGTGAAACAAGTGTAATCATACTAATCAGCCAGCTCAGAGCACCCATTCTGTAGTTAGTAGAGGTAGTTTCCAGTAGTCTAATGCATTCTTAGGTAGTGGAGGATATGGCAGAGGTACAGGATGTTTCTCTTGTGGCCAACAGGTCCATATGGCTAGGCAGTGTCCATAGAAGAACGTTACAGGATTTGGTCAGAGGCTGGTAGCTTTAGAGCTGACCATGCATGATGTAGGCAGGTCTCACAGGGTGTTTGCAGTGGTTGATAACTACCAAAAAGAACATCAGGGCACCATTTTAGAGACTATTGGTGTGTTACAAGGTATTGGTATTTCCATTCTTATCGACTCTCGTGCTTCTGATTCTTTCATTTCCCCTTCTTCAGTGGAGCGTTGTGGATTGGTTGCAGTAAAGCAGGATGTTAGGTGGCAAGTTGAATTGGCCTCTAGGGCTAGGATAGCTATAGAATCCCTCGTGTATGGTTGCGGTTAGAGGATTGGTTTTCTATTTACCACAGTAGATCTCTGCATCATACCCCTAGGATCTTATGATATAGTATTGGGTATGGATTGGTTTGATGCTCACTGAGTAGTGATAGATTGTCAGCGTAAGTTAGTGCGGTGTTTGGATGATTCTGGCAATGAGATAGAAGTAGTTGGCATTCAAAGACCCATCTCCTTGCATATGATTTTTTCCATGCAACTAAAGAGATGTATGTGTCAGGGTTACCAGCTATTTTCTGTGACGGTTAATGATTTAGAGTTAGGGAAGATTCGAGAGACGTGCCTTGATGATCATCCTATCCTTAAGGAGTATACAGATGTCTTTCCTAGTGAGATTCTAGGGATGCCACCTAAGTGTGACATTGATTTCAGGATAGATCTTGTTCTTGGAGCAGAACCAATATCACGAGCTCTATATTGGATGACCACTCAAGAGATTAAAGAGCTTTGGTTGCAGTTAGAGGAATTGTTAAAAAAGGGGTTCATTCATCCTAGTGTCACTCCTTGGGGAGCACCTATCATTTTTGTGAAGAAAAAGGATGGATCTCTTCGGTTGTGTATTGACTATCTGCAGCTAAATAAGGTGACTGTGAAGAACAGATATCCCTTGCCATGGATTGATGATCTCTTTGATCAAATTAAGGGGGCTAAGGTGTTTTCAAAGATTGACCTTAGGTTGGGCTATCATCAGTTGCATATCTTTGAGGCAGACATTCATAAGACAGCATTTCACACTCGTTATGGGCACTATGAGTTCACCATTGTGTCATTCCGGTTGACAAATGCACCTTTTGTGTTTATGAGCTTGATGAATGGTGTATTTCACACCTATCTCAATAGATTTGTCTTTGTGTTCTTGGATGACATATTGATTTATTTGAGGACTATGGAGGAACATGAGGATCATTTGCAGTAGGTTTTGCAATGTTTGAGAGAGAATTAGTTATATGCAAATTTGGAAAAGTGTAAATTCCTTCAGGTAGAGGTGAGATATTTAGGGCATGTTATTTCTAGTGAGGGCATTGCCATGGATCCTTTGAAGATCCAAGCCATCATGGATTGGCCTGTGGCCACTAATATTTTAGAGTTTCACAATTTTATGGGTTTAGTAGGCTATTATCAATGGTTTGTATAGGGTTTTTTGAGGATAGCTCACCCTATCACTTCTCTTCAAAGGAAAGGGAAGAATTTCATTTGGTCAGAGTAGTGTCAAGAAACCTTTTAGACTCTCAAGGAGCGGTTGACTAATGCACCCATTTTGGCGGTTCCTAACCCTACCAGAGAATTTGTGGTGTGTACCGATGCATCTTTGGAGGGTCTAGGAGTAGTTCTGATGCAGGATGGTCATGTGATAGCCTATGAGTCTCGTAAACTTAAGGATCATGAGTTGAACTATCCCACACATGATCTGGGGTTAGCCGCCGTCATGCATGCTTTGGTGAGATGGAGGCATTTTCTATTGGGGCATTAGTTTGAGATGCATAGTGATCATTGTAATTTACAGTATATATTCACATAGCCAAACCTAAATGCTAGGCAGAGGCGATGGATGGAGTTCTTGTGTGAGTACGATTTTGAGGTGAAGTATATCCAGGGTAAGACAAATGTTTTGGCAGATGCTCTTAGTCAGTGGAGACATGAGCTTTCAGCAGTCACTCTTGTAGTGGATTTGAGAGGTTAGATTCTTGCAACACTTCCTACCGATAGCTGGTATCAGGAAGTGAAATTTGAGGTTGAGTTAGGTAGATCCTTGGAGGGTAGATTTGCCGGTTACTCTCTTGAGTCGGATGGTCTATTATGGCACTTGGGTCACATCTATGTTCCCATTTCAGAGGGTCTTCGTACCCTAATTATGTCAGAGTACATCAGGTACCCTACTCAGCACATCTAGGTGTCAAGAAGATGCACACAGATCTCTGTCAGTTGTATTTTTGAGTCAGAATGAGGAGTGATATTTCTGATTTTGTCTTGAGGTGTTTAGAGTGTCAGAGGGTAGAGGCAAAACAATATAATCCCATAGGTGTTCTTTAGCCACATCTTGTTCCAGAATGGAAATTGGACATTATTTTTTTAGACTTTATAGTCAGCTTGCCCATATCCTCTCATAGTCATGATGCCATTATGGTCACTGTGGACAGGATGACTAAAGTAGCAGACTTCTCTCATGTTTGGTCTTCTTATAATGCTTCTTCTATGGCCAGAATTTTCATGGAGGACATAGTCAGATTGCATGGGATTCTTCACAGGATCATCTCCGATAGGGATCCAGTGTTCACTTCATCTCTCTGGACATCCTTATAGCATGCATTGGGGAATTAGGTTCTTGAAGATATGCTCACGATGTATGTCATGGATCAGCAGACCCAAAGGGAGGATTATTTGTACTTGGTGGAGTTTGCATACAATAATGGGTATCACAGTTCTATTGGTATGTCTACTTTTCAGGTTTGTATGGTCATCCTTGTCAGACCTCACTGAGTTGGGATCGTCTTGAGCATAGAGTTCTTCTAGGATCAGAGATGCTCTGGGAGATGGAGTAGTAGGTTGATCATATTAGAGAGCATTTGGTGGTAGCCGAGGACAGACAAAAGAAATATGCAGATGCCTATAGGGTTGATTGTCAGTTTTCACTTGTTGACCGGGTGCTCTTAAGGTAGCGTCTGTGAAAGAGTATGATCTATTATGGAAAAGGCTCTAAGATTGTACCACACTTCATTGGGCCATTTGAGGTTCTGGATAGGATCGGTCCTATTGCGTACCATCTTGCTTTGCCAGCCAGTTTATCACGAATCCATGATGCATTTCATGTTTCTTTTCTCAAGCCATATTATCCATATATTGCTCATGTTCTTGACTGGAATGCTTTACGGGTAGAGAACGGATAGCTAGCTTTCGAGCCTGTAGGCATTTTGTAGCACAGGAGACTTTCCTTAGGGGCAAAGACATGGAGCAAGTCAGGGTCCAGTGGGATCCTAATGATGAGTCTTCAGCTACTTGGGAGGATGCAACCTGGATGCAAGAGTTATGCCCATACTTGTTTACAGACTTCTAGGAGTAAGCATGATTCTAGGGGAGGATGTAGTGCCCCTCATTTTTTGCTTTCTCTTAGATTGATAGTTGTTCTATTAGATCTAGACACTATGACATTTTGCTTGATGATGAATTTACTATTATGCTGTTAGTTGATGATACTTTTTTGATGTTAGACCTATAGTTATGATGACATTTGATGATATTTTAGTGATACTGTTATTTACTTGGGTTGTACATATGTTATAATGCTTTATGGACATATTTGTTGATGTGGATTAATTTTATTTTGAGTATTATGTGTTATAATGCTATTAGTTGGTAATTGTTCGTATATGATCATTATGTTATGCGTGATGTGGTTACTGGATTAATGTGTTGGCGAAAGGGACAGCATCGCATTACTCATGCGTCAATACCCTACTACGCTATGATTTCCTTTCACAGTATGTCTGACTAGATGATTATATATCTATATCTTTGACTATTTTGTTTGTTGTAGGCTACAAGTATCGGGCATTGACTCCACCTGAATTAACAGGTCTAAGCGTGGCTTAACACCAATCGAAATTGTTTGACAGAGATAATGTAAGGTCCCCTAGTTTTGTCATCATCCTTGAAAAGGATGAGTATCCAGTCTTGTATCATGTCAGTAAGGTCGGAATGGGAATGATTGTAAGTCACTGTTGTTCGATCGTGTGTATTCGTCAGGTATTGTTCAATATGTAGTTTTTCAGGTTGTAATTGTGTGATTATTGTTTTGGTTAATTGCTTCTTTAAAATAGAAATTATTAGTCTTGAGGGCACTTTGATAAATAAATAATAATATTAATGAGGTAAATAAAGTGTTTTAAAATGGGACTTTAATTGATAATTTTAACATGAAAAAGAAAATTATAAACAAGTAATATTTTGTTAGTGTCCATAAAAATAAATTTATATTTGTGTGTTGACATAAAATATTCTATGTTCTAATCTAAGATCAATAAATAATGATAAATCTGAGTTGTCTTATATAGTAAATACGATATAAATAAAAATAGAAAGAAATATTTCTGTCTAGTGGAAAGTTAAATGAATTGCTCTGTTGTGAGAAATGAAATTGGAGGAGAGAGTGGGTAGTCAGTAATGGACAAATGAATTTATTATATTTGCTATTTTGTTTTTTTGAGCGTATATTTGTGAGATGTTCTCTAGGATTTGGGGAACCTGAATAATAGTGGATTCAGGAAGAAAGCCTACATATTGGTGGATTGGGAAGGAGATCGAGGCATTATGTGAGAAGAGTGGAAACAAGGCAAAAAGAGTAGTTTGGGGAAATAGCTTAAATCGGGTATGTATTTCATTATTTTGTAATAATGAATATATTCCTGAGAATTGTTTGCTTTAAGTTTCTACCATGGATGATCTCATTCTGAGTTGTTTCGTGAAATATATTGTTAAGATTCACATTCAAACCCATTTTGTGCGTATGCTGCAACCATTGCATTTACTTTTCTCTAAGGGTTCTTGCATGTCTTTACATTTTTATGCATGCATACCAAGGCATCTACAACTGCTACATCTATTTCAATACTTCCATTTTCACTCAAGCTGTGAGAATCCTGGCAAAGGTCACTGCTTTAATGTTAAAACTACATGTTGCTTTTGTTTGAAAGTTTCTAAAGCCTTTGTAACAATTTCATTCAGTCTGTATTCTACAACCATTACATGCCTTGGGTTTGCATGTGTTTGATGCAAGTGTCTTGAGCCATTTGCATGCCTTGTGCATGATTCCACTTTTTGCATACATATTTGCTAGGGCAGATGTAACCTACAACATCTGACTTATATCTTCCTTCTGTGATGTTTGGATGGATGGTCATGTCATTTCAAAGCTCCAATTTTGGCATAGGCCATAGGATGATGACAAAGGTTGTTGTTTGATTTAAGACTTGCAATCGTATTTACTTGAAAGTTTCTTAAAGCTCTTCTACAAATCCATTTTATGCCTCTCTTGCAACCACTATATTCAGTCAGAAGACATCTATTTAAGGCTTTCTAGCAATTAGATGGCATGCCTAATATAACCTTCCACATTTTGCATTTAGCAAATAACGTGACTTGTTTATGCTCCTCTCTTTGATTAACCACTGACCGGAACGTTTCCAACTATAAATTTTGACCTGGATCCTATCATTCTTTTTATGCATTGATGTATGTTCTTATAGGTTGATAGGATGTTAGCTAGGGTTATAAAATTCCCTTTAAACCTGCTAATCACTTTTGCCTAAAAGTTCCTATAGCCTTCCCAACAAACCTATTTTGTGCATTGCCGGCAATCATTCCATTCCATGGAATGACATTTCTTTAAGGCATTTTGTCAAATAGTGAATGTGTCTTGTCTACGATTCCTCATTGGCATATTCGTTTTCCAGAGCATTTGCTTGAAAATTTCTGAAGCCTTTACTATGAATCCATTTTGTGAAATCCTGCAATCATTTCTTTTTGTGAAATAGCATTCCTCTAGAGCAAATCCAACTACAATATTTGATAGAAATCATTAATAGAAAGTTTCACTTATTGGAATTCTTTTATTAGAAAGTTCTTTTATTAAAATTTCATTTATTAGCAAGTTTTTACAAACCTGCAAATTTATATATATTAATTAATGTATAAATTATAAATATATATACATATTATATTTGAGTATTAATCAAATCCTATATGTGTCAAATATTATACTTGACTTACTTAGGTTATGTTATTGAAGTTTGATTGATTAGGTTGTTGATTTATTGAACTTTAGTTTGAAAAAGAATAAGATAAAGGAAAATAGTGATATAGGTTGTATTTGTTCTAATTTGATTAAATGGAACTCGTTATGTTTGTAGATTTAAATATTGATAAATTTAAATTTAAATTAGTATGTATTATTATTACGATTTCCTTATAATGGTTTTGTTAAGTTGGAAATTGGTTAATAGATTTGTATTTTAGCATTGTTCTTTTGATTTACAAGATTTACATTCAGATAATAGGTATTACAAGTTAAAATTGCATTATGTGAGTGATTTTTTCATTGGTTGTAATGGGGTCGATGTGCAAGTTCATAATATTTTTATTCGAGAGGCCTAGGAGGTTTATGTTTTGATTCTTTGTATTGTGTGGATAGGTAGTGATGTTATGAGAGGATGATGTCTCTTGTTTATGTATGAGGACTTTGGTAATCATAAATGAGGAAGAATTTTGTTTATTTTTTATAGGATTGCTTTAATTGGAAGTATTGGGCAATGATTAAGAGTTGGTCCTAGTGGTTATATTTTGTATGCAAGAGGGGAAATGCCTTGCATTATTTATTAATACTTCTCATTATGATGGTCCTTGTCTTGGTTGATAGGGCTTCTAGATGCAGATATGGGAGTGGCTTTCAATGCGGGGCCGGTGCCCAAAGTGGCTACTAGGGTAACCCACTGAAAGTTGGTAATCAAGTGATAACTTAATAATAAATCTAGGGGATGGGTAGTTGTTCAGAGTAAACAAGATAATTGGATTCCTCACCCATGCCTATAGTGCTAGTTTAGACTAAGGATGGGATGAGAAGGCCTGGTTGGCAAGATCAACTTCCTTTTCCTCATGAAAGGAATGTTGGTTCTGCATGTGTCACCCTATGGGGTCGGCGTCTAGTGAAAGACTATCAGGGTAACCATAGATGGGGGCTGGCATCTAGTGAGAGACTATCAGGGTAACCCATGTTAGGACCATGCAATGACACTCTTCCCTGCTATAGCCTAGCATTCCCTTTTTGTTGTGTGACTACCTCTGGAAGTGATGGTTGAGTTACTTGTGATGTTCATTTTGACTGTGTTGTGTTGGAGTCCGGGGTAGTCCTTGCACCTGTCAATTTATTATTTCCTTGACTGTTTCATGTCATGGGACCTTATTGTTATCTCCTAGCATGGGGGTGGACCTTAGGGTTCCACATGGTCGGGTGGTTGTGATTTCATCTCCATTGGTTTCCTTGCTATGGATCGTGACCAAGAAGGATGTATTGCTTACATAACATATATCAGATCTTGATCTAGCTTGAGGAGACATATATTTATGTTCTTGTCTTGTAGATTCATGTACAATTGCCTTGATGTATGTGCTCCAATGTAATCAGAAAAGAGATATTGTAACAATGTAAATATGTACTCCCTCTGGTAAAGGAAATTGTATTTGTACTTGTAATACTTTATACAAGATCTCAATTTTTCCTATCTGATGATATATTATGAAAGGAATGTATGTGTTGATTCATTTGATGCAATTAGATTTAGAATGAATCATGATTGTTAGTTAGATCATGTTATTAGTTAGTAATGCAGTCGTGGAATCCCTAGAGGATAGAGCTTAACTAAATTTGTTATCAAAAAATTGGAATGATAATCAATAATATTAAATAAACCCAATAACTCAATGGAAAAAGGAAATAAACAAGATCAAACAAACAAAGAACTAAAAACCTTGCAAACCTCAATACTTCATGGCTTCCATTGGTCGCCTATCTCAATCGATCTTGTGTATGAATATGGCCCTTAGGAGGTGCACTTCCTTGCTATTTCCAAGATGTCAATGGAGAACGGCTATGATAGTTTATTGCAATGAAGATGAGCTTCACAACAAAGATAATGGTGATAGTAACAATTTGATCACAAGCAATGAAGGAATTGGTGCCAAAGGTGTGCTGTGATTCCTGCAGAGTAAGGGTACTAAAAGCTTGGATGATTGAAATAGAAGAATAGGGTTCAATTTATAGACTTGAGAGAGAGAAGATCAACAGTATAGAAAGAATGAGAAGATCAACAATTGAGAAACCTTGATAGAATGTGTGCAAATAGAAAGAAGACAAGTGTCACACAAAAAGTTGTTTTGTTTGAGTTAACTGCTTTCTTTTATAAAGAAAAGATTTGACTTCATAAATTAGAATGTTTTTTTTTCTAATTTAAGAGTTGTTGATAAAAACAAGGTTGATTTGAGTCAGTTAACTCAACTTGTGATTTGCTTTTGCATGATTTGAGAGAAATTAAATAATAAATTATTCAACTTTGTGTGCATGAAGAAGAAGATTTATTTTTAGAAGATTTGGAAGATATTTTAAAGAATTAGAAGATAAGAAAGAAAATTAAATAAATAAATTGTTTGTGCATGATTTGGAAGAATAAATAAAATATTTTATTATATTTTATTTTTAGAGATTGAGAGAATTTAAATAAATTTGATTTATTTATTTAAATTTGGAAGAAGAACTGACTTAATTAAATAATTAAGAATTATTTAATTTTTTGAAAGAATTTAATTAAGTAAAGGATTTTATTTAATTTTGACTTTAGAAGAGGCAATTAAATATTTTGATATTTAATTAGCTTAGAGGAATATGAATCGAATAAATAAATTTGTTTATTTATTTATTGATAGAGGAATTAGAAGTAATAAATATTAAGAATATTTATTTAGATGGAGTCGTGTCATTTTTAGGTGTATACATTTTGCCCCTCTTTGATGCAATGTGTTTTATCACATTATTTCAAAGAATAGATTTTCTGATAATGATACATGCCCCAGTTTGCCCCTGGTATAGGTTAACAATCGTATGATGCCCCCTCAACAGATTGGATAGGAAAAAGGCAGAAGGACGTGAGACGGACAATCTCATGAAGAAGAAGGAGAAAAACAGGTTAGGTTCGAAGAAAATGGGTTGAAGAAAGAGCCGAATGATACACGATGCAAGATAAATGATAACACACACAAGCAAGTAGGCAAGCATGCACAAATGATACAAGAACAAACAAGGTATTGCCCCTGTCAAGAAATAAACCAATGTTTATTCGATATTGATTAATGATAGTGTTGTCATGGCGAGGAACGATAGATCCCTAGAACAACATGAAAGATAGCATTGTTATGGTGGGGAACGATAGATCCCTAGAGCAACACGAGAGATAGTGTTGTCATGGCGAGGAATGATAGGTCCCTAGACAAGGATTAAGAGCACTGATTGTGATTGGATCATTTGACAAGATTGACTTGACTTGATTGGTATGGATTAAGGATGGACTTGCATTTGGATCATTTCTTGGACTGATAGCTAGAACTATTGACGAGAGATACAATGATAGACAGAAAGTTTGAAAATTGATAAAAGAATGACTTGACAGAAGGAATCACAAGCTTTTATTTGTAAACATTGATACTCTACATAGAATTTTTATTGCATGGATATGGATGCTTTGTGGATACTTTTGGGATGCGAATGGATTTTTTTCCATCTTGATATTATAAGTATTTTGAAGTGCCTATTTCATCATTGGGAAATTTTTTTTGGCTACATTTTCTGAATGTTGTAAGTTAATACAAGCATCTAGGTATAATTAAACCGAGATGACCTGAGTAATGCTTATATGGATTTTGATTTAGCAATTTAATACAAGCACCGATCTATAAATTGAACCAAGATGACTTGAACATTTCTTGCATATCAACAGACAAGGATTGCCCCCTTTCATGTTAGACCTTTGATATCCTCGATGATCTTTTGCTGATCATGTCATTAGACAAGGCTTCACATTACTAAAGATTGATCCACAAATAGCAAACAAAGAAAATAATCATGCCCCCATCATAGCATCTCTAGCTTTTGGCATCCTTGAGTAGCATAGGAAACATTATAACAAAAATCAAGATGCCATAACCTAACCTGATCACGAACACAAAACATTCTTGCATTTAGATGTGTTTTTATTGCCATAATTTAGATAGAATCATTTAGATCGCTTTGCTCTTGGTTTTGCTTTGAATTGGATGGGTTGATGGCATGCATCAAAACTTCTACTTTGGAAGCGGGCTTTGTTGTGCTTGCATGTTTAATAGAAGGTATCACCATCCTCATTGGTGAAACGGACCCTAAGGGACTGACCTAGTGCCTCAGGGGCGCATTTCTACAATGGCCTTGCCTACGTGACGATGCAGAGGCAACATAGTTAGGGGTGAACCCTGATGGACCTAAGACCTAGGCGATATAAAAATAGCATGGACTCAAACAGATAGAAGGACAGACAACATGTGATGGAATGGGTGAGAAATGGAGCCTCAGGGGCGCATTGAAAATGGCCTTGCCTACGTGACAACGTAGAGGCAACATAGTTTGGGAAGAACCCTGATACTAATGATGGAAGCTAAGACATGCTGACACTATGGATGTGGTACTTCGACAACCTTAGTTGATAAGGTGACAAAAAGAGAGATTATCAATCCATGATAGGTCATCGTTAGGTTTCACAAGGTGTTTTCTTATGGAACAGATATGGATCAGATGAGAAACAATGGTAGGAAGAATGGACACAAAGTGATTGGTTTCCCAAAGATGGAGGAAGTGGTTTATCACAAGTAGCGCCTGTTTACCAGGTTTTCACCACTTATTGTTATTTGCACGAAAGCTAAAAGTACACATGATGCCTGTTTGCCAGGTTTTCACCATGGTAGCTATCCAAGGCACCTGTTTACCAAGTTTTCACCAAAGGATGATCCTTTTTTGCTATTTTTCCAATTTTTTTATTTTTTTACTTTTTTTGACTTTTTTGATATTTTTGCTTTTTTCTAACTTTTTTGATTTTCTTTTATTTTTTGAATATTTCCCCCCTTACATTGGGGTTATCTTAGGTATAGAACCAGCAAAGATGCATAATATTGATTGGGTCATCGAACAACTCACCTTCTGATGTTGCTAACTGATATGCCCCTGATCCATGGGTAGCAATGATTACATAAGGACCAAGCTAGTTGGGTTCGAACTTACCTTTCTTTTCCTGATCCTATTGATTGCGTGGATTTTCCTTAAGTACTAGATCACCAACATTAAAGATCCTTGGATGAACTTTGTGATTGTAGCTTCATGACATTCTCTGTTGATAGGCTTTGAGATGATTAAAGCCCTGTTGCCTTCTCTCTTCCAATAGTTCTAACTCTTGCAATCTAGAAACTCTATAGTCTTCATCAGTAATATGACCTTTTAATGACACCCTTAGAGATGGTAACTCAACCTTGATGGGCAAAATGGCTTTTGATCCGTACACAAGGGCGTATGGGGTAGCACCTGTGGGAGTGCATATACTGGTTCAATAGGCCCACAAAGCGGGATTGAGTTAGATGTGCCAATCATGGCCAGCATCATTGATAGTCTTCTTGATGATTTTCAAGATTGTTTGGTTAGATGCCTCTACTTGGTCGTTGCCTTGAGGGTAATAAGGGGTGGAGAAGCTGTGTTAGAGTTTGAATTTGTCACAAAGCTCTTGGACATCCTGGTTCTTGAGAGGTCTTCCGTTATTCGTGACAATGGATGAGGGAATTCCATATTTGCAAATGAGGTAATTGAGGATGAAAGAGGCAATTTGTTTGCCTGTGACATTGGTGAGTGGAACAGCTTCAATCCACTTGGTAAAATATTTAGTGGCGGTTATTTATGAACTTGTGGCCGTTGGATGATGGAAGGTGGATTTTGCCCACAAGGTCGAGTCCCCATTGACAAAAGGGTAAAGGTGTCATTAAAGGTCGGAGCTCTTTAGTTGGTGCATGGATGAGGTTACTATGTATCTGGCACTGCTTGCATTTCTTCACAAATTGATCATATGAATTAGTTTCCATGTTTGGCCAATAGTATCCCAAATGCATGAGTTTCTTAGCTAAAGAAGGATAGCTAGAATGCATTTCACAAATTCCTTCGTACATGTCTCGTAAGGCGGTTAAAGATTCTTCATGTTCTAAACATTGAAGTAAAGTACCATCTAAACCTCATCAGTATAGGGTATCAGTTATAATGGTGTAACATGAGGCTTGGCAAATGAAGGTTTAGCGTTGGTTAGAAGACAAGTCAGGTGGTAGGGTGTTATCCTTGAGGTAAGTGTAAATATTACCACACAAAGGTGAATCAAATCTGACTAATAGGCATATGCAGTGTGTTTAAGGAAGATCATAAGCTGGTTGCATAACTGACTCTACCAAGAACTCATACCATGACTCATTCTCTAAGATCTTGAGGAGTGAGGCAATGGTTGCCATGGCATCTGCTACTTTGTTTTCAATGCGAGGTATCTTTTCAAAGGAGATGATCACAAAATACTCTTTAAAGTTATCTACCATATGCTTGTATGGTATTAACTTGTCATCTTTGGTCTGATAGTCATCATTGACTTGATTAATCACCAGTTGGGAGTCGCCATAGACAAGAAGCTCTTTTATTTTCTATTCTGCTGCCATTTTGAGACCAATGACCAAGGCTTCATACTCTGCTATATTGTTTGTGTATAGGAATAGCAGACAATAAGACTTAGGTATGGTGTCACCTTGAGGAGTGACCAACAAGATTCCTACCCCCGATCCATGGTTTATATAGGATCCATCAAAGTAGAGTTTCCATGAGTGTGTTGTTATACTGAATATGGATGCATCTAGAAACTTGAATGTGATCGGTGTGGTATCCTACAATGGTGCTTCTGCTAATTGATTGGCAATGATTTGACCTTTGATAGCCATCGTTTCTACATACTCAATGTCATATTCACTTAACAACATTACCCACTTGGGTAGGTGACCTGTTAGAGTTGCTTTGCTTAATAGGTACTTTAGTGGATCTATCTTTGCAATAAGCTTAATTGAATGTGCTAGCATGTAATGTCATAGTTTTGGGGAAGCAAAAACCGTAACAAGACATGATCTTTCTGTTTGAGAGTATTACAATTCATAGCCCACTAATGTGTGACTGATGTAGTAGATAGCCCTTTCTTTGCCTTCATAATTTTGTTGTGCTAATAGGGTGCCAAGAGTTGTTGGTGTAGTAGATATGTAAAGTAATAGCGTCTTTCCTTAGATGGGAGGCATCAATATAGGTGGATTCATAAGATATTCCTTTAGTTTGTCAAATGCTTCTTTGCACTTCTCATCCCATCTAAATGGAATGATTTTATGTAAGAGATGACTGAAAGGTTGGTACTTGTCTGCTAGTTGTGATATGAACTGACAAATAGCCTGTAACTTGCCTTGTAGAGACCACAGTTGAGTCATGTTCTTTGGTGGCGGCATTTCCATGATAGCTTTGACTTTCGAAGGATCTACTTCAATCCCATTTTCTAATACAATGAAGCCTAAAAGCTTTCCGAAGGTGACTTCAAACACACATTTCTTCAGGTTCAACCTGACTCTGAATTGTTCCAGTCTCTAAAAGTGTAACATCCCGCCATGCAAACCCTAAAGGGTAAGGGCCAAAAGAGGACAAGATTTTTTTTTTGACATGAAGTGATAATATACACATAAGATGGTTGTCGATTCGATATGTCAACAACGTTCATGGCCAAATATGGCCAAATGCACAACCCATAGGAGAGGACTAAATCACTCTCCAAAGAAACATTAATAAACTACATTCATTTTAAACACCAATTCAAATGTTCCTAATCTCATTTCTAAATAAAAATATGAATCCATAAACACCATAGTACATGCAGATCTGATACCCACACCAGAATCCGTAAGTCAAATAAGAGGCAACATCACATATCTTCTCATTACTATAATTTACATCATCTCTCACAAGAGAGTACAAAATTACATAAAAGAGTATACATATACAATTATAGAGCCATGAATATGGAATACAAGTACAATAAAATAGTCTTGAATATAATACAATGACTGAATTAGGTACAACAACAGGTAGGATAATGGAGAGTGAGAACATCTACAATCTGGTGCTCCAAAACCTGTTCATCAGTCCCCAATGGTAGTAGCAATGCCTCCCAACCATGTGGACTCATAAGAGACCACCCCACTGTGCTCAGAGGTAGTCACAAGGCCCAAACAAAAGAGCAAAGTAAGGGTATACGTTATGGCCAACACTCACATCAATCACAGAGTAGACACAGAAAATGGTGCATAAGGCCAAAGTCAACACATAGAGATGCTCATCAATACAATGTCAGGTGCTACTCATGACTACAAAGGTACAAGACACTAGGGTGTTGTATAGAATCAATCATGCCTAAATCAATGCCCCGCAGATGGATAACTTGATGTCCTGCAAATGGATCGGCCTTCTCGTGTGCATCCTTAGCCTTTACAAGCACTCAAGGCCATGCACGAGGACTCAATATCCTAGACTCTCAAGTAACAGACAAAATGTACTAAGTACACTACATCTCAACTCTTAGTAGATCTATAAGGTTTTACTATGCATACAATGACAATTAATGCCTATAGGTTAAGAATTTCCTATCATCTCACCATGATGTCTTGACATCCAATGTAATGGATAAACAATTTAGAGGGCGAGACCTTAACTAACAATCCATCTAGTAACTTTAATTTAATATATATATATATATTTTGAGCACTAATGTTTACTGATTAGTCCCCAAGGATGGTAACCACAAAATCATTTCTTTAAAACATAATGATAATATCATAATAATCTCTTGATTATATCTTAGCATTAAAACAAAGGAAATTCCAATTACTAGTAGTAGTAAAATCACCTAAAATAGGGTGCTATCCATTGCTTTCAAGCATATCAATCCTCTAAACTTATAATGCCCATGACGTATAGATCCATTATTAACTGCCTCTAACTCAAATTTAAAACCCATCCTCATTATTGGTTTAAGGGTAAAAATAAACTTCCTTAAATTCTTGGGTTGTGTGGCAGATTTTCTTAACTAAAAGTTACGTGACCAATTTTCAATGCACAAACACATATCAATGTTTCTAAGGTATTTTAGTGCCATTTCATTATTTAACTCAAGGGCGATGGTTTCCACAAGGCTGGTGTCTCAGTAGAAATATGGCCATAATGACCAAAACACAAAGCCACTTAATTTTCTAAGAAGGGTTATAATGAAAAATTGATTTAGAGAAGTCAACGTATAACAGAAGGGTTCCAAGGGACTTAGATCTCTTCAATCTTTGTCATAGCATCCTAGTTTTGTGTGGCTGCCCTCATTATATTCTCTAAAAGATCAAACCCACGTTTTACCCAAAATAACAAATCAGAAAACACATGATCTTTCTTTGAAAACCCTTTTATCTAAAGAATTAAGAAAATAGTTCTACATGTTAAAAAAAATCCAAGGAAAGAGGCAATGTAAATGTCTTGCATTGAAATAAATTTAGGCATATGATTTATATGCACCACTCGGTTTTCTATTTTTTTCTGTGCTTAATGAAATTAAAACAGAGGTATTTTAGCCTTTGTGCTAGAAAAATAGAGAAGTGATGTAAATACCTTAAAACAAAGAATATTTCCTCCCCAGCCTTGGATCTATTCCTTAGAAGATGATTTTTTCATTTTCTGTTCGTACTCCCCTCCAACTCACCTGAGTGATTTTCTTTCAACCATTTTCCCTTTCTTTTTCTTAAGTTTTATGTTTTGTTGACAGAATGCTTCAAGCAATTTCATCTCATGGAACGCAATAATTGCAGGACACGCACAAAATGGATTTGTTACAAAGGCTTTAGAAACTTTTAAGAAAAGCCATTGGCAGATGTAAAGCCAAGTTCTTAAACCTTTGCCAGTATTCTCGTTGCCTGCGCCAACATGGCAACTATGGAACATGGTATGGATGTCCAACAGATAATAACAGCATAGACAATGCACATGATCCATTTCACAAAATGCTTAAAGAAATGTCGTCTTATGGACTGTAGAAATTGTAGGATATGCACATAATGGATTTGGTGAAGAGTCTTTAGAAACTTTAAAGTAAATGTCATTAGTAGGCATAAAGCCCAATTCCTAACCTTTGCCAGTATCCACGCTGCACAAAACAGATTTGTTGAAATGGCATTAGAAACTTTTAAGCAAATGCAACTAGCTGCATAAAGCCAAATCCCAAAACCCTTTCCAACATCCTCACTACTATCCAAAATGGGATCGATGGAACAAGGTATGGACATTTTTCAAAGCCTGAAGGATAGAGGAATTTTGTCATATCTCCCCCTACAACTGCTATGGTAGACATTTATACAATCTCCCGGATAAAGACAAGACACTCTCGACCATATCGCCCATGCTATATGGCAGAGATATTTCTTTCCTTAAACCATCAATTCACATCTACTGACAAGATATTTTATTGCATTAACTGCATCACCCAAGTAAGAAAATGGGGTCATTACATCCTACCCCCTAGGACTAGGCTTACTCCTGGAAGTCTACAAACACTAGTATGCAGCCAAAGCACACACTAGTCCATGAAACTCAATACAATAAAAAAAATTAGGTTATCACATACACAATTATATGCAATTAGTCCCAATACAAGGGTAAGGAATAGGCACACTTCCTACAAAAATATACATTAGCATAAGATAATTTCCTCCAATCAAACTAAAGAATGATGCAAAGAAACCACATCGAACAATCAATAGAAACCAAGGAGAAAAGCCACAACCACCTCACTGGCAAACTACACATGGCCATAAGGGGCAATCTAGACATTACCATTAGGTAATCAGATGATAAGACAACAACACAAGAACACTGTACTAACAGGGTACATTGGGCTAGGCTAGGGTATAGAGCCTGTGACTATCTCCAGTAACCACCATCAGGGATAATAAGGGTACACTCAGGCCTATGAGTCCAGGCAGAGTCGATACCCAATACCTGCATCACTCTGATCACACGTCAAAGCACATGTGCATATAACATACATCATGGCTGAAGCAACAGTAAGTATGTAATCTAGCATGATAACCAGTCATGTCAACATCATAATAATATCAGAATCCATCAAGGAAAAGTAACAACCAACAATTTGCACATATATACCAGCATAAACAACACAATTTTCTCATAATTTGTTGTAAAATGCACTTTCAAGACATAAAATTTTCAATTCTCTAACTTTTATGTGTAGCTATCTATAAAATGGAGCACACAAACACACATATATATAATCTCAACCTCTGATCTCATAGCATGCATGACATCTCTTTACATATAATGCAACAGTTTGTCACTTTTCAAGGCATAATGATGCAATTTTTGTTCTCTACTATATTTTAATATGCAACTACATATATAACAATTATACCACCTACATATACATACATACTCATCACATCACAAGGCTACATTAGGGGTTCACATGGATGTCGTAGTACCATCCATATCCAAAGTAATAATGAGTCCAAAACTGATAACCATGTCTAATATCCAAATCCATGTGTCTTGATGGCACTGACCCACCTAGTGAGCCATCCATACAAGCCACAATGACATGTCTCTTGTTTGTGTAAGGGTTTTAGCCTCCAAGAGATAGTCAAATAATAGGAAGGTAGTGAATTGGAGCTTAGAACAGCTCACACATACCCCCATCCTCAAGGGTTTCCCTGCGTCTACTTCCTCATATACACTCAAATGGGTGGATCTCACCATACCCGATGAGGAATCGCATCACAACAAAAGACCAGCATTCAAAAATAGAAAATTCAATGAGTTGACCCACCAAAATATAAATAAGAAAGAGTAAATCTAAATTTCAATAAGGTAAGAAAATGTGCATATTTTCAACAATAAATCAAATGTAACCACAAGAATTACATGTCAATAAAAAACATCCATGGCTAAACCAATATAAGCAAGATAACCAAGGTGTCGGTCCACACAAGAAAAGTAAAATTCACCAATAACTGAAAAGAAGATTCACAACCTTTCAAATATACACATCACAACACTACGTGACTATCTCTAGTCACCAAACAAGGAAGGAGGAAAATAAGCATGACTATCTAAATAGTCCTTCATGTGGGTGCGGCCTTCTCACACAACCCTCACATGGAAAAGTAATGTGCCGGCAACCTAGGTCACATACCTCATGCAGCGTGACTGTGCATGGTATACATCAAGCAGAGAAAGCACGCAAGCTGAATACCGCATAGAAATGTCCTACTCATAGGAACATCCTGCATAGTGTGTACCCATGGAGAAAACACCTGCAGTAACACACCGAGCCAGAGGTGCACATGGCTAGATTCCACTCACATGTCAATCGATCAGAATCGAGGCCCTCTTGAGCAAACCCTCTACTCTATGCGAGAAACCACTCCTCTCAGCATAAGTAGGAACACAACATATATACTATCCCTTCATGCATCTAGGTATGTGGCATCGTATCCTCGATCTTAGCTTGCTACCATCAGCGACTCAGCATCCTCACCAACACTGTGTCAAAACACTAGTGGGGGGGTGGCATCATATCTAAAATAATCACATCAGGGTAAGATTATAGCTGTCACAGGTGCTCATACCACAACTAATATCATCCTCAAGAATTGAGGGGATTAGTCTAACACTATATGAACCAAGTATCTGGTCCATTAATAAGGGGAAGTAGTGAGTACTTTCCCAGGAGGTTGAAACGATCGACGTCATTTCATGCCGCCATTATATGTATGCCATGCAAGTCCCTCCCAAAGAACTTTGTTGCTGCTATTAACCCTCCACATATTAACTTATCAACAACGCTTGGGTTGGCAGTCAATAGGGTGACAACAAAAAACACATAGGTGGTATGGTTTTCCCCCATACACATAATCTAAACATATCCTCCATGGATGGGTACGCAGTATCACCATACCATGGGTACACATATCAAGCACTGGTTAATCACAATACTCGATAGGAATACATCAATGGATGTTGACAACACAGGGAATACAATCACAATTTCTCTTACCTAGACATAACCATAGCCCACATATGACTATGCAACATGATGTAAAATATACAACTTTACCCAAAAATAAGTACTCCCAAACATCCATACTAATTTTCTCTTTTCACAAGGGCAACTCATTACCCGTAACATCATAAATTCACTTTGCAATTCTATCAACATAACACAATAGTGTATGAACATGTATAGCATCATCACTATCACTTTTACATCAATTCATAAACATAAGTAACATTTTTCACAAAAAAAATTAGATACTCATAATCATAGTGAAATGGGTTTGATTAAGGAACTCTAATCCATTCCTCCTATTCACAACCATACGTATAACCTTAAGTAAGCATGGCTATGTCAAGGCATGCAATTGCTCATGAAGCAAAATATGCAACATACTTATTACTCTAACATTCATTATTTTTAGTTTGCAATAAATATAAGAATTCACCTATATGATCTCATTAAAACCACAATACAATTGAGGAGATCAAATTTCATCAACAAGATATATCCACTAAGCAATTACCGTTCTCATGTAAACTTGTTATGTAAGGAGTTACTCATAAACATTTAATCACATTCAATACATAACCATAACAAACACAAGTTATTCTTCACTAATTCTTTTACTTATTGCATTCTAACATACTAATTAAATCCATATCCCATCAATCTAACATCTTTTCAAGTATTGACAACTAAGAAAAGGAGAGAAAGATAGGTTTCATCTCAAGTCAAGACATTACATGGCATCCAATATTCATCATACAAACATGCAAATTTTACTAAGGGAAAGTTTAAGGCACCATTAATATTCCAATGACTTCAATATGTTATCAAGGATGATAAATGGTAGCAACTCAAGCACATTAAGACGTTATAAGAAAAATCAGCAATCATCCAACACTTATAAGAGAGCAAGGAGCAATCAAACTAATATATCCATGTCTGCAAACAGCTACATCCTACCATCCTTTACATCTATAGCACAAAGCTTACAAGAACAGTCGAAACAAGGGTATTTAAGCAATCTAAGTTACCTTTAACCCAAAAACATACAAGACTCAACACTCTAGTCCCACTGAGTAAGGTAAGGCCAAGGAGCCTATTTCCTCCATGATATCTAAGTATGGGGTTATAACTTAGCCCACTAATGCCATGCTAAGGGATGAAAGCAATCAAGCCTATAAAAATAATATAACAAGCTCATGCCAGACATGACAAACACAGTGAAACATAGAAGGCTCAAGTACGCCAGAGCTCCCAGTGTATGAACATGGGCTCTAATACCAGATGCAACATCCTGCCTTGCAAACCCTGAAGGGTAAGGGCCAAAAGAGGACAAGATATATTTTTTTTTTGACATGAAGTGATAATATACACATAAGATGGTTGTCGACTCGATATGTCAACAATGTTCATGGCCAAATATAGCAGAATGCACAACCCATAGGAGAGGACTAAATCACTCTCCAAAGAAACATTAATAAACTACATTCATTTTAAACACCAATTCAAATGTTCCTAATCCCATTTCTAAATATAAACATGAATCCATAAACACCATAGTACATGCGGATTCAATGCCCACACCGAAATCCATAAGTCAAATAAAAGGCAATATCACATATCTTCTCATTACTATAATTTACATCATCTCTCACAAGAGAGTACAAACTTACATAAAAGAATATACATATACAATGATAGTGCCATGAATATGGAATACAAGTACAATAAAATAGTCCTAAATATAATACAATGACTGAATTAGGTACAACAACAAGTAGGATAATGAAGAGTGAGAACATCCACAATCTGGTGCTCCAAAACCTGTTCACCAGTCCCCAATGGCGGTGGAAATGCCTCCCAACCATGTGGACTCATAAGAGACCACCCCACCATGCTCGGAGGTAGTCACAAGGCCCAAATAGAAGAACAAAGTAAGGGTATACATTATGGCCAACACTCACATCAATCACAGAGCAGACACAGAAAATAGTGCATAAGGCCAAAGTCAACACATAGAGATGCTCATCAATACAATGTCAGGTGCTACTCAAGACTACAAAGGTAAAAGACACTAGGGCGTTGCATAGAATCAATCATGCCCAAATCAATGCCTACAAATGGATAACTCGAAGTCTTGCAAATGGATCAGCCTTCTCGTGTGCATCCTTAGCCTTTACAAGCACTCAAGGCCATGCACAAGGACTCAATACCCTAGACTCTCAAGTAACAGACAAAATGTACTAAGTACACTACATCTCAACTCTTAGTAGATCTATAATATTTTACTATGCATACAACAACAATTAATGCCTATAGGTTAAGAATGTCCTATCATCTCACCATGATGTCTCAACATCCAACATTATGGATAAACAATTTAGAGGGCAAGACCTTAAATAACAATCCATCTAGTAACTTTAATTTAATTAAAATATATATTTTTTGAGTACTAATGTTTAATGATTAGTCCCCAAGGATGCTAACCACAAACTCATTTCTTTAAAACATAATGATAATATCATAATCATCTCTCGATTATATCTTAGCATTTCAAACAAAGGAAATTCCAATTACTAGTAATAGTAAAATCACCTAAAATAGGGTGCTATCTATTGATTTCAAGCATATCAATCCTCTAAACTTATAATACCCATGATGTATAGATCCATTATCAACCACCTCCAACTCATATTTCAAACCCATCCTCATTATTGGTTTAAGGGTAAAAATAAACTTCCTTAAATTCTTGGGTTGCGTGACAGATTTTCTTAACTAAAAATTACGTGACCAATTTTCAATGCATAAACACAGATCAATGTTTCTAAGGTATTTTAGTGTCATTTCATTATTTAACTGAAGGGAGAGGGTTTCCACAAGGCTAGTGTCTTAGCAAAAATATGGCCGTAATGACCAAAACACGAAGCCACTTAATTTTCTAAGAAGGGATGTAATGAAAAATTGATTTAGAGAAGTCAACGTATAACAAAAGGGTTCCAAGGGACTTAAATCTCTTCAATCTTTGTCATACCGTTCCAGTTTTGTGTGGCTTCCCTCATTATATTCTCTAAAAGATCAAACACGCATTTTACCCAAAATAATAAATTAGAAAACACATTATCTTTCTTTGAAAACACTTTTATCTAAAGAATTAAGAAAATAGTTCTGCATGTTAAAACAAATCCAAGGAAAGAGGCAATGTAAATGTCTTGCATTGAAATAAATTTAGGCATATGATTTATTTGCACCACTGGGTTTTCTATTTTTCTTCTGTGCCTAATGAAATTACCACAGAGGTATTTGAGCCTTTGTTCTAGAAAAATAGAGAAGTGATGTAAATACCTTAAAAAAAAGAATATTTCCTCCCCGGCCTTGGATCTATTCCTTGGAAGATGATTCTTTCATTTTCTATTCGTACTCCCCTCCATCTCACCTTATATCTTTCAATTTGATAGGATCGCCTGAGTGATTTGCGTTCAACCATTTTCCCTTTCTTTTTCCTATGTTTTCTATTCTGTTGACATAATGCTTCAAGTAGTTTCATCTCATGTAACGCAATAATTGCAGGACACGGACAAAATGGATTTGTTACAAAGGCTTTAGAAACTTTTAAGAAAAGCCATTGGGAGATGTAAAGCCAAATTCTTAAACCTTTGCCAGTATTCTCGCTGCCTGCGCCAGCATGGGAACTATGGTACATGGTATGGACGTCCAACAGAGCATAACAAAAGTGGAATTTTTATCAAATATTTTAATTGAAATGTTGTGGTAGACACGTATGCAAACTGTGGGAACATAGACAAGGCACGTGATCCATTTCACAAAATGCATAAAGAAATGTGGTCTTATGGACTACAGAAATTGTAGGATATGCACATAATGGATTTGTTGAAGAGTCTTTAGAAACTTTAAAGCAAATGTGATTAGTAGGCATAAAGCCCAATTCCTAACCTTTGCCAGTATCCATGCTACACAAAATTGATTTGTTGAAATTGCATTAGAAAGTTTTAAGCAAATGCAACTGGCTGCATAAAGCCAAATCCCAAAACCCTTTCCAACATCCTCAGTGTTGTCCAAAATTGGATCGATGGAACAGGGTATGGACATTTTTCAAAGCCTCAAGGATAGAGGAATTTTGTCATATCTCCCCTTGTAAATGCTATGGTAGACATTTATGCAATCTCCTAGATAAAGATAGAGCACTCCCGACCATATCACCCATGCTATATGGCAAAGATATTTTTTGACGTAAACACTTTCACCCACTTCCCTTTTCTTCTGTAGTCACTCCCTCGAAGAATGGTCAATTCACACCTACTGACAAGATATTTAATTGCATTAACTACATCACCCAACTAAGAACATGGGGTCGTTACAGAAAGACCTTCTCTAGTACATCTAGGTGGGATTCTCTTGTTATTAACTTTGTAAGGATGTCATCTACACAGTCCTCCATTGTGAGGTGCATCATATCATGGAAAATAGTGGCCATAGCATGTTGATATGTTGCCCCTGTGTTCTTTAACCCAAATGAAATGACGTTCCAGCAGAAGGTACCCCATGGACAAGTGAAAGTAGTTTTGTGTTGGTCTTCTGGTGCTATCCTAATTTGATTATATCCTGAGAAGCCATCCATAAGAGAAATAATGGTATGTCCTACTGTCAAGTCGACTATGATATCAATATTGGGCAATAGAAAATCATCCTTGCGACAAGCTTTGTTAAGATCTCAGAAATCAGTACATAATCTAACTCTGCCATCAGGTTTTGATACTGGCACTATGTTGGATACCCACTCTAGATTGTCAATTGCCCTAATGAACCCTACATCCAGCAGTTTCTTGAGTTCCTCTTTTACTAGTAATGCAATGTGGGGATGCATCTTCCTAAGCTTTTGTTTGATTGGTTTGACCCCTAGATCTAGTGGAAGATGATGTAGAATCAAATCTAGATCTAAACTGGCCATATCTGCGTATGACCAAGCAAAGTTGACTTTCGTTTTCTTGAAGAATGGTACAAATTTTGTGTTTTCCGATGGGGATATAGACTTTGCAAAGTGAATGATCTTAGGATTATCTTCTGTTCTGATGTTGACAGGTTCTGTAGGTTCCACAACAATCTGAGACTTCTCCTGGTACATGTCATTGGGGAGAGTGTCAAGTCTTCCATCGTTTGGTGCCTTAGAGAGGTTTTCACCATCTGATGCATCCTTTCTTTTTACTATTTTTGGATTTGATACTACCACAGAGCAGTTTTCAACATCAAATCTAGTTTTTATTTTGATGTTTTTGTGAGTGGAAGGCTTGGCACACACTCGAAAATAAGCCATGATTTTGAGTTCAATGGTGAAGCCAACTTTATGATCTCCTGTAGGTAGGTGGTCCCTAAGTTCCATGTAGTCAATATAGGCCTCGTCATTTTGGAACATGTCTAGTTGTGGGGTTCCTTGCAGATCCCAGTCGATAAGTTCAGGATGTACAAGGGTGAGGGGATCGGAAGATAGATCTAATTCATTGGGTGTGATAGTTTGAATGGATACACGGTTAGGATTCAGATTGGTAGGGATAGGATCTGGGGTGGTACTTTCCTCCAAATTATTTATTGCAATGGAACTCTGACCTTCCTCAAAATTTGTACTCTCAAGAGTTGGCAAATCACACTCTAATGGTCTATGTGTTAGCATTTGTCCCTCATGGTAGGGGCTATAGGTTTGAATGGTGTAAACTCCCTTGTCATCATAGGAGTGCTCTGTGATTTCATCCCATTCATATTCATTGGAATCTGTGTCACTGTCCTCTTGAAGGTTATGGATCATTTCCACAAGACTAGCATTTGCCTTAGCTTTGCCTTTCTCTTTGTATCCTAGACCTTTTGTATTTCTTTCCAATGAGGACAAGGAAGGTTGAATGGGATCGATGATTCCTTCTTTTCCTAGGCCAATGGGACCTTGTCCTTCATAACCCATTCTATGTAAGATAGACTCACCATGCCCATAGATTTCCATTGGGAGCTTAGGTGGTTCTTGTTGTGTGTTATCTCCCTCTATGTAGAGTCATTGCAAGATGTCTCTTTCCTCTGTTTCATCAGATAGGGTCCCCCATTTTACAAAGGGAGTTGTGGGAGGTTTGGGAGGAGCAGATGGCTTTGAAAAAGGTGTAGGTCACCCAAAGGATCTTGGAGATAGAGGCATTTTGGCTAGGTTGAGGCTGTGCTAGATGGAGTATTCCCCTACCCATGTTTCTTTGATTGTGTTCTACTCTTTGGGCTTGGACGAGGAAGCTTTGGAGGTAGGATCATGATGTGAGATGGGGGATGTGGAAGCTCTATTGTTGGGTATGATGCAATCAGGCTTTGAGTGGATAGAGTTGCAATGCTAAAAAGGATCTGAATCACCTTGGATGGTGATTTATTTGCCATTATGAGGAAATTTGATGCATTGGTTGTAGGTAGAAGGCATAGCTCTCATGGCATGAATCCATGGTCTACCTAGGAGGATGTTATAGGCTAGCTCCTTGTTGAGGACTTGGCAAACAACGTACTTTATTACTAGTCCAACTTGTATTGGTAACACCACTATTCCTTTAGTAGTTCTTTCTTCTTCATCATAGGCCTTAATAGTGATCTTTTTCCTAGGATCCACTGCGGCTTCCGAGAAATGTAAGGACTAGCTTGAGCATGTAAATATTTAAACTGGCTCCTCCATCAATGACAACTCTTTTGATATGGTGTTTATGAATGAATGTGACGATATGCAAGGGTGTGTTATGGGGCTGAGCCACTGAAAGGTCATCCTGTTTGGTAAATGACAAGGTGCTAGAGGAGGTTAGATTTCCTACCATGGCTTGAAACTTTTCTTGAGCCAAGTTCATGGATACAGTTGTTTCCACTAGGGATTTATTGAGAATTTCCTTGTGCGAAGGAGACAGATGCAACAACTCTAAGATAGATATGTGGGCAGGAGTTTTCCGAAGTTGGTCTATGACACTGTACTAATGGGAGTTAGAAGAAGAAGGTGATGACTTTGGAGGAAGCGTGTTTAACATGACCTTACCACTGCGGGTGATGATGCTGCAATCAATTTTGTTGGGTCCTGATTGTTGGTTGGATGTGACCACATTGATCTGTGGGATGTGCTCCGATATGTAGTTGATGGTATAATCGAATGGAACATTCACATAGTTAGCATTGTTTTGTCCATTATTTTGATTCTACATGTTGTGGTTGTTATTGTTGTTGTTGTTTTATGGCATGTCGTGGTTAGGGAGTGGATCTGTGTATGCCACATGTGTCTCATTAGAGGTATGTTGTTTAGTACCTACCTAATTTTGGTCATGTATGTCTTGAATGACATGTTTCAGATGGATACAGTCATTGGTCTTATGGCCTCTTCCCCTATGATATTCATAGAAATCAGTATCTTTCTAATAATGAGGTTTTACTTGAGGTTCATAGTCGCTAGTGGGGGGAAGAGTGATCTCATTGTTGGCTAATAGCTTTCTTAACATAGACTCTTGGGACTCCCCTAGTGGTGTGAACATTCATCTAGGAGCAGAGGTGAACCATTGTTTTGGCTCGCGAGGGAAGGTTTTGTTCAGTGTAGCATTTCTTGCTTCTCCTTTGAGAGTGAAGATTGGTTGCTATTTGGGAGCCTCTACTTTGGCATCGACTACTCCATCATTGATGACATTTTTGTTCTTTGTCCAAAACTTAGACTTGTCCACAGTGTAGTTAGAGTTAGGGGTGTCCTTGTACAACTTTATTTGCCCCTTGGTGATCATAGCTTTCTCGATAAATAATCCAATCTCAATGACTTTCATAAATGAGGTAGGGCATTGAATTTAGATTTGGTAACTTAGATCGGGGTTAAGGTGGTGGATGAACATCTCCATCATTTGCTTCTTAGGCAAGTGATATGAGCATTTTCTCACGAGTTGTCTCCATCTTTGTAAGAAGGCAGTGAAAGATTTGCCACTCTTTTGCTTTGTATTGCATAGGTCAAGCATGGAAACTTCATGTTCAATGTTATATGAGAACTGTGTGACGAACTTGTTTAGTAACTCATCAAAAGTTTTGATACTCGGGGGATGTCGTGAGAACCATTCCATGGATTTTCCACCTAGAGATTGTTAGTTTAGGTCCAGACAACTAAGAAGGGGAGGTGAATCAGTTGTCAGACATTTTCATCTTTTTACTTTTAATCTTCCTTTACCACTCATAATCAATTTAATGATATAAACATTTCAGCATCAATCAATAACATATGAACCGAAAACATAAATAACACATTTGACACCAAGATTTTGACATAGAAACCTAGCTAAGGGAAAAACCACGGTGGGGGTTAACCCACAAAAATTAATACCCTATTAAAAGTATTTTTACAAATGGGAATGCACATGCATTCGAGCTCACTTCCTAGAGCTCACTGCTCAAATGGAGGCTCACTGCCTATGGAAATATTACAAGAGAATGACAGAAATTTGAACTGATTAATAGCATCTACCCATGTAAGAATTTTAGTTCCGGTTAAGTACAAAAACTGATCTTACACATTTCATCTTTGCTCTGCTCTTCTTATTGTTATGCCTTCATTCACACTTTTGATTTCTGCTCTTCTCACATACGCCTTATTCACATACACCACACACACTAAATCATCCAATTTCATCAGCTATATATATCTGCAACATGATCTACAATCATTCTATCAGTCGGCTTCAACAACACGTAGAACATTTATGAATTCTCTGCTCTGTCAGCTAGATCTATGCATAACTTAAGGTGCAGACCAAAACTTGCTCTTGAAAATTTCAAAGTTTTCAAATACATAAATATCAAATCATTCTCTATATTTAAAAAATCCAAATATTTATTTAAATTATCGATTTCCTCTAAAATTGAATTAATACCAAAAATAATTCAATTAGTCCACGTGCACATGTAATTAAATATTTTAATAGTTAATTTCTCCTCCAGTCAGATTAGTTAACTCATCAATCAAAATAGTTAACTAATTAGTCAATTGAGTTCACTTCTCAATCTATTTTGTTGACTCCTCAATCAACCCAGTTAACTGATCAATCATCTCAGTTAACTCTTCAATCTATTCTATTAACTCCCATATCTCAAAATAGAGCAGGGCACTTGTCCTCTCCCTATTCGCACACATCCTCTCAAATTTCCTCAACAGTTGATCTTCTTATTCATTCTACACCATTGATCTTCTTTCTCACAAATATATAAATACAACCCCTATTCCTCCATTTGAAGGATCCAAGCTTTTTATAAAATCACTCTGTAGGAATCACAGCACGCCTTTGGCACAAATCACTCCATAGCTTGAGATCAATTGTCACACATTATCACCATTATCATTGTATTGTGAAGATCCCCTTCATTGCAAAACCTATCAACAGCCATTCTCCATTGTCATCTGGGAGAAAAGCAAGTGCACCTTCTCAGGGCTGTATTCATACACAAGATCAATTCGAGATAGGCAACCAATGGAAGTCACGGAATAGAAAGGTTTGCAAGGTATTGTGCTCTTTGTGTTTGATCTTATTTGTTTCAATTGCATTGGGTTATTAGGTAACTAGTTGTTTATGCTATTGTTCCCATTTTTCTCATAACATTTATGGCACCCACCATGGGGTCCTTGCCCCAATTTAACTTCAAAATTGAGTTTTTGTGTGTTAGAATCCATACACAGGATGTTTTTGTGCATCCATCACATTCTGCTATGCATCTACTCATTGTTACTACGCATCGATCAAATCTATGCATCCGTCACATTCTACTATGCATCTACTCACTATTACTATGCATTTGTCAAATCTGCACATCCATCACATTCTACTACGTATCTACTCACTATTACTGCGCATCTATCAAATCTACGCATCCATCACATTGTACTACGCATCTACTCACTGTTACTGTGCATCTATCAAATCTATGCATCCACTCACTATTACGGTGCATACATTCTCTGTTACTATGCATTTGTTTCTACGCATTTATTCTGCTATGATTTTTGGGCTATTTCTTGAGAAATTTCTAACGCTAACATTATTTGCAAGAATATTCTTAGATCCACCTTGCAGGTTAAGAGCTGGTCAGGCATATAGCTACATGGTTAACTCTCATCTAGATCTAAATAGAAAAAGAAGTAATTGAGCATGTTCATGCAAATTTCACTTAGATCTAAATAGAAAGGAAGTAATTTGTACTTGTTGCATCACAACATGAACATAGTCCCAACTAGGAGGATTAAAATATAACAACTGCTCTTAAAAGCTTTTTCAAAGTTAACAAATCTTGTGTGCTTGATAGAGTAACTCATTTAGTTTTTCTCTTTTTAACTAGGAGGAAAGAACTAGTGTTTTCCATGATTTTGGAATGACAATAGGACTATGCTCTCCCCTTAACTGGGTGACCAAAATGCCAGAATCATCATTTCATATGTGTGACCTTTAGAGAGGTCTGCCCTTGGAATTCCTTCCTTCTAAGTGGGATGACCTTAAGTGATAACAGCTAAAGCCAAGTACCTCCAAATCACTATAAATAAATTACATTTGTGATAAAAGTTGCAAGCAACGAGTGCTGTTGTATTACACTGACCAATGCTTCCCCCAAAACCCTATGGAGCATAACCTCTACAGGCTGAGAAGCCTTCTTATCGAAGCGAATGGCCGCACGTGTAATCACCTGAATGGATGCCTTGACTAAAATCCTTTTGTTATAGTAAGCCAAAATCCCCTATTTGGTGACACAAGAGGAGGAACCTCTAGAGTTGTCCAACGTCATTTAGTGTAGAGACAGAAAAGTTCAACTCTTTGAAGGAGCTATAACTTGGTATGTGTGAGAAGTGAGTGCCATGGAGGGGAGCCAGTGCTACCAAGTTATTAGCTGTCTGCCTTTATGCAAGTGGCTGGTGTAAAAACCAAGTTGGAACTTATTGAATACCATCCTTACCAACCTTAGGATTGTGCTTGCATTAAAATAAAAAAAATCAAACAATCATGAAAATATTCTTTGTGTGTAATGTGTCTTTCTTTCCATAATTGAAGAAACAAATCAAAAAGAGCAACATTCAAACAAAGAACCCAAAAACATTGAAAAGTGTGCCTTTACCAAGTCAAAATAAGTCAAAATCAAACAAAACAACACAGATCTACGCATCTACTTCATCCTATTGCACATTTACTCCATCCTGCTACACATTTACTCCATCTTGTTGCACATTTACTCCATTCTACTGCGCATTTACTTCATCCTACTACACATTTACTACATCCTACTACGCATTTACTCCATCCTGCTAGACATATACTTCATCCTGATGCGCATTTGCTTCACCCTGCTGTGCATTTATTTTCTGTTGCACTTTCACACAGTTTAGCTATGCATCTTCTTTTTCACCATACGTGTGCATGCACTTCCTAAAGCTATGCATTCATACTCTACTCTGGTGCATCCACTCTTCCACTAGATCTGTGCTTTTGTTTTTTGTTGCTGTGCATATACACTCTGTTCCTGTGCAGTTGTTCCTACACATCTATCATAGTGAGTACTTCTATATAGTTTTTCTGAAAAACACTTACCTTTTTGAGAACCCATTTCGGTCTTGTATCAGTTTCTAAGGTCAAATTAACCATACAATCACTTCTCCCATTCTTTTCTGCAATGCACCCTCTTTTTCATCGTTCACCTCATCAAAATTTCACAAAACTTCCCAAGAACAAATCAAACTATCAAAAAACCACGTAGCCACAAGGCAATTTTTGGATTATATTGGATTCAAGCATCGCTAGTAAGTCTCCACTAACAGGATCTATCATCCTTCTATCTCAGAATTTCACTAGTTTGTTTTGGTGCAAAACTAGTCTCTACCAAGTAATTGGATTTCAATCACCCTTACTTTTGGCTACCATTTTGTATCGACCGACTTGTTTGACACCATTGATCAAAGAAAACCCTTGTTCAAATCTTATCACCACTAGTATCCCCTTCACTACAACCTCCAAATGCATCTTACCAAAGCATCTAATTTCACCCCACTCCATTCTAAATCACATTGTATGGTACTAACTAGATCACAGAAGTAAAAACAAATTGAAATGGCTGAAATGTCTGACAAAATTGTCCCCTCCCCTTACAACAGTGATGAGGAGATATCTCACAAGGACTTACAAGAAGCTCTCCAAGATAGAAAATTTCAATGAATGATGGACAAAGTACTCCACCAAGACCCTAAAAAGTTCTTTCGCCACCTAGCAACCCAAGGAGTTAAGCTCCCTTCTAACTTTGATGTCACAGCATTGAAGGAAATCGAAGAGGAAAGAACTCATGAAGACAGCACATGTGAGGAAAGAACCCTTGGCACAGACAAAGGCAAGAAAACCACAAACTCAACGACACCTTTAGACATGTTGATAAAACAAGTTCAAACCCTACAACAACAATTAGTGGACGTCTAAATAGGGACATCCACTAAACATTATTCATTGGAGGATATCTTGTCGTACCCCTTCACTAAGAGCTTGAACATGATCCCCTTTCCCATTAGATTTGAAGTTCCAAAATTTAACAAGTACAGAGGAAAGGGTGACCCTAGAGACCATATCAGAGAATTCAACACAGCATATCTCGAGGTTGCTCACAATGAAACTTTTCTCATGAGACACTTCCCTGGATCTCTAGGAGGGCAAGCCATGGAGTGGTTCTCTCAACTCCCCCCAGGTATCTATGCCTTTGATGAGTTAGTGAATAAATTTGTCACGCATTTCTCATATAATATCAAACATGAGGTATCCATGCTTGACCTTTGCAACACAAAACAAAAGAGTGGTGAATCCTTCATTGCTTGCTTACAAAGGTGGAGCCAACTTGCCAGCAAGTGTCCTTATCATATACTAGAAAAACAAATGCTTGAAATGTTTGTCCATAATCTCAATCTTGATCTAAGCTATCAAATTCAAATCTAATGCCCTACCTCATTCACAAAAGTCATTGAGATGGGGTTATTCATTGAAAAAGCTATGATCACAAAAGGACAAATAAAATTATTCAAAGACACTCCTAATTTAAACTATACCACTGATAAGTCAAAATTCTAGACCAAAAATAAGAACCTCATCAATGATGGAGTAGTTGATGCTAAAGTAGCGGCTCCTAAGCAACCAATTTTAAATCTCAAAGAAGCATCAAACAATGCAACACCAAGCAAACCTTCATCAAATGAATTGAGAAAACCATACAATTTTCCTCCTAGATGAAAATTTACACCACCGAGGGAGTCATATGAGTTCGCTTTGAGAAAGTTAGTTGCAAACAATGAGATCATCCTTCCTGCCATAAGAGACTATGAACCTCAAGTTAAACCTTCTTGGTGGAAGGATACCAATTTCTGTGAGTACCATAGAGGCAAAGGCCATAAAACTGGTGACTATATCCACTTGAAAAACATCATACAAAACTTACTAGATCAAAATTGTGTGGGCACAAAAGATCGTCCCTCTAACGAATCACATGTGGCATTCAAGGATTCACTCCTTAACCATGACCGGCAAAACACTCATAACAACAAGAATAACAACTGGCCAAATCACAATAACAGGAACAATAATGTTAACTACACGAATGTGCCATTCGAATACACTGTTAATTGCATATCAGAGCATATCCTGCAAATCAATGTGCTCATGTTTAACAAACAATTAGATTCCAACACCAAATCTGATTGCAATATCACCACCCACAGTTGGAAAGTCACCTTGCACACACTCCCTCCAAGGTCACCATCCTCACCATCTACCCACCACAAGTACAACGTCACTGACCAACTACAAAAGACTTCGGCCAATATATCCATATTAGAGTTGTTGCATCTATCGTCATCGCACAAAGAGATTCTTGATAAAGCCCTAGTGGAAACCACTGTGCCCACCAACTTGGCCCAAGAGAAATTTCAAGCCATGGTAAGTCATCTTATCTCACCTAACATCCTATCATTCACTGAACAGGATTATCTATTCGTATCTAAACCCCATAACACATCATTACATATTGAGGCCTTCATTAACAAACATTGCATCAAAAGGGTTCTAATTGATGGAGGAATAGGTTTGAAAATTTGCACGCTAAAATTAATCCTTACATTGGGGTTCTTGGAAACTGCAATAGATCCAAGAAAGAAGATCACAATAAAAGCCTCTAATGAGGAAGAATGGACAACCAAGGGAACTGTGGTATTAACTTTAAGAATTGGACCAGTGGAGAAAGAAGTTGTTTGCCAAGTCCTTGATAGGGAGCTCGCATATAACATTCTCCTAGGTAGACCTTGGATACATGCCAAAAGCTATGCCTTCCACATATCATCAATGTATTAAGTTCCCTCACAACGGCTAAAAGATCACCATCCAAGGTGACCCTGATCCTTTTCAACACTGTAACACTATCCAATCAAAGCTAGATTTCATCATCCCTAATAATAGAGCTTCCACATCTTCCACCTCCCAGCATGATCCTGGCTCCCAAGCTTCCACATCAAAGGCCAAAGAGTAGAAGGTCAAGATTAAAGAAACAGGGGTAGGAGAGTACTCCATCGAGCATACCTTTTGTTTAGCCAAAAAGCCTTTATCTCCAAAGTCCTTTGGGTGACCTACACCCTCCCCAAAACCATCTGCTCCTCCTAAAACTGCCAAAACTCCATTTGTTAAATGGGGCACCCTATCAGATGAGAGCAAGGAAAGAGACGTTCTGCAATGGATCTATATAGATGAAGATGACACACCGTGAGACAAACAACCAAAGCTCCCAACCTATATCTATGGGCATGGTCAATCTATCTTACACAGAATGGACTATGAAGGATAGGGTCCCATTGGCCTAAGAAAAGAAGGAATAACTCAACCATTCAACCCTCTTAATCCTCATCAGCCCAAGACACAACAGGGCTAGGATATTACGTCACCATGGAAGACTATGTGGATGACATCCTTGCCAAGTCACTTACAAGGGAATCTCACTTAGATGTCCTAGAGAAAATCTTTCAGCGGCTAGAACACTTCAAGGTCTAATTGAATATGAAAAAGTGTGTGTTTGGAGTCACCTCCGACAAACTCTTGGGATTCATAGTATCAGCCAATGAGATTGAGGTAGATCCTATGAAGGTAAAAGCTATCATAGAGATGCCACCACCAAGGACCATCATCCAACTGTGGTCTTTACAAGGAAAATTATAGGCAATCCGTCAGTTTATCTCACAACTGGCAGACAAATGTCAACCTTTCACTCATCTCTTGCATGAGAACGTCCCATTTAGATGGGATGAGAAGTGTGAAGATAGATTTTACAAATTGAAAGAGTATCTCATGAATCCACCTATCTTGATGCCACCTATCCAAGGCAAGCCACTATATCTTTACATATCTGCTACACCAATAGCTCTTGGAGCCCTTTTAGCACAACAAGACTATGAAGGCAAGGAACGGTCAATCTACTACATCAGTTGCACATTGGTACGGTATGAATTTCAATATTCTCAAATCAAAAGATCTTGTCTTGCTATGGTTTTTGCTTCCCAAAAACTATGCCATTACGTGCTTACACATTCAATCAAGCTAATTGCAAAGATCAATCCATTAAAATACTTGTTAAGCAAAGCAGCTCTAACAGGCTACCTAGCTAAATGGGTAACGCTACTAAGTGAGCATGACATAGAATATGTGGAAAGGAAAGCTATCAAAGGTTAGATAATCACAGATTAGTTGGTGGAGGCACCATTGCAAGATACTACTCCAATGACATTCAAGTTTCTCGATGAATCAATTTTCAATATCACAACACATTCATGGAAGCTCTACTTTGATGGGTCTTATACAAACCATGGATTCGGGGCAGGAATCTTGTTAGTCACTCCTTAAGGTGACACAATACCTAAGTCATATCGTCTACTTTTTCCTTGCACAAACAACATAGCAAAGCATGAGGCCTTAGCCATTGGTCTTAAGATGGCGGCATAGTGGAAAGTGAAAGAGCTACAAGTCTATGGAGATTCACAACTCATCATCAATCAAGTAAATGATGACTATCAGATGAAAGATGACAAGCTAATACCATACAAGCGTATGGTAGATGACTTTAAAGGATACTTTGTGATAATCCCCTTTGACCAGATTCCTCGCATAGAGAACAAAGCAGCAGATGCCATGGCAACCATCGCCTCGCTACTCGATATACTAGAGAATGAGTCATGTTTTGAGTTCTTGGTGGAGTCAGTCACACAACCAGCTTATGATATCACCGAAATGCAATCCATTTGCCTCCTAGTAGGATCCGATTCACCCTTGTATGGTAAAATTTACACTTACATCAAGGATAACACCTTACCAACCGACTTATCCAACAACCAACACCGAACCTTTATCTGCCAAACATCCTGTTAAACCATTATTGCCGACACCCTCTACTGCCGAGGTTTGGATGGAACTCTACTCAGATGTCTTGAACATGATGAATCTCAAACCACCTTACAAGAAGTACACGAAGGAATTTGTAGAACACACTCTAGTGGTCCTACCTTAGCTAAGAAACTCAAGTGTTTGGGATACTATTGGCTGAACATGGAGATAGACTCATATCATTTTTTCAAGAAATGCAAGCACTGTCAGATTCATGGTAACCTCATCCATGCACCAGCTCAGGAATTGTGGCCTTTAACGACACCTTGGCTCTTTTGTCAGTGGAGACTTGACCTTGTGGGCAAAATCCACCCTCCATCATCTAATGACCACAAGTTCATTATCACTATCACTTAGTATTTTACCAAGTGGATTGAAGCCATCCCACTCACCAATGTCATAGGAAAACAAATTACGTCCTTCATCCGTAATTACCTCATTTGTCGATATGAAATTCCCTCATCCATAGTCACGGATAATGGAAGACACTTCAAAAACTAGGATGTCTAAGAGCTCTATGACAAATTCCAAATCCAACACTGCTTCTCCACCCCATACTACCCACAAGGCAACGGTCAGGCAGAGGCATCCAACAAAACCATCTTGAAAATCCTTAAAAAAACTATTAACGACGCCGGCCGTGATTGGCACATGCAACTAAATCCTGCTCTGTGTGCCTATCGAACCAGCATACGCACTCCCATAGGTGCCATACCATATGCCCTTTTCTACGGTTCTGAAGCTATTTTTCCCATTGAGGTCGAGTTACCATCTTTGCAGGTATCATTATAAGGTCTTATAACTGATGAAGACTATAGAGTTTCCAGACTACAAGAGTTAGAACTGTTGGAGGAGAAACAATAGAATGCTTTCAACCATCTCAAAGCCTATCAACAAAGAATGTCAAGAAGCTATAATCACAGAGTCCATCCAAGGGTCTTTAATGTTGGTGATCTAGTGCTCAAAGAAAATCCCCACAATCAGTAGGATCAGGAGAAGAAAGGAAAGTTTGAACCCAACTGGCCTGGTCCTTATGTAATCATTGCTGCCTATGGCTCAAGAGCGTATCAGTTAGCTACATCAAAAGGTGAGCTGTTCGATGACCCAATCAATAGTATGCATCTTCATCGGTTCTATACCTAGAGAACCCCAATGTAAGGGGGGCACAAAAATTTAAAAAAATAATCAATAAACCAAAAAAATGAAAAATAAAAATAAATAAAAAATGAGAAAAGACAAAAACATTGCAATAAAAGTAAATTAGTGAAAACTTAGCAAACAGGCACTCTTTGCGATGCAAACTGCTTCCTCCATCTTTGGGAAACCATTGCCTTGCATCCATTCTTCCTACCATCATCCATCATCCAATCGTATCTATTTCAAAAAAACTACCTAACGATAACCTATCATGGCTTGATACTCTATCACCATTGTTGCCCTATTACCAAAGGTTTATCCACTACCCTATCCATAGTGTCAGCCTATCATAGGGTCTGTCATCAATATCTTATCTTCCTGAACTACATTTCCTCTACGTCGTCACATAGGCAAGGCCATCATTGATGGGTCCCCAAGACTACCCATCCATTCCATACCTTATCACCCATCCTCTGGTCCATCTGCATCCACACCATTTCCCATCACCTATGTCCTAGGTCCACAAAATTCCACACCCCAAACTACATTGTCCTTGCGTTGTCACGTAGGCAAGGCCATCTATCAATGAGCCCCTGAGACACTAGGTCAGTCCCTTAGGGCCCATTTCTTCATGTTTGTTGTCTATTCTTTCATAATAAATTGATCCTCTACCTGACTGGGGAAGTCCCCGACCTGGTTACAGAGTTGGATTTTGCAATGCCACATGTTCTAAGAGGGCACCAATAATGATTATGATACCTTTCACTAGACACACACGCACAACAAAGCTCACTTCCAAATAAAATTTTTGATGCAAGACATCAATCTATCCTAAACAAAACAAACAAGGGCCTAAACACTCCAAATGATTTTATCTAAATTATGGCAAGAAGACACATCTAATGCAAGAAGGTTTTGTTTTGATTGGTTGTGCCTTAAATTTTAACTTTTGTTATCATGTTTCCTATGCCACTCAAGGATGCCTAAAAACTAGAGATGCTATGATGGGGGCATGATTATTTTATTTGTTTGCTGCTTGTGGGTTTTTCTTTAGTAATGTGAAGCTTTGTCTAAAGACACGATCAACATAATGATCATTGAGGACATCAGAGGTCTAAACATGAAACAGGTGTAATCCTTGTCTGTTGATATGCAAGCAATACTCAAGGCATCTTGGTTCAATTATACTTAAATGCTTGTATTAACTTGCTAAATCAAAATCCATGTAAGCAATACTCGGGTCATCATGTGGTTTAATTATACCTAGATGCTTGTATTTTCTTACAACATTTTATAGAGAAAACAAAAAAAAATTGCCCAATGATGAATCAAGTACTTCAAAATACTTGCAATATCAAGGTGACAAATATCTGCATCCATGCACATCCAATTACATTTCATATACCATACATAAAATAATGATTTTGTTCAAAGTGCCAATGTTTGCAAATAAAAGCTTGTCATTCCTTCATTCGCTTTCTTCTATCTATCATTGTATCTTTCATCAAATCTCTTCTACATTGATTGAGTACACTTGGACATAACAAAAGCATATCATCATCTTTCATTTCATATTAGGTCAGATAGTCATTAAATTGATTAAATCATTCGCATACATATAGGTGTAGCAAAAGCATGTCATCATTTTGCATTTCATATTAGGTGAGATAGTCATTAAATTGATTAAATTATTTGCACACATATAGGTGCATTCAATCATCCATATCTATTTGTATCAGCATAACATAGTGTCTCATCAAAAAACCATAAAAAACATAGCTATCAATAATCATCTCATACCATTCTATTTACATAACAGGGGTTGCATATTAGATATCATAAACATTACATCAAAAGTAGAATGCATCAATGATCATCACATAAAAAAATGCATGTAGGCCATCATAATTGCATCATCATATATAATCATAAAATATAAAAATATCCAATGTGTACAAAATTAGTCCATCATCCATGAGTCAAATCATAAAAGATGTATGTACACATCAAGATAATAATGATACATGTCTCAGTAGCTATACAAAATAAGAGTGATATATACATAATCTGGCTATCCATGAGCCATCAAAACATATATGTACAAAGCAAAAATCTATGCAAAATCGTAGCTAACCCTGCTACCGTAGGATGCTGCTCCCAGCACTGTCATCTCCCCCTCCTCCACCTTGACCTATCCTAGACTGCTGTGGGCCCATGCCTAAGGCCGTCGACCATAAACTACCTACCCTCCATGGGGACATAGCTGCTGACTAGCTCCTGTAGCTCAGTGCCCTCTGATTTGTCGGCACCGCCCTGTGATATAGCCCTCTATAGTACTGTGTCTTTGCTCAAGCTGAGGCTAACTCTCCCAACACCTGTGTAACCTAGGCCTAGGCCTATGACAACTATGTAACAAGAAGTATTGTAGTTGCGTTAGTGCCCAGGGTGGCCACGGCTGCATCCCTCTCCCTTGTCAAAGCATGTACCCTGGCCAGTGCAGCATCCCAATCTGCAGTGATGCTGGCAATAATCCTCGCATCTCCCTCTATCCGAGCCTTGGCGACTCTCAGTTGTGCTCTCAATTGTCTCGATTGGCCTCCTAACAAGGCTACTGCATCCTCCTGCACGTGCTGCTATGGGTCAGGATGATCAGGTGCCTGCAGTACCTATTGAACAACTACTAGTATTACCTATTGTGCCATCTGCTGGGGTGGGGCCTACCCCACTCTCTACTGCTATCTTGGTTGGCTGTCACCACCTCCATCTCCTCCACCATCTCCTCCTCCTCCATCTCCTCCTCTTCTCCTCCTCCGCCTCCTCCTTGGTGTACCTCCATCATCCTCTTCCTCAGACTCAACCTCCTCTAGACAAGGAGCTAACTCTCCCAGACCCGAGTACCTAGGGAATGGGTGCGTGGAAAACCAATCCTCAAAATCCTACGTCATCCCTATATCAACTACCTCCCGCCTCATCAGCTATGCTTGATAAGGAATCTGTAGGAAGTCCTCCCGGGCCTCCTCGTAAGAAGCCACATGATCCCATCGTCATCGCTCTGCCCATGTCCTTGTGAATAGTGTTTGCCCCTATGGCATACCCTATATCTACCCAAACTGTCGAAAGACACAACTAACTATCTACCTCTCCAGAATATGATGGGTCTAGCCAATCAACCACCGTGTCTAAAACACATACAATAGCTCATCACCCTCATCATCCCATACCTTGTAGCCCAAGTATGGTCATCACACAACTGCATCCACATTATCCAATTGATGGCACCAGTACTCCAACTTACCCAGCTTGTGCTGAGTAAGTACACTGGCGTATCCATAGGAATATGGCTCATCCCTCTGTCGGTGAAATGTGACAATAGACTGTGTCACTGTAATGTGCTCCCAACCCCAGAACTGTAACAAAGAAACACCTGCTGAAAGACTCAACGCTCCACAGTACACAACCTGATGCATATCATTGTAGAGGTGGGCTTGTACATAGACACCCCAAGAAAAATGGGTGCCCTCAGTCAACATCCTCTCTAGGGTCTAATCCCAACCAACTGCAAATCCATGTGATCTCTGATCAGGGCATACAACACCTCTGATCAAGCCAGCTACAATCTCGAGAAAGTAATCATAATAATCATAAATATCTTGTCAGGATCATCAAATATCCTCCTGCACTCAGCTAGCCCAGCGTCACGCTGAGAGTCATACTCTACTAGCTCCCCTACTATCAGAAGTCTTAGGATCCTATAAACATCTTCCAGGGTCATGGTGATCTTGCTGGTAGGGAGGTGGAATGTCCCATCCTCGCTGTGAAAGCACTCTACCAAAGAAATTAGTAGACCAAGGTTTGCACAAACCTCGAGCATGAAACAAACATAGTACAAACTAATCACTCCAAGCACTAGACGATCTGCCTCTATGAGCATGTGTCATCGTCGCATGGTAACCGAGAACTGCTCCCTGGACATGATGCAATCAGAAATATCCTCCTACCATCAACAAAGCAAGGCATCAACCATAACTGTATCAATGTCAACCTGATCAACTATCAAACCTATCATAATCACTTAACATATCAAATTGATCAAACCAAGCATATCATCTCTTGTCTAGATTGTATCAATCTCAGAGATCACTTATCAATTGTCGCATCAATCAAGAGGCCAGCTGAGTCAATTTTGCTAAGTAACTAAGTATCCTAAGCAAATGTGTTGTTCTAGGTAGCATTTGTGCAGTATCAGAGCAAAAGCGCAGCTTCACAATCCATGTGTCAACACATGGTACATATGCATATCTTCCCAGTAGATGCGCAGTATCGCAACACATGTGCAGAAACCTATGGCAAATGCGCAGAACTTACACATGTGCAGCAAAAAGACCTAAATGCGCCAAAACACTATAAATGCATGGTTTCAAGGCATAAATGCACCGAAACCCAAAGCTATGCACATGCTTCAGTATCTTTGGCACACATTTATTGCACTAATAAATGGACCTAGCCTAAAATTTTTGACATATGTGCTGGGCGTCCTGCATCCGATGCCCGCCCGAATCATCGAACCCACTTGAAAGGATGCTCCTCAACCAGAATATCCATCTCTCTGCTGACTGCTCTAGCTCCTGCACTCTGCAAAGCTCCTAATAGCTCTCACAAAGAGACAAGTGTGCAAATGACTAGGATTGTGGACCCAACTTCTATATATAGACATTCAACCCTGACAAGCTATGTGGTGACCTTGCCTGCTCTCCGTGCCCTTTCTCCTCTATTTTTTCAAGCCATAACCTATTTTCTCCACCATTTTGTACATTCTTTCACCTTCTTCATCATGAGATTGTCCGTCTCACACCCTCAAAATTTTCTTCCCGGTCCAATCTCCCGAGGGGGCATCCTAGCGTCATAAACTTGTACTAGGGGCAAACTAGGGCATGTATCAATTGCAGAAAATTTTTAATTCTTTGAAACAATGTGATAAAACACATTGCATCAAAGAGGGGCAAAATGTATACACCTAAAATTCGTTCATGTCGAATTAAGTAAATATTTTAATATTTAACTTAATTCTTATTCCTCTATCAATAAATAAATAAATCAATTTATTTATTTGATTCATATTTCTCCAAAAATTAAATAAAATCATTTATTTAATTAAATCATCTAAATTCTTCTAAAATCATTTTAAACTAAATAATGCCAAATTATTTAATTAATTCTTCTAAATTCCTTAGTCTTCAAATCCATAAATATCAAATCATTCTCTATATTTAAATAAATCAAAACATTTATTTAAATTATTTATTTCCTCCAAAATTAAATTAATACAAAAGATAATTCAATTAGTCCATGTGCACATGTAATTAAATATTTTAATATTTAATTAGCTAATATTCCCTCACCCACATGTCCTATTTCTCCTCCAATCAGATTAGTTAACTTATCAATCAAAATAATTAACTAATTAGTCAATTGAGTTCACTTCTCAATCAATTCTGTTGACTCCTCAATCAACCCAATTAACTGATCAATCATCTCATTTAACTCTTCAATCTATTATGTTAACTCCCATATCTCAAAATAGAGAAGGACACTTGTCCTCTCCCTATTCGCACACATCCTCTCAAATTTCCTCAACCGTTGATCTTCTTATTCATTTTTCACCATTGATCTTCTTTCTCACAAATCTATAAATACAACCCCTATTCCTCCATTTGAAGGATCCAAGCTTTTTATAAACTTACTCTGCAAGAATCACAGCATGCCTTTGGCATAAATCACTCCATAGCTTAAGATCAATTCTCACACCATTATCACCATTATCATTGTATTGTGAAGATCCCCTTCATTGCAAAACCTATCAACAGCCATTCTTCATTGTCATCTTGGAAAAAAGCAAGGAAGTGCACCTTCTGAGGACTCTATTCATACACGAGATCAATTCGAGATAAGTGACCAATGGTAGTCATGGAATAGAAAGGTTTGCAAGGTATTATTCTCTTTGTGTTTGATCTTATTTGTTTCAATTTTATTGGGTTATTAGGTAATTAGTTGTTTATGCTATTGCTCCCATTTTTCTCATAATAGTCATTGCTTAACTTTTTAAGGAATTATTTGTGGAGCTAGTGGTCCCATGAATATTCATTTTTTCTTCTTATTTTTTAATTGTATAAATTTTTTTAAATATTTTTTTTAGAAATTATTGTTTTTTTTCTCTGCTAAAGCTTATAGCCAAGCATACATTTTTTAGTTGATGATACAAAGGATAAGCATACATTTGAATATAGTTAAACTAAATTATAATACTTGTTGCAATACATATGTTACCAAGAGATGTAGAGGAATACCAATCCAAAGATCCGGTCCTCAGACAAGTCTTTGTAGTCAGTTTATACCCCAGTCAGGTAGCTAGATATTGACAACAAAACATAAACAATAACAAAATAGAACATCACATATACATCACAATAAGATAACACATATCATTACTTGGTACCGGCAAACTTCCATATATATATTTATATATATATATATATTTATATATATATATTTACATATATATATATTTACATATATATATTTACATACATATATATTTACATATATATATATATATATATATATATATATATATATATATATATATATATATATATATATATTACATAAAGGGATGTGTCTTATGTCAGCTTCTGGCCTCCGGATCATGTGCAATCTACTCTGATCAGCTTTGTTCTCTATCAAGTAACCTACTAACATCAACCCCCCAACAAAATTATGTCTTGTCCTCAAGACATGCAAAGTCAGCTGCTAGTTAGGATAGTCTTGTAGATTTGTTTGACTTGTGTAAGACTTGTATCCCACTACTTTTTGGCCTTAGCCACCATGGCTATCTATCCTTATACTTTCATGTATGCTTCCTCTGCTTCCTCTATACTTGTTGGTATATTTATAGTCTATATGGTTTTCTTGGCCTCTGCAAAACTATTGGTTAAGTTAGCCAATCTTAGGTTTACTACAGGTCCCTCAGCTATTTTATTTGGCCCTTTTGTAGGTGGTGGATGTCACATCCACAAAACACATAAAACATCAAAAACAAAATATAATCCACAACTATGTGTTGCTGCACATTACATTAACTCAAAACATGAATACATTACATATCATGAATGCTGCTACATTCTCTTGATCATTACATGACTTGATCACTTGATCATTACCTGCTTGCTTTGCTTACATTACATTATGCCTCTTTTATAGAGGGCTTTGCTCATGCCTTACCTTTCTAGGCTCTTCCATTCTTCATCTAGAAACAATCTATTTCTGAAAACTTCCTCTAGAACTTTCTAACCTAGAACCTTCTTTCTAGAATCTTGTTTGTCTTATCTAGACTATTTTAGAAACTTTCTAGTTTCCTCTTATGTCTTTTTGCCTTTTTGTGTTTTTCATTATGTGGGAGAAATTACTCTCCAACACTCCCCCTTAATTTTGACCACCTATTTATCATTCCAAATTTATCTTCCAAGTCTCTCTAGTCTTCCGAGTCTGCAGACTCACCTAAATATTTTCAAACCATCTTCAAGATCTGCGGATCTCAAAATCTCACCCACTGCTGCGGCAACCCTTCAAACTTTGATCTTAAATTTTTAGAACTTCAAACTGGAAGTCCTTTGGCTATCTGTAGCTCTCAACCTTGCACATCTCAAACCTTCAAACCTTGATCGATTGCCATCATTCACAATTGAATATATGTATTTGAACAACCTCTTCAACATACCTATAATTTGTTGCCAACTCGATCCAAAAACAAATCCACAATTCATTTTCATGCATCTTGTAATAGATTCGGTTCTCCATTGTTTGTTCCAACACATCTTTTAACAATGATTCTTTATTCCACATTTGGTACACGGATGTAGATCCCAACACTTGTCCTTAGTATGTCCTTACCTATGACAATGAGAACATTGCACATTTTTTTTCCTAAACCAACATGTTTGTACCTATAACATGATTTGTTTTTCCATATCCAAGACCTGCATATTTTGGCCTCACTATTGGGTCAATTGGCTTTTTAATTCCTTGTCCAAACTTGCCTAATCCTTGTCCTTTATAACCCATCTTTTTCATCATCTTGAAACCAACATTCTCTTCATTACAATGATTTTCAGATTCAAACAACTTGTCATTTTCATCAATATCACAACATGCAAATTTTGCTGATCTAATGTCTTCAACCTTGCATTCTTTAGCTTTAGCTTTATCACATAAGTCATTTGTATCACATGAGACATCACAAACCAATCTCTTTGTCCTCAAACATTCATTTTCTTCTTTCAACCTTAATATTTCTTCTTTCAACTTTGACATCTCATCTTTTGTAAACTACGTTCCTCTTTTAATCTTTTTATCTCTTCTTCTAATTCTTTGTTCCTTTGTTTAACCTTATCAAATAGTTTCAGGTTTTCTTCTAACTCTTCATTTTTCCTTTTAACTTTACTCAATTCAACATTAGCTTCATACCTTTCTGACCTTAAACCAATTTTCTCTATTATCATTTGATGTAATTCTTTTATTAATTTAGATCTTTCTTTTTCCAAATCATCTTTCTTCTTTTTTCAATCTTCTTTCTCTTTTTGCCAATCTTTTTTTCTATCTTTTCTCTCTTAGCTTTTCCCATTGAAAAAAAATGATTAACTTACCTCAGACTATTGTCCTTCACTATGATTTTTGATTGGTTTCGGGCGTGCCTTCACTCGATGTCTTCTACAATGTCTTCTGCTGCTATTTTTTGCAATTTTTATCAACTCCTTGCCTTCTCAATCTTCAGTCTTCTCTGTTGTAATCTAGCATTGTTCTTTCTGCAATCTCTATAGCTACAATTTATGTGATGTGTATTATCTTCAGAAAATAACTCCTTTAACCTTCTGTTCAGCTCTTCAGGCTTTGTAGTCAAACAAGAGATCTTAAGCAAATTAGATTTTTTTTCAATTGTTTTGGCCTTGACCACCGACGATTCCTTGTTTTCTTCTTCAGCTTTCATAAATGGATGATGTTCTTTAATTGTCTAAGATCTCCTTCCTAAATCTGGCGATTCATGTATAGGGGGGTCCCAAAAACTGCGATCTTTCTATTTCTATTCAATGGCTTCACTTCTATGATAGCTCCTTTTTAAGATCTCTACTCCTTCAACGATCTGCAATTAACAACAGCATGTGATACAATTTTCTCCTAGCGCCTTGGGCTATTGTAATCCAAGTCTTCCACAAATGCTGTGGCCCAATCTTCTTTTCCTCTCGGATGATTCTTTTATTGGCAGCTCCAAAAAATGACTCTATAATTTCTACAATCTTTTGTAGTGGCTTATACCTAATTCCAAATTAGCTTCTTTTTCAACGACTCCTCTTTCAACAGTTAATAAAACATCAAATTTGTCTTACCTCAGATTGGCCGCAAACTCCTATTTCTTTTTCTTCCTTTGGTTGTTTGTTGATTTTCCTCCAGTGACGGCTCAACTCACAATCTCTTCTTAAAACCCTAGAATTGCGATTTGGACATAATCTTGGTCACTTCAATGGCATCAACTAAACTCTTATCTGAATCAATCTCTTGGAATGTCTGGCTCAGCCTTGGCTTCAATGATTCTTTGGCAACAATCACTTCAAGATGGGCTTTTCTCATTTCCTTGCGCCTCTTCTAGCTGCAGCTAGACATTTCAAACTTGATGGTGACTTTAAACTTGGGGGGATGATTACTCCTCAGATCTGATGCACCTAATATTTCCTTCAACCCTAATTTCATGATCTTTGTCAGTGACCTCTGATGGAAACCTCTGAATTCATCTCAATCAAGACTCACTTCTACACCTTTATCTCCTTTCACGACTCCGCTTTAGTGATTCCTTCAGCATGTTCTGAAAACTCTGAGTCTTTAGCAGCTTCAAACTCTTCCTTAAAAGAGGTTCCCACAGTGGCGGTGGCTTGTCTTTGACTCAACAGCACCAACCTTTTCTCCAAATTGGCTAAAGATTTCAAATCTACGATTTTATCAGCGATCTAGGTCTTCAGTGTCTTCCAGATTTGGCCTTCAATTTAGAACTATTCTCCTCATGCCGTGATTTCAATAGTGATTCTTTAACTTGATTTGATATCTGATATCACCAAACCTAACTTCAGGGGGCAACCTTTGACTTGCACCTTTCTTTAATTGTGATTATCAACTCCACAGTGGGCGATAATTTCTGTAGGTTTGCTGACTTCTAACCCTTGATTTTTTTGGAACATGTGCGGCTCCTTTTGACAATAACAGTAGCTTTAGCAATCTGGATTGTCTTTGCATCTACAGGAAGATTTTTTAATGGCTTACAGTAAACCCTAATTCTTCGGATAGCAACTTGCTCTTGCAAACAAGATCGATCAACATGCAAATCTTAGATCTCACACGACTTTGGCTCTCATAACCCTAGATGATCTTCACATGCTCTGGCTCTCATACCAATTGTAGGTGGTGGATGTCACTTCCACAAAACACATAAAACATCAAACACAAAATATAATCCACAACTATGTGCTATTGCACATTACATTCACTCAAAACATGAATACATTACATATCACAAATGCTGCTGCATTCTCTTGATCATTACCCACTTGCTTTGCTTACATTACATTATGCCTCTTTTATAGAGGGCTTTCCTCATGCCTTGCCTTTCTAGGCTCTTCCATTCTTCATCTAGAAACAATCTATTTCTAGAAATTTCCTCTAGAACTTTCTACCCTAGAACCTTCTTTCTAAAATCTTGTTTATCTTATCTAGACTATTTTAAAAACTTTCTAGTTTCCTCTTTTGTCTTTTTGCCCTTTTGTCTTTTTCATTATGTGGGAGAAATTACTCTCCAACACCTTTATCTAATCTCTTTGTTCCTAGAGTGGTTGATGTTGATTATGTGATGTCTCCACCTGTGCTCTTATCACTCCATCCTTATCCGTGAGAGGATCATATTGTGCTACCACATTTGTGATCTAAATCTCTAAAGCAGTGCAGTGCAATGACATGAATCAGATGCCCTGGCCTTTGTTCAGCAACTGCAAATATGACACAGCCAATGCGCTTTCCTCTCCCAACACCATCATTTTCACCAGTCCACTGTCTAAGAAGAAGCTTCAAAAAACACAACATGATCAATCCGTTGTCTTGACATCACTTTTCTACTTGTCAAAAAATACCCAAAACCTTTACCCCCATGAGAGATTTGTAGGAATGGTGTCCTACATTGCTTTTCTACTTGGTTTTTAATCTGTGCTTATAGTAGCTATTATATGCGGCGATGAGAGAGTTGCAGGAATCATAGGCAGCAAGGAGGTACTCACATTTCCAAACATGCCAAACAACTAGATTTACGAATCTAAGTAGATATGAAACTGAGAATTTTATTTTACCTAATCAGCCATAGACCCTGCTTCCCTACCTTGTAATAAATTTGCTTTTAACTGCCAATGAATTATTGAATCTTTTTACATGTTTTCTAGTCTGACAAGACTAAGAAGAAGAGATTATGAATGTGGAACAAAATTGTCCTAAGAATATAGTATTAAATAGCTTAAATTAGCAAGCTCCCTGCACAGGAAGATGCTAACAAATCAAAGGGACTACCCTAAAGCTTATAACACATCAACTCTTTGCTGAGGTGTAGCCTGGCTCACCTTTCAATTTGTTAAGATATTTCTCTTGTAACTTGCACATAATTGATAGGAATAATTTTAAAAAAGAAATCAAATGTATATAGATAATTATACATAAATACATTTCTTAGACCAAACTGCCTCAAGCCCCTGATCCTAGTTATGTTATACATTATATTCTTGCATGATATATGGCAGAACCACTGGGGTTATAATCCTACACCAAGACAGAATCTTAAGCTCTATATGTATTTCTGAGCTGTAGGAAGACTAACGTTCCAAACCAAGAAATGCAATCTATTGTGACCTAATCACAACATCACCCCGTTGGTAACAAGGACCCCTCTTTTTGGGTATTTTGGCTCAAGCTATGTTGTTTTGGCTGTAATCTCACTTGAGAGTTCCTGCCTAAGTAAGGCTGTTTGCGAATAATGTATTATGTGAGCCCGGTCTAAGTGTCTGCTTGGACACACTTAGAGTCATGTTGTGTTTTCTCAAATAGGTGTAGTGAGTTAAATAGTTGCCTCAGCCTTCCCTTTCACACTAGTGGTCAATGGTTTGAAAAGTCTATGCTTAGCAGAATTCATTCCTCAAATTATACATAGCATGCTCAAATGTCCACTCTGCCACGTGTTTAACTCAATCTTGTAGTGCATATTATCTAGTTCATAGATGATAGTTCCACTGGTTTGGCTTGATGTACTTTCATCCTCACATTACAATTCATGTTCTTTTCAAATTTTCTGCCTTGAAGCACTTCCTGCTTATTCTTGCAATTCGCATTCATACTCATCGACAGACTTTTGTGGTCCTTTTGTAAATCTTGTTTTTCAAGTGTTATGCACACATGCCCAAAATGTCCGCTCAAGCGGACCTTTTGGTTCTCTTTGCATATCTTTTTGTCCACCTTAATGCATGACAACCAAAGAGGTCTTAAAAGTCCGCTTAAGCGGAGGTTGGTGGTCAGTTTGCAAAGGCAACGAGTTTCATGTTATGCACAAGCATTCAATACGTCTGCCCAAGCATTTGATATTATGCGTAGAATGTCAGAGGGTCCGCTTGTTATTCCTCATACTCACATTCAAATCTTTTCATGCTAAATATAGAACATCTGAAGACTGGCTAAAACACATATTGGCAGGAGTGTGATAAATTCAGCATCATGCATTTTTAAACTAATAAGTCCACTCAAGTAAACACACTTTGCATTTGTAAAATTCAACACCCCTTATATCCACCTAGGCACGCATTTACAGTCACTTCACATAAATGGAATTTCAAGCATTATACATAGCATGCCAAAACATACGCTTATTATTCTTTCACGCAACCTTTGCACTATGAACATTATGCACAAGGCTGTTTGATAAGTTTACTAGGTGCGCGTCTGCAAGAATCATGCATCTTTTAAGTTTGATATCATGCATGAGCTTTTAGAAAGGCCACTCAGGGCAAGAATATGGAGTCGTGTTGCTATCTTTAAATGGCATCATATTTTAAGGCATGATGATTTCGCCAAAGCCTACTTATAAATGAGGGTTTATAATTCATATTTTCTAACACCATTCATTGTTTAAGGAACTGATCACTCTAAAGGAAATCTTCAAATCCTACGCATGATATATGCAACTCAAAATTGGCACTTCCCATCACAATTGTATTCACAAATTCAAGGTTGAGAATATTGGGTAAATCTGCCAGGTGATGTTGATTGATAACAAGTATGCAAAATAGAGATTGACCACAAAAGAACATGACGACCCCTCATTTCTCTCTCTTGGCGGTTATGATTTCAAATAAGGCGAATGAGGTAAGAAGATTCACGTTGTCTAAAAATAGCTTTCCTCATTAAGGAGCAATTAAGGCATGAACTCTTTATTAATGCCTGACCATATGCCATTTAGGAGCATCACTTGGGTACGTTGATGGCTCGCCGCAGGTTCGTATTTATGATATTGAATGTGGAGGCTATTATTAGCTAGTAATGATATGCATTTTCTATGTTTTAACACCTTTGCTTCAATATATAAGTATCATTGTTGAAGCATAGGATTGTTCAAATGGATGGATTCATTGTGGACTCCATTGTTAGTGTTTGAATGGCATGTTGATTGTTCTTGGAAGATAAATCGTCTGTTTAGAATGACTTGAATTATTTTGAGATCTTATATCTTTTCATGCTTTTAAAATCTAGAGGTACCTAAGTGAATCTTTGTGATCTCGCATTAAGTGAAAAATCTAAAGGTCCACCTTTCCCGCCATCGTAAGTCCACACCCAGCTAGCTGAGTTATCACGTAGCGATACTACATTGTACTCTACCAAGCAAAAGCATGTTGAAAATCAAAAGAAAAGAAAAGAAATGAAAAGAAAATCACAAATCACACACTATAACTCAGTTAGACGGACAATTGAGTAATCTTTACTAGGGCTATGGACGCCTGACTGGCAGTAGGGCTCTGCTCGAGTGGAATTACGAGACAAACCTGTCGGAGCTATAGATGCTCGCTGGCAGTGGGGCCATGTCTAGGTAGTTCATGAGGTGTGTACCAATCACGTAGCTTAATGCGAAGGAACTGAGGTGATCTTAGTTGTTGATGGATGGGAATGAACTCAATTGCACACACTTGGATCTTCGGGCTATGAATGGTTGTGCTAAACTTTTGATTTTGACTCTTTGATCAAGTATGCATGTTTATTTGGCCTAACGTGTGGGTGTACGCAAGAATTTTGAAGTTTTTATTCTTGTTTGTCTTTGGAACACGTGACATTTTATATTAATCACTGTTTTAAAAAATATTTAACTATGAAGTGTCTTGATCCAATCTAGGATACTTCTTCCCTTTTGAGTGTGTTTCCTAACAGGTTGATGACTTTAAAGGCATTGTCTAATGTTTCTAGGTCTAGATTGGGTCTTTATTTTTGAAATGTTTAGGAACATTTATTCGAATTGGCACTAGATGTTGTGACCTAATCACAACATCACCCCGCTGGTAACAGGGACCCCTCTTTTTGGGTATTTTGGCTTGAGCTGTGTTGTTTTGGCTGTAATCTCACTTGAGAGTTCCTACCTAAGTAAGGCTATTTGTGAATAATGTATTATGTGAGCCCGGTCTAAGTGTCTGCTTGGACACACTCAGAGTCATGTTGTGTTTTCTCAAATAGGTGTAGTGAGTTAAATAGATGCCTCAGTCTTCCCTTTCACACTAGTGGTTGATGGTTTGAAAAGTCTATGCTCAGCAGAATTCATTATTATACATAGCATGCTCGAATGTCCACTCTGCCATGTGTTTAACTCAATCTTGTAGTGCATATTATCCAGTTCATAGATGACGGTTCCACTGGTCTGGCTTGATGTACTTTCGTCCTCACATTACAATTCATGTTCTTTTCAAATTTTCTGCCTTGAAGCACTTCTTGCTTATTCTTGCAATTTGCATTCATACTTATCGGTAGATTTTCGTGATCCTTTTGTAAATCTTGTTTTTCAAGTGTTATGCACACATGCCCAAAATGTCTGCTCAAGCAGACCTTTTGGTGCTCTTTGCATATCTTTTTTTCCACCTTAATGCATGACAACCGAAGAGGTCTTAAAAGTCCGCTTAAATGGAGGTTGGTGATCGGTTTGCAAAGGTAATGAGTTTCATGTTATGCACGGGCATTCAATATGTCCACCCAAGCATTTGATATTATGTGTAGAATGTCAGAGGGTTCGCTTGTTATTCCTCATACTCACATTCAAATCTTTTCATGCTAAATATAGAACATCTGAAGACTGGCTAAAACACATATTGGTAGGAGTGTGATAAATTCAGCATCATGTATTTAAAACTAATAAGTCCGCTTAAGTAAACACACTTTGTATTTGTAAAATTCAACACCCCTTATATCCGCCTAGGCGCACATTTATGGTTTCTTCACATAAATGGAATTTCAAGCATTATACATAGCGTGCCAAAACATCCGCTTATTATTCTTTCGCGCTACCTCTACACTATGAACATTATGCACAAGGCTGTTTGATAAGTTTGCTAGGTGCGCATCTTATAAGTTTGATATCATGCGTGAGCTTTTAAAAAGGCCGCTCAGGGTGAGAATATGGAGTTGTGTTGCTATCTTAAAATGGCATCATATTTTAAGGCATGATGAGTTCGCCAAAGCCTACTTATAAATGAAGGTTTGTTATTCACATTCTCCAACACCATTTATTGTTTAAGGAACTGATCGCTCTAAAGGAAATCTTCAAAGCCTGTGCATGATATATGCAACTCAAAATCGGCACTTCCCATCACGATTGTATTCACAAATTCAAGGTTGAGAATATTGGGCAAAACTGCTAGGTGATGCTGATCGATAACAAGTATGCAAAATAGAGATTGACCACAAAAGAACATGACGACCTCTCATTTCTCTCTCTTGGCAGTTATGATTTCAAATAAGGTAGATGAGATAAGAAGATTCACGGTGTCTAAAAATAGCTTTCCTCATTAAGGAGCAATTAAGGCATGAACTCTTTGTTAATGCCTGACCATATGCCATTTAGGAGCATCACTTGGGTACGTTGATGGCTCGTTGCAGGTTTGTATTTATGATACTGAATGTGGAGGCTATTATTAGCTAGTAATGATATGCATTTTCTAAGTTTTAACACCATTGCTTCAATATATAAGCATCATTGTTGAAGCATAGGATTGTTCAGTAGAGCTTATTCTTGAAAATTTTCACGGAGGAAACAAGATATCAAAAAATTTATTTAATGATGTAAGGATTGGCTGAGGATTCAGACAACATTTAGAAACCTTTGGTGCTTCAACATCATTGACAATTTTGGACATGAGCTTGTGATTGTAGAAATTGAATAAGTTTGCCTTGGTAGTGGATTGAGTTGTTTAGATATCAGTGGACGTAATTGTAAAATTGATGATGTGGATATTTGAAGAATTTTTGTTTATTTTAGTTTTGCATTCCTTTGAGCAGAACGAGGTGTTTTTTTAATGGCATATTTTAAGTCCCGCATGTGTTAGATGATGAGATTTTATCTTTCTACATATTTTTAAGCATTATTTCAATATGCTAATTCATGATATTTATGTAGGTAAGCGGTGAATGTGAAGGAGAGGTAAGTAGTTATGAAGAGTGATATGGAAGGATAGTGGTGAATGGCTTGTACAGGAGAAGTTCAATGCGTGGAGGAGTCTTGTTCAAGAACAATCAAAGAGGAAGATATCATTGCCAAATGGAGGAATTTCCACATCAAGATCTTATTTGCACGAAGGAAGATAACTTCATATGTCTAGAGGAAGAGCATCACTTCACCATGCATGAGAAGAAACTTCACTTCCAGAGGTTCAAGTCAATCCAAAGTCATCCATTTCATGCACCAAGTAGAGAGAGAGAGCATCTATCATCTGTGGGTCCACTTCGGTAGTCATGAACAATGACACCTTCCACTTGCACTATCCAAAGCTGAAATCCAACAAGTACATGAAGAAAAGAAATTTGAGAAGAGAAATGAGAAACCTCGTCACAAATCCATAAATTATACAATTGTATGAAGGACAACAAGAAGAAATTCTAAATTTCCCAAGTCACAAGTTTGAAGAGGTTATGTTCCAGAGGTGAAAATCTAGATTCGAAGACTACTCTAAAAGATTACAAAATTTGGGAAAATATGCTGAGCATTATGAACACAAAGAAAATCAAACTAGTTTGTTTTATGCTGAGGTGGCCCGTGCACAACATTGATCCAATCACAGTCTGCCACATCATCCGTCTGCATTCAATGATTGTAAAGATAGTAAAATTTTGTAACAAACTGCCATGTTGTCAAAATCTGGGCCATTGATTCTCAAATCAATCCTGGCCACTCATGTAATTTTGAGGCCTATAAAAGGGCTCATTTCTCTCATTTGTAAAGGAGGGATTATCAGAGAGGAGAGAACAGGAATCAAGCAGTAGGAGTAGATGTTGTTAGAGTAGAGGTAGATTAGAGGAGACATTTCGAAGTCATTGAAGAGACATGAAATTGTTGTAAAAATACATTTCCAAAATCAATACAAGCTCATTGTTGAATGCTTCATGGTGATTCGTGTGGTGATGGAATGTTAGCATGGTTTCAAATTCTTGAGTGTGATGGAGAAATGTTTCCAAGTAGCTTAGAAATAGATTAGAAGTGCATTGATGTAATGAATATATGTAAAGATATTTGATGAATTCTTTTGGTTCATACTTTTCGTGGATTGTCGAAGGCAACCCACTTTGCAAAGTTAGACTGAACCTTCATTTTCTTTAGTTTGGTTGTGAATGCTTGTTCAAACTGCGCCAGTTGTGGGTGTTTGGATGGAGATTTACAACATGAAAATCCTTGAGTTTCCTTAGAAGATTGCACTGGCTTCGTGTAGTTGTTGGTTCTCATGGCGAAGCGAAGTCTAGTTTCATGAGGAGTTTGTCTATCTTAACATGTTTCATTATCTCATTGTCATTAGATTAGCCTTCTAAACCCTTTTCCTTTTGTATTTTCTTTTCATAGTTGGTCTGTAGAATTCCACTTCACAAGAAGGAGAATAACATATTTTTATTGGAATAAGAAGTCAATTCAACGTAAGTCCCTTTGTGAGTTTTCAGTAAATCACATCAACTACTAAGTCTATCCATTGCAAGTCAAGACCTGACATATCATGAACCTTGGAGTTGTCTCGTTGGATCACATTGTTTAGCCTTTGAGAGACTTTGTTCAAGAGAGGATAAAATACTTAGTATTTTATTATGAGTTTGCATGTGCATTAAAAACACATCAACACAATCCTCTTACCATATTAAGTTCTTTCTTCTTTAGGATTCCAAGGGTTAAAAAAATTGCCCAAGATCTAAATAAATAATGAAGTTCCTTGCATACTAGTCAATTCCAATGGGAAATGGAATATTTCTAATAGCCCTTTATGAAAGATAAGAGAAAATTACTTGCAGGCAATTGGAGTTACAACATTGTAGCATTATTTTGCCATTGTCTTGATTAATTGTTTTCAGTATTTAATGTACCATTCATTTCCTTATCACTCTTGCATTGGCAGTCAATTTTATCTGGAATCAATATCTGGTGTGTTTCAAATTTCAATAACCCATTTGACACTCATTACATCTGGTGGTCATTACATCTGTTGGTTCATTATGTGATTAAAATAGGTGCCAAATATTTTGATGATATTTTGGGGTCTATCTCCTGGGTGCCAAGTTCCTTGATTGTATCTAAGGCACACATGAGTTCTTCTTTAAAATTAGTCTCACAATCCTATTCATAATCATATTCATCCACAAATAGGTCTCCTTCTTCATCATCAAATTCAACTACAAAATCGTCAAATTCATGTCTACTCACATTCACATTGTCAAGACTCTTAATTGTAGGATTGATTTCTTTATGACATTTTGTATCTACAATCATGGTTGACTCATGCAACAACTCATTATTAGACTTAACTGAGACTTGCTTTTCAACTTTTTGATCATCATCTTTCTTTTCTCTATTTGAGGCCTTATTTCTATTCTTTTAACCCATTGTACTCCACTTGCCAGGAACCCTTAAGTTGGTTAGACTTCCTACAAGGGTCTAGCTTTGATGCCACTTGTTGGAGTACACAAGACACTAAGAGGGGGGTTGAATCAGTGTCTTATAAAATAGACTTATTTTTTGCAACACCTAATCAACTTTGACCAACTGGGAACCTCAACCTTTAATGGTAAAGCAAGACATTCATTTAAGAATCAAGATGAATGATCAAACCAACTTGTGAGCATGAAAAGACAAAACCACTATTTGTGAACTATGAGGAATCACTTGAACAACTCATCAAAATAAACAACAGAGGCAGATTATACATTGGACAGAGATAAGCATCAATGTATTATGCATTTGTATTGATTTACTATGATCATCATATAACTATTAAATTATGAAATAATAAACAAAAACTCATGAGAAGAACAAGTAACCATAACATAGAGATCTTCATGAGTGGAAAACCCTCTAGGGCATAAAAACCACTCGAAAAAGTGCCTCATTGGCTAAATAAAACAATCTTACTGATTATAGGCCTCACTAGCTATTAATTTAAGCCTCACTAGCATATAGTTGCCTCACTGGCATACAGTCGCCTCACTGGCTACAATTGCCTCACTGGCATATTTTTAACCAAACTGTCATATGAAAAGTTTACATACAGAGGGATGCTCTGTTTCGCTTTACGCCATACTTATATAATATCAATAATGCATGAACAATACACTGTATTTACTGCATTATCCACACTATATAAGTAACATATATATATCATGTACAAAAAATATATATTTTGTTTCTCTGTTTGACAGGTAAAATCACTTTTGGAGGTTCCATAACTATCACACAGTTTTTCTGCCGGAAACCTATTTTGTCATCAGTTATTCATCATATCAGAGCAAGATATGTAACACTTTTAATCAGAGTTTGTAATCTTTTATTGAACAGAATATTCATAGAGTTTCTTTATCAATACCCTAACCAAGGTCATAACCTCAAAACACTAACATGATATCATTTCAAAATAATTTCTTTCCATTTTGAGACCCTAACCGTCAATGGTATGGATAACCAAAAAATCACGTGTATCATAAACCATTTATGAAAGAAGAAATGGACAAAAGAGCACATATATAATCATCACAGCAAATAAAAAACTGTCATATCTGCCTCTGTTTCAACAAGATAAAACTGAATGAAGGGCAATAATGTTACCTGGTTTCAGAAAAATGAAGTCAAAACATTTACCGCTGCATGAGCTAGTACTATCACTCCCAAAAGATTCTACCACGCTTGTTGTTCATTCCATATGTTTTCATGATAAGACCTAAAATATGAAACCCTAGCTCAGAGGCATATTTTCTAGGGTTAAACTAAGCATAATGATCAAAGAAAAGACTTTTTACCTGATGACTTGCAATCACGGTGAGCCCTAAAAGGGCCGATAAAAGATCAACCAAAATAAAATATTTTTATTACCTTTTGCAAGTACCGACAACCTACCGAGTAGGTGAACACCAAAAAGAAGCCCGAAGACATAAACCTTGCAAAGTATTTTGTTTTGTACATTCGGAAATACATGGTGAATACTTTTAGCACAATGTTTTCAATAAGATATGATGATCCCCTTATAACAATAAGGCATATATCCTCCTTCTATAAGCGGAGTCTTCATGAGCCAAACAATATATAAGCCATGTGTCAAATACCTCTATCAACCTGCCTATAGAGCATAGTGCTGTCATAGAACAGTGTATAAACAACTAGTAACAACTAACCATATGAGTTTGTCACCATAACTAAAACAAGGTGATGCCAAACAATATGACCAAGAAAATCAAATACATCCAATTGATCAATTAGAAGTATTTTTCTCACTTCATTTTTACATCGTACATGATAATTCATTTCAATGACATTCAAAAGATAACTCAATAGATCATTTTATTCCAAAATCACAACGTATTTTTTCTTTCCACATCATGTTTTGATTCTATTCTTATTTCATATTAAGATATATTTCAGTTGTCAATGTAACATTCTTTTATTATCATGGAAACACACCAAGTAATCAATTCATTCCATTGCTTTCTTTAATTAATTTGGATTAGATTTGTTGTGAAGTTTCCCCACTCAACACTTTCATAATCACATAAAATTAACATTCAATTTATCTAGAAAACTAGCCACTCTTTTAAAAAAATTCAATCATTCAAGAGTGTCATAAAACTTTTGTAAATGATTATTGTAACTGAATCATTTCATTTTTGTCTATAGAGAATTTTCTTAATACCAAAGTAACTAGAAATTAAAATAATGTTGAAATGAGCATATAAGCAAAATTCCATATTCATCAGAATTTAATCATTTTAAGTATTCTTTTTGCTGCAACTATCTAGTCACATCAACATAATAGTGCATTAAAATTTCATAATTGCATAATGCAGTTGTGGTCCCTAAACTTATAAAAATATTTACAATATAGGTGGACAATAGTTATCTAGACAAGGCACATATTAAAAACATAGAGAACAAGAAATTATAAGTCAACAATAAGATAATCTACCTAATAGTTTAGTTATCTAGACAAGGCATGTATTAAAAGCATAGAGAACACGAAATTATAAGTCAACAATAAGATAATCTACCTAATAATTTAGCAATGAGAGAGTTTAAAAGTAAGGGTTTGATTTCATAATACTTTTCATATTTTTTTATTCCAACATAATAGTTAACTTGATGAAACCTCCCTACAAAACCATTTAATTTAAACACTTCAATTACACCATTTACTCATTAATAATTCAATTAAGTAGGAAAAGAATTTGGCTCAAAACATAATCATCACCAACATGGACATAGACCAACCTCATTATTTAGTATGATTAAAATCCCTACTATTTAAGCTAACATTTCCTTGAAATTTAAAACTTTATCCTATTGAACAATTCTAGATAAAATTGAATCTCTACATAGGCAAGGCACATAGATTAAGGTTAGCATCAACATGTTATCATAATTTATTTCAAGTACATCAAATCAACATGACATATTCTAGATTAAATTAAATCCCCTTATTCATATTTATTTAATCATTCCTTAAAGTCAAATAAATCATTAACATGAAGTAAATTAATTGTACAGTAAATCCTAACATAAACAAACATTATCAACATTGAATCCAAGAATTAAAAGTTATAAAGTTACTTAGGAGATCCCAATTTAGCTAGACTTTTACATATCATTAATTATAAACATGACTTGGATCACAACATAGTTGTGCCTTACATTATAACTTGGATCACAAAATTGTTGTGCCTTACATTTAGAGGGTAAAATCTAAAGATCATTAGAGAATAAGCTTTTTTTGGTACAAAGTGAGTTTATATTTGTAGACTAGATCCATGACAGTAAAGTTGACCGAATATAGAATAGCCAAGAATATTTTTTATGATCCATACACAAGATTGCCTTCATTAGTTGGCATTATTGTTCAATCACAAAACTAAGAAATCTCTCTATTTATTTATTACTATTCATAGCATGATTGTACTTTCTATTTGATATGTTTTAATCTAATACACTCCACTATAACAACTCATATAACCTAGGTCTTCATTTAATTAATTAGCTGAAATTAATTCTAAAAGAAAAATATTTTCATTTGAAATCTTAAAAAGTATTTTATCATTAACTTCTATTACAAATCTATATTTATATTTAATTGAATTATGAACTATTTTATTAGTATAATTTAAAAAAAGAAGTTATTTACAAGCAAGATAATCCTATTGAATTATTATTATGAATAATATTGCAACTCAGATTCAAATAATAACTAAAATATATAAGTAAAGAATGAAATAAAATATATAGCCTTTTATAAATAGAGGTACATAATCATCACATTATCTTGTTCTCTTGTTGTACATAAATCCATATTAATATTTGTTTACCACAATGGTTTATTCCAACCCTAATACAGGAGAAATATGCAAATCCTCTTGAACTCCAATTCCAAACTTAAAAAATGACATGATCATCTATGCAAATAGTTTTGTAATAATCATTAAGGAAGATGCTAAAGTTGCCTTCCAAAATACAAATTTTATTATGGTTTGGTCTATTAGCATGGATTAATAGACTTGGTATACTAATTGTCACAATTTACATTTTTTTACAAATAAATTTAAAAATTATTTTGACTTTAATAGATCAAAAGGCCAACTTCCAATAAAGATGTAAGCCTACTAGTGAGCCAAAGTAAATTAGAAAAAATCAAACAACAATAAAATGGGACACATCTTAAAAATCAATTCTCACAATCTACATAATTCTAATATATATTTTTTAAACTAGTTTTCAAAAGTATTTGTTTGAATATTAACATATTTTTAAATTTACATAGATTATATCACAATTTAATTAAATGAAAACTCAAAACCTTAAATAAAATGAGAATCCTCTATGTCTTTCCATCTTCCTATCTAAAACCAAAAGAAAAAGTAATTAAATAATACAATTTAAAACATTTTAAAATATAATTAAAACATTTTAAAATATAATTAAAACATAAATATAACTAATATATAAATTTATTAAAAATGTATCAAGTGAAATTATTAGTATATATCATAGTCACACCATTACCTTGTATTATATAAATTTATACTATGTTTCATCAGATGCCTATTCTCCAATCACAGGAGAATATTCATTATTCATGAGGATTGCTACCTTGTAACATGATTTTTCTAACAGTCATGATAATAGTAACACATGTTACCATGGCAATCTCCACGGATAAGATGGTTTGGATTTATTAGAGGTGGTGTGTGAATCTCAGGGGAACAAAGAAATGTTGAAGGCTATGAACTCTACTTTTCTTGCCGTCATCCAAAAATGTGAAGGGGCTGATTGGCTATGTTTGTTCAAGCCCATAACCCTTTGTAATGTGGTATATAATGTTTTGTCTAAGTTGATTGCAGAAAGACTAAAGTGGTGGATTAGCATGCTTGTCTCAGAGGAATAGGGGGTTTTGTGGCTTGCAGACAAATCTTGGATGGAGTGGTCATTGTGGCTAAAACTATCCACTCTATGGCAGCCTCAATAGAAAAAGCTATGTTTATCAAACTAGACATGGCAAAAGCTTATGATAGGGTCAAATGGTCTTTTCTTCAAAAATTACTTGGTGCTTTTGCTTTAGTGGAGGAGTGGATTACATGGGTAATGCGCTATATCACGTCCACTTCCTTCTCTATGTTGGTTAATGGGTAGCCTTCCCTACTATTTGGGGCTTCTAGAGGTCTTCGTCAAGGAGACTCTCTATCTCCATACTTATTTATTCTCTTAGCTAAGGGTCTGGGGAGAGTTATTAAGAGTCATGTTAATCAAAGTTTGATCCAAGAGTGGAACTGGGGTAATGGCTTACCTCCTCAGTTACACTTGCAATTTGTTGATGATATTGCTTTGATGGATGTGTTCAAGGTCAGAGAAGCTACCAATTTCTGCAAGGTATTAGACATCTATCTCATAGCTTTAGGACACCAGATCAATGAAGGTAAATCCTCTATTTTCTTCTTTAATACTCATGGGTCTATTCAACAGTAGATTTCCTGTATTCTAAGATTTCAAATTGGTCATTTACCTTTCACATATGTTGGTACCCTACCTAGGGGTTCTTGACAGAATATTTTAGATAAGTTTCATGTGAAAGTGAACCACCAGACCCATAGGTGGTTATCTTTTGTGGGTCAGATGCTACTTTTGAAGTCAGTGGTGCAGGACTTTCCCAATTATAAGTGTATGCTTCGGGAGGATCCTTTAATATTTATTAAGGATTTTGACTCTCTGATTAGGTAATTGTTATGAGCTAGTTGCTTGGCATCCTCAAAGTGGAGTCTTGTGAAGTGGGAGGCTGTTTGCAAACTGAAACAACTTTGAGTACTTGGGCTGTGATAGGTGAGCCTTTCTGGTTTGTCTTTATCTGCTAAGCTCTATTAGAGATGGTGACTGAACAAGACTAGATCTAGGCTAGGATTATTTCTTACAAGTAACTAAAGGGGGTGGTGAAGGAGGAGGTTCCTTAGTTTTTGTTTCTAGGTAAAGGCTCTGTGATTTAGGATATGCTTAAAAATGGAGCTAAGATGCTCATGGATGGCTTGTTTTGTATTTACAACAAGGGGTTTGATGCTCTCTTTTTGTATGACCCTTGAAATGGTTTTACCCCAATCATGACTAGACATCCTAATTTATAGGATCTTTGTCATCACTTCTTGGAGCTGGTTGGTCTCAAGTTGAGGATTTCACTTCTACTCATCTCTATGGGTAGGTGGAAATGTCTAGATGGAAGGCCCCTAGTGAGTGGCCTATTGGGGGTTCAAAAGAGGATTGTGCTGAGCTAAATAATATTCTAGCTATTAGAGAGTGTAGCTCAATCAGGGAGAAGGATATTATTTCTTGGAGCCCTAATCCTAAGTGGGTCTACATGGTGGCTAGTGGTTATTAGGAGTTGATTTTTCCAAAGTATGGGGGTTGGAATTTTCATGGTGGAAAAATGTCTGGAATAAGTTTTCCTAGCCTAACTGTAACTAATTCATGTGTACTTTAGCCTAGAATAGATGCTTCACTTGGGACAATATTCGTAAGAAGGGTTTTAACAATCCATCTATATGTGTTCTCTCTGGCTGCCGCGAGGAGGATTCATCCTACTTGTTCTTCTAATGCCCTTTTTCTAAGCTTATTTGGCACATTTGGTGGGGTATCTGAAAACATCCTTATGTTCATGGTTCTTCCCTAATTGAATTATGGAGTAGGCTAGGGAGGCCTTCCAAAAAGGCTTTCCTCCTCTAGATTGTTTGGAATATAGGTCCCACTTTCATCTTATGGCAGATTTGGCTTGAGAGGAATCATAGGATTTTTCATGGAAGTAAGCTAATGATTCAACAAGTTTAGTAGAGAGTTGTTGGCATGACTCAGGAGATGGTGGAAGCTAAGTGTGAAGTGTCTTTTCCTTTGGAGAGGTGAGATGAAGAGATTGTGAATAGCTTGGGTCTACATGGCCTATGGGTTGACTCTTTCTACGTTTGAAGAGGTCATCATTTCAAAAAGACAGTTTTGAGAGATGGTGGTTGGTCTTCTCCTTTGGTGGATGTTTTAAAGATCAATATTGAAGGATCTTCAAGGGGTAATCCTAGGGTTGCTGGGATTGGTGGTATTGGAAGAGATAGCTCAAGAAAGGACATTTTCTTCTTTTCCATTCATAAGGGTAGCAAACCAACAACTTCATGGAAGTTTTGGTGATTCTAGTTGCTATTGAGAGAGCTTGCACTCTTGGTTGGCACAAGATTATCTATGAAACAAACTCTCAAATCATGGTTAATTTGTTGATAGAGTAGAAGTTGGATGGGGTTAATTGGCAACTTGCCTTTGTTGTTAGGCATATTCTATGGTTGAGTTATGTGCTTAAGTCTATTTCCTTCACTCACATTCCTTGGGGGTGGAACAAGTTTGTTGATTGGTTGGCTAAATGGGCCTCTGAGTAGATTTGTGGCTGGAAGGTCGAGGGCTAGGAGTAGTTATCCCATGATTATTCCCAAGATCTAGAGAAGCTAATCTTAGAGGAAATGAATGGATGATGTTTCTTGTTAATTGGTCCTGCTGTGTGTTCTAAAATTTTATGGTTGTTTGCTGGTCCTGGTTTCTTAACTTTCTCTTTGGGTACATGTTCTAGACCTTGAATGTTTTTTATTGTTGATCCTCTATATGCAATAAAATTTTTACCCCCTTTATTCAAGAAAAAAACATGTAATCAAATTTTATTTAAACAAAGTCAAATCAAAATCACACCTAGTAGAGTACAATAAATCCCCTAAATCATATTTAATTAATCATTCCTTTAAACTGCATCAAACTAGAACATGAAGTAAATTAATTACATAGTAAGTGCTAATACTTGAAAACTTTCTCAACATGGAATCACCAAATGAAAATGTATAAAGATACATTTAAGCTCCTAGTTTAGCTAGAGTTTTATGAGTCATTAATCATGAACAACATGACTAGGGTTACAACATGGTTGGGCCCTACATCCCCACCCCATAAACTATACTTCCTCTTGTAAGTCACATGGTTGACTACAAGTAAAACCCCAAAATTATGTCTACATGAGGATAGGTAACAAGACCAAACAAAATTACTCAACTCTATTTTTCTAGAAGGAAAATAATCATTAAATGAAAACAAGTATCCAAGATTGATTCTTTGCACACGAAGCATGCCTCAATGAGGTCAAATGCACTAAATATCATTGGATATGAATACTATATATCATAAGCATTATAATATAATGAAAACAAATCCACTAAAATAAACTAAAGAATTGCCACTAAGGCTATGAAGGATAAAACCAAAAAGATATACACTAAGAGATACTAAGGTCCAATTTGCTACTCGTCCATGATGTTATCATAGAATATAGAATTAACCAAATACATAAGTAGAAAGATTAACTATTGTTTGATCATTTTAAAAATTAAATCCATACACCAAAAAGGGCTACTAAAATCACTCATACATCGTAAAATATTTCCACATCATACCCATTTACAAGAATTCAGTTCTCTTTTTCAACTTAAACTTTTTGCACTTGGTTTTCTACATACTTCACACTATACTCACATGTCTCAACCATATATCATAGTAATATACTTCACAAGACTCACACAATGGATCTATGAGAATGTGAAATGAAAAATATATCCAACTACCTAAAGGACCATGGAGACATAGGATCATAGAGCTATAGAGCCATGGATTTAGTAATTGAATAACCATATACTTGTGGAACAATAATACAAATATGTAAGGAATTGTAGAGCCACAAAATCTCATATCTAATATTCAAATAGCTAAAGAACCATATAATCAATGGGAAAGATGGTCTATCAGCCCCTCCCAAGGACCCCTGCATACATTTCCTAGTATATTTCTATTGCTTGTTTAATGGATTTATCGTCCAAGTGGGAGGTAAAAAGGTAAGTAGACACAAATAGAAGGAATAGATTATGATTGTACCATATTTGTCCCATTTTGAACCCCCATCCCCACAATAAAAATTCCCTAGGCCATCTACTCCACATATAACCTTCTAGGAACCCATCTTAATTATGACAGTTTTACACTTGTAATATTAATCCACAAAAACTAGTAGAGGAAAACACTTTAAAAAGGCCTCAAACCAGTAAATTTTCAATAAAATGAAATCCAAAAGTTAAATCCACCAAGCATAGTGCAAAAAATAAATCATAAAAGAGAATGCATATACAATCATAAGTAAAAATGAGTTACCTCTGAAAAATAAAAAAACTAAATAAACTAACTTAAACAAGTCCCTAAGGAAAAATAAGCATTTGAAATTCCAAATGACTAAGTTTCCTAAATAAAATAAATCATATAAATTGCTATTTTACAATAAAACAAAATTCTTCTATAAATTATTAAATAATCAACAACCTCATAAGAATATAGACATTATGATCAGCCCATAGCTTCACAAATCCACCTAAGGATAGAAGGGGAGTTGGGTGGACTTACTACAACCAAAGGAATATAAGGTGGTCTCAACCACATAAAGATCATATTAATTATTGTCCTAATGCCACGCACAACAACATTTCATACAATTGCATGTCCCACACAACCCTATACATGCCCTATAGAACATGCCAAGTGTCAAGTGCAAAAAGTATGACATCTATAAGAATATCTATAGCTTTGTAGAGAGAAGAACAATATAACTCAAATATCATCTTGCAAAATATCAATCACCATGTCATAATCCTAAATTCACCACTATACATGATATTGTCAAAAACATTACTATCTCACAATGCACATATTATTTTACTACAAATAATATCAAAATATCAAGGCTATAAAATTGTAAATATTGTACCAATGTTAGTATTATCATAATATCAATCAATCTAACCTGAGTCTTGTGCAAAATTTTAAGGGTTACCAACTCAATTGTTCCTAGTTCTCATATCATAAAAAGAACTAATACCCAATTAAAATAAACAATACTCTTATGAAGTGCATATAAACAATAGCAATATAAGTTGCCTACAACTAGTGACAACATTAAGTGCTCCTGATGAATCATTATAGCATATGTTAGTAACTAGTAGTCATAAGCTTCAAGAGTAATGGAAACATCATATCCCATTCTCAACTAACACAACATATATAATAGGAAGGAATAGGTCTATACTATGAACAAACTATGTTGCTCTCAGCATGGAGGGAAATTTTGGAAACGTAAACTCTTTGGAGAAGTACAAACTTATTATAGAGGTCTTAATTTCCTAAACCCCTAAACAAGATCAAGAAGAACATAGGAACATGGAGTAACATTCACAACACTTCCCTACCCAAATGAAAAATGTGAGAAATGAAGGTGAACAACTATAGAATGGAAATTTGATTTCAACTGTTATAATAATATAGTGCAAAACCAAATAGAGAAAATAGAAAATCAAATCAAATCAATAGTAAAAAGAATAAAGGAACAAAATAAATGAATACATAACATAATGTTTATGTGGAGAACCCCTTTTAGTAAAAAAACACTACACAAGAAGAGACAAACTAGTCTATATTAACTTCAATAGAGTTTACAATACATCACTAACAACCCACTCTTTAGTCCTCAATCCAACAAGACCTACTTTTCCAATCTCTACTCTCTACTAGACTATATCTATAATAGAATTCCCTCATTGAAAGGGTGTCTCCATCTAGGGAAAAAAATCCCAACATAACTTCTATCATCAGATCTTTGACCTAATGAACGATCCACATTGACTACAAAATTACAATATTTTACAAGACAATTTTCTATAAAAAAAATTCCCTAGACCCCTCATCAGGTACTAAGATCCAAATGCAACAGAAAGAAGACTGATCCTTGGTGAATACATCTCCCCTTAAGGAAATTTACAAACAGTATTAGGAGTAAATAATTACATAGGATTTACAAGGTTGATCGTACCTTAATCCTAACACATCATCTCATGGAAAACTCTATACTCAAACTAAAGTATGAAAATAAACATTTTCATTTCTAATACATATAAGTAATTATCACAAGGGGTACACAACTATGGATCATACGTGACATCCACCCTACTCATGTCCCAAGATGGATAGATTACATGGCATACTTAAGATATGATTACAATATTTAAGTTAGGTGATACATGTCACTCTCTACAATCCATATAACAAAATTATTTCATATATGATCACACATGCAGATGCATACACAAATTATGCTTGATTTTCCACGACAATGTACTAGGTTCATACATCCAATTGATCAATTAGAAGTATTTTTCTCATTTCATTTTTACATCTTACTTGCTAATTCATTTCAGTGACATTTAAAACATAATTCAACAGATCATTTTATTCGAAAATCACAATGTATTTTTTCTTTCACACCATGTTTTGATTCTATCCTTATTTAATATTAAGATATATTTCAGTTGTCAATGTGACATTCCTTTATTATCATGGAAACACACCAAGTAATCAATTCATTCCATTACTTTCTTTAATTAATTTGGATTAGATATGTTGTGAAGTTTCACCACTCAACACATTCATAATCATATAAAATTAACATTCAACTAATCTAGAAAACTAGCCACTCTTTTAAGAAAAATTCAATCATTCAAGAGTGTCATAAAACTTTTGTATATGATTATTGTAACTAAATCATTTTGTCTATAGAGAATTTTCTTAATGTCAAAGTAACTAGAAATTAAAATAATGTTGAAATTATCATATAAGCAAAAGTCCATATTCATAGGAATTTAATCATTTTAAGTATTCTTTTTGCTGCAACTATCTAGTCACATCAACATAATAGTGCACTAAAATTTCAAGATTGCATAATGCGGTTGTGGTCCCTAAACTTATAAAAATATTTATAATATAGGTACACAATAGTTGTCTAGACAAGGCATGTATTAAAAACATAGAGAACAAGAAATTATAAGTCAACAATAAGATAATCTACCTAATAATTTAGCAATGAGAGAGTTTAAAAGTAAGGGTTTGATTTCATAATAGTTAACATGATGAAACCTCCCTACAAAACCATTTAATTTAAACACTTCAATTACACCATTTACTTATTAATAATTCAATTAAGTAGGAAAATAATATGGCTCAAAACATAATCATCACCAACATAGACATAGACCAACCTCATTATTTAGTATGATTAAAATCCCTACTATTTAAGCCAACATTTCCTTGAAATTTAAAACTTTATCCTATTGAACAATTCTAGATAAAATTGAATCTCTACATAGGCAAGGCACATAGATTAAGGTTAGCATCAACATGTTATCATAATTTATTTCAAGTACATCACATCAACATGACATATTCTAGATTAAATTAAATTCCCTTATTCATATTTATTTAATCATTCCTTAAAGTCAAGTAAATCATTAACATGAAGTAATTAATTGTAAGTAAATCCTAACATAAACAAACATTATCAACATGGAATCCAAGAATTAAAAGTTATAAAGTTACTTTGGAGATCCCAATTTAGCTATACTTTTACATATCATTAGTTATAAACATGACTTGGATCACAACATAGGTGTCCCTTACATTATAACTTGGATCACAACATCGTTGTGCCTTACATTTAGAGAGTAAAATCTAAAGATCATTAGAGAATACATTTTTTTTTGGTACAAAGTGAGTTTATATTTGTAGACTAGATGCATGACAATAAAGTTGACCCAATATAGAATAGCCAAGAATATTTTTTATGATCCATACACAAGATTGCCTTCATTAGTTGGCATTATTGTTCAATCACAAAACTAAGAAATCTCTCTATTTATTTATTACTATTCATAGAATGATTGTACTTTCTATTTGATATGTTTTAATCTAATACACTCCACTATAACAACTCATTTAACCTAGGTCTTCATTTAATTAATTAGCTGAAATTAATTCTAAAAGAAAAATATTTTCATTTGAAACCTTAAAAAGTATTTTATCATTAACTTCTATTACAAATCTATATTTGTATTTAATTGAATTATGAACTATTCTATTAGTATAATTTTTTAAAAAAAAGTTATTTACAAGCAAGATAATCCTATTGAATTATTATTATGCATAATATTGCAACTCAGATTCAAGGAATAACTAAAATATATAAGTAAAGAATGAAATAAAATATATAGCCTTTTATAAATGGAGTTTTACAAATAGAGGTACACAATCATCACATTATCTTGTTCTCTTGTCCTGCATAAATCCATATTAATATTTGTTTACCACAATGATTTATTCCAACCCTAATGTAGGAGAAATATGCAAATCCTCTTGAACTCCAATTCCAAACTTAAAAAATGACACGATCATCTATGCAAATACTTTTGTAATAATCATTAAGGAAGATGCTAAAGTTGGCTTCCAAATTACAAATTGTATTATGGTTTGGTCTATTAGCATGGATTAATAGACTTGGTATACAAATTGTCACAATCTACATTTTTTTTTAATAAATTTAAAAATTATTTTGACTTTAATAGATCAGAAGGCCAACTTCCAATTAAGATGTAAACCTACCAGTGAACCAAAGGAAATTAGAAAAAATCAAACAACAATAAAATGGGACACCTCTTAAAAATAAATTCTCACAATCTACATAATTCTAATATATATTTTCTAAACTAGTTTTCAAAAGTATTTGTTTAAATATTAACATATTTTAAAATTTACATAGATTATATCTGAATTTAATTAAATGGAAACTCATAACCTTAAAGAAAACGAGAATCCTCTATATCTTTCCATCTTCCTATGTAAAACCAAAAAAAAAAAAAATACTTAAATAATACAATTTAAAACATTTTAAAATATAACTAAAATATAAATATAGATAATATATAAACTTATTAAAAATGTATCAAGTGAAATTATTAGTATATATAACAGTCACACCATTACCTTGTATTATATAAATTTATAGTATGTTTCATGGATCTCTATTCTCCAATCACAGGAGAATATTCATTATTCATGAGGATTGCTACCTCGTAACCTTAGTTTTCTAACAGTCATAATAACAGTAACACATGTTACCATAGCAATCTCCACGGATAAGATTGTCTTGATTTATGCACGTCCAGTCGCACGCGCCATCGCTAATCTTGGAAACGCATAGCCCCTTAAAAGCACCGCTAGGACTTGCACAGATCGCACCTTGTAATCATCAACATATTACTAATCAATAAGTGTTTTCAACGCCAAAACAACAAGTAAAATCCATGATAACATTGAAAAGAAGAACGACAAACATATTTACCAGAAGCAAAATCGACAGGCGCTGTGAGCAATAAAAACACGAGGAAACAACTACAGATAATACCCTTCGCCATCGCCATGGAAGCAACTACAGATAATGTATTATGTGAGGAAACGATACTACTTATAGCTCACACACCACTTCTCAACAGCTAATCTCCTTCGTGTGTTCCGCGCAATTTTATTTATTTATTGATATGATTGCTGCGGCATAATTTGGACGTCTGATCCAAAGTAAATATTTTGGAGTACCTGCATAATAAAATCAAGACGGCGATTCGATCTCTATATACGTATAATAAAATCATTCCAATAGCGTATAGACATATATGGAAGCATAAAGGATCGAGCAATTTTGTCAGATATTGTCCCGAGGGCTTTTATTAAATTTATTTTAATATATTATATTTTTATAATTTAATAAATTAGTTTTGGTCTTTCATTAATGGTTGGGTTTATCTTACACACTCTAAGCTTTTGACTGTTTAGCTGGCACATGTTTGGCTCACTTCATCCGGTCCATTTCCATTCATTCGAGTTAGCAGTCAGCCACCCAATTCACAAGCGTTTGGAGTAACAATAGGACGTAAAACAATAGGAACTCGACAAAAAAATGATGAAAGGAAAACAACAAAGATAATGTAATAAACACCAATTTTTACCTCAAATCTCTCTTTCTCCTTCAATAGAGTGGAATGGAGTGCACCCTAGCTCCACTAGCTATGCTCTTAATAGAATAATATGTTGATTGCTCTAGAAAACAACATAAATTTACTTTCAAATTGTTGCCGGTCATCGCTTCGTTGAAGTTCGATTTATAGATACTTGGTTGATAGGATGGATAACTAGGATTAAGAGGTTTTATGGATGGCTAGGATTTAAAGAGACAACTTTAGGGCAACGATGGAGGCTTCTAGGGCACATCCTTATGTGAATGGTTGAGATTAAAATGTTTAGTTTGAATTGTTTGGTTGAGATGCAAAGCCAGTTTGATTTTTTGAGACACTCATTTATTATTTGTGTCAAAGGAATAAGGATGAGGACAAGTGGGAGATAATTAATTAAATAATAAAATTATTTAATTAATTATGAAGGATATGTAATATGTGAGGATAAAAATATATTTAATTAATTTGACTAGAGGGATCATGGATAAAATTAATTAATTAAATAAATATGATTTATTTAATTAATTTAGGTAATGAAAGATACCAATGACAAGGGAAAACTAGGTCTAGAGGCACGGATGAAAGGAGGATTGGACGGAAGGATAAAAGGATGGCGATAATGGATGAAGGCATTCAAGATGTGATCTCCAAGGACTATGTTGCATAGGAATAACATGCCTTACTCTAGCTATTATGCTAAGAACTTTGTGTGACAATGCTTGTTAGGATAGGTGACAGGAGTAGTTGAAAAACATTAGGTATACCAAGAGATGTCAAAAGATTATGTGAAAGCATCGATCATAGGGATGTGATGGGGTAGATATGCATGATAGGGGAGATAAGATGGCGGATGGAGGTATGTGGGAAAGTCATGGAGTGGAGGGGAACCAAAACCAACATTTGCACACACCGTAATGGAGTTTGAAGCTCATGTTTGTGATGGGGAGTATGGAGTAATGGGGATTTTTGAATATGGGAGTGGGATGGGGGATTTTGAGATTGCTGATTTGGAGATTTAAGGACCCAAATGGACATAGGATATTGGGGATTTTTCTATTGCAGATGGGATTTGTGGGATTTCAGAATAGAATGAGATTCAGATGCAACATTTGGACAGATTGCTTTTTTCTTAAGGAGCCACATCATTTTTGTTTTTTTCTTTTGGGGGTGTGGACTTATGTAGCCTTTTGGATTCTTAAATGTGCTTATATTTTGTGTATCAATGTGCTATGACATGATAGTCCTTAACCTTTTGTGGATTTTTTGTTTTATTTAAGGAGGCATCAAAATTTATGTTTTTCAATCCTAGGGGTGTTTTGATAGCTTTATGTTTGGACGATGTGTGTGTTTGTTGGTCATGATTGGGGTTTTAAGGGATCCGGATTTAGGGTTTATAGATGAGGGTTATGAGGATGGAGGATGATGGGATTTGAGGATGAGGATATTAGGCATTGGGAAAAGTGGAGGAAGAGTGAATGGAGGGAGATGTATGGTCACATGCTTTTAAGAATGGGATGATGATGGAGGAGGGATGGCAACATATGACTTGGAGGTGTGATTAGAGGCTCCTAGCTTGGGGTTAGAAGAAGATGCCTTACGAGGTGTGTGAGTGGTACCAAAATGTTTGGTTTGTTGTCCTTGGGATATGTTGCCAAGACCATGCTATCTTGGATGTATTTTGACATGGATGGGGTCCAATATTCCCTATTCATCAAGGTCTAAGCATTTTCCTTGATATTTCATATTTTGGAGCAAGTGATATGCGATGGGATGTTTGTTGGTTTGGAAACAAGACATGAGTCAATTATTAGATGGGAAGTGATAAGTGGTGGATAGAGTTTTTTCATATCCTACAAGAGAACCACCACAAATGAAGGTAGCAGGACCAAGAGGATGGGATGGTGGATTTGGGATGAGGTCAATATGAGACAATGAGGGATTGACACGAGATGGTGTGGGAGCAGGAAACAGATGAGTTGGGATGCTTGGATCTTGATACTCATTGAGATGCAATGTGATATGATCCATGATAATTGTTTAATTATCTATGTTGTCTTGGAGCCCAAGTGTCTCATCATGGGAGGTTGGTGGATGATGGATAGGGCTAATGGGATGATGTATAGGAGTAATATGGGTGTCTTGATCATGGATGATGTTTGGATCATGGATAGGAGGAGTTTTAATCTCTTACTCATGGATGATGTTGGCAAGGGTAGTTGGATCTTGCGTAAATCAGATAGGTTGAGCTTGAGGAACTTGGATAGTTGGATCTTGACTTGATGAGGAGTAATGTTGATCTTTCTTTGGATTTGTTTCTTGACATATCTATTGGGTTTGGATGAAAATGGAAGATTCCTAGATGGGCTTGACCTAAGCTATGGATGATCAACACTAGGAGTGCATGATGAATCATGGCTTCCATGGATGATAGGAGATTCTTAAATGGGTTTGATAGGTGTTGGCCTGCATGATGGTAATGGAGAGATAGACATTATATTTGAAGGCTCTTTGGTAGGTTCAAGGATAAGCTTTGGATTGCATTCTTGGGTTTGATTCCTTGCCTGTAGTCCTCGGGTAACATCTGAAAAGGATAATGAGGAGTTGGCAGGGTAATCATCAATGACAATCTCACCATAGCGAAGGAGCTCTTGGATGCACTTATTAAGTTTTAGGAAATCAAATGTTTTCTGGCCTTTTGTTTGATGGTATTCACAATATTCATGTTCCTTAAACCATGAGGTTGTAAATAGGTACTCGCCATATTGTTTTACTTCGGGGAGTTTAATGAGGTTTGCTTGGACCAATTTTTACAAGGCCATTCCTATTGGATTAATTAATGGAGGGTTGGAGGAATAATGTTATGGATTGGAAGGTGGGTTGACCAATGGCTTAGGATTAGGAGGATTGGAGGGATATTTTGGTTGAGGGATTGGTGAGGTACATGAATAGGTGGATGGTGCATAACTTGGAGGTATTGATAGGTTGGATAGATACGATGACATGGTCACATAAGGGGATGAAGGTTGCTATGAGGTTGATGGGGATGACATATAGGATGGTGATGTTGATGTGATGTGATTATAAAAATCTCCAATGATGAGATGTGCTAAGGGGTTATCACTAATGATATTTCTGCATTTTGCCTTGGTGATAGGATCAAAACCCTCATAGATACTTTTAAGTCTTTACATTTCTCTATATGAATCCCTGTTGTTGGGAGGTATGAGATGATATAGGATAATGGATGAATGTGATGTAGGTTGGGGATCAAATGTCAAGATCTTAAAACGATTTGATTTGATTGGATTTGATTTCTACTTAAGATAGTCTTACATTCTTAAGTAGAAATTGATGAGATTTGATAACTATACTTAAGATAGACTAAAATTCTTAAGAAAGTGTGGATTAAGGATCATGGGATCAACTAAAGGTCTTGATTTTTTATTTGATTGTTGGATTTCAAATGGATAATATTGGATTAGGGTTAGGATCTTTAGGTGAGGGATTATGATGATGATTTTGAAAGATTATGATTGGGATTTGGATAAAACCAACTTTAAAGAGCTTTTCAAATTTCTATTTAGCTCATAAGAAAACTTTAGGGTTCATCTTTTCAATCTTTTGTTTCACTAGATTACTATTATGGTGCACAAGAATGTAAGGCATGATTTAGCACATATTCATAGGACTATTGAATAACTCATGAAATTATTTTTATAAGGGAGATTGTGGTTTTCTCTTTTTTCTCTTTTTCTCTTACCCTTACTAGGAAGATTATCTAGGGACTAATTTGTAACATAACCTAAAATGTGGCTAGAAATTGTTCTTTACATTAACATTATTTGCAAACATATCCCATAACTAGGAATGTAAATATAAAAAATATTTATAAAGAAGAATTCAATAATTAGACAATTCCACAAGTAAAAAACATATATTTTTTAATAATTTTAGATGTTACCTCTATTTTTCAATGTTTTATGTTTTGAATAAATCAATAATTTTCATGTGCATATTGCATTTTAGTTACAACTGTTTTAGATAGGAAATGGAATAAATGATACCTAAACACATTAATATAGGAATGGACTTCAAAATATGTGTATAAATATAAGGCTAAGATTATAATGTTTTCAACTTTTGACCTGACACTTGGAAGGAATAGCGAAGGACATACCATAGTGAGAAGTGAAATAAGGAGGAGGCGTAAAAAAAAAGGAATACTAGGTGAGATGTAGATAACACAAACCACTTAAAGGACTTGAAGAACTAATCCTTTAACCTATTCCTTTAAGCACCTCTAATCCAAATGTCTTACTAATTGAAAAATTATGAAGAACAACAACCAAGTGTGTGTGATTAGCATAACTAGTCAATTATCCAAAATAAAAATAAATCATTTGCGTAGTCAAAGAAATATCTTGCCTATCCACTCTGAACATAATTTTGTGCATCACTACCAAATGTCTCTTTCATATTAGCTGAGTAGTATACTTCAAATTTTTGTCATACCATTTGTATCTTGAGTCATGGACATTGCAAGATTTAATGTAGACTCCTTAAATGGAAATATGGAAGATAGTTAGATCTTGGCATACACATACAAATAACAAACTCTAAGAGGCAAGAAGTAAAATGATTTCTAAAACTTTATTTAATTTAATCAATGTAATAATGCAACAATAAAAATTAAATTCGCCTAGATAACAGAGTTGATATAGTAGCAACCCAAAACACACTTCTTAAAATAACAAAGGGCATATGGACTTAGATCTAGAAGTGGTAGTGGAGTACTTTGTTGTGAAGTACTCTCAATGAACCAAAATGATGTTCTATGACTAGATATAGAAATGTATTGCTCTAACAAAATACAAAATGATTTATTCTCTACTCTAGTTTACTTTTATGAGAATGAAATTGATCTTCAAATTCATAGATATTACTTTGGTTCTATAGAAAGGATGATTTTCTTCATAAATGACCCACACTAATTTGATCACTTGAAACTTTCTCACCTTCACTATCCAAATCTATGATTGTAACTTTGTAGTAACTATAGATAACATTGGAGTTTTCTACGCAAGGGGTATTCTCCTTACTCAAATTCCTTGAGTGGATTTTACAACTAGAAATAGAATTAAAGACACATAAGTGTCATGCAATATACCTACTCTATAACTAACATGGTGTTTCTATCTAATGTGTAACATTCTGCCCCGCAACCCCGAAGGGTAAGGGAAAAAAGAGGACAAGATAATTTTTTTTTGACATAAGTAGATAACATAACTAGATACGATTGTCAATTCAATAGATCGACAACATTCATGGCCATGCATGGCCAGATGTACATACCAGAGGAGAGGACTAAATCACTCTCTAGAGAAACATTAATACAACTACGTTCATTTTAAATACCAACCCAAATGTTCATATAACCCATTCTAGATTATAAACATGAATCCAAAAGCATCATAGTACAACCAGATCCGATACCCACACCAGAATCTATAAACCAAAAAGGAAACATCTTATTTCTTCTCATTAATTTGCATGATTACATCTTCTCTCTTAAGAGAGTATAATTACATAAAAGCATATATAGTGCAATAGCATAGCCCTGAGTATGATATACAAGTACAATAACATAGTTTTGAATATGATACAACGACTAAAAAGGCACAATAGCAGAAAGGGTAATGGAGAGTGAGAACATCTCTAATTTGGTGCACCAATAACCTATTCACCAGTCCCCAATGGTGATGGCAACACCTCCCAACCATGTGGACTCAAAAGAGACCATCCCACCGTGCTCGGAGATAGTCACAAGGCCCAAACAGAAGTAACAAGGCAAGGGTATAAATGATGTCCAACACTCACATCAATCACGAAGCAGGCATGGAAAATAATGCATAATGGCATAGTCATAACATAGAGATACTCATCAAATAGAATGTTAGGTACTACTCACAACTATCAAGGCGCTAGACACTAGAGTGCAGATAAGATGAGTCATCATGCATACTCAAAGGGATGGTACCACATGGAAACAAGTGCACCTCTCCTATAGACAAGGGGACTCAATCAGGCCCAAATCAACACCCTGTAGATGGATAACTCAACACCTCGCAGATGGATAGGCCTTCTCATGTACATCATTAGCCTTTACAAGCACTCAAGGCCATGCATGAGGACTCAATATCCTAGACCGAAGCTTATCTTGTTTAACCAAACGAGGTATACAAAACCTAATTAAATACAACTATGGTATAGATCTATAAGAAAACTATTTTTTACACTTCTAAATGATAGATCTGTAGGATTAGCCATTCTGTGATTATCCTCTAACACTGCTCTACAGTTATAAGCAAGAATTCTACACAATATAGGGTTGTAGTCATGTTGTATATCAGTAAATATGTGTAAAGTTAGTGTGAGTGATCCTTGTCATTCTAAATTTCATTGACTAGTAAGCATTTTCTGCCTTAGATGATTGTTTTACCCTAGAAGTGGTGATCTTTAATAGCATGACATTCTTTATGCATTTTCAATTTACCAAAAAAGACCATGGACAAGAGTCAACACTAATTCCATTACTACTCTCTATTGGTCTTATGCCATAACCCATTCTTGTGACATGAAACAAGCTTAAATCACTGCTCCTCTGAACGAGAGTTCAAGCTATGAAAACAAAAGTTGAGATACATGAAAGGAAATCTAGTACAACAATCACACTAGTGCACACAACTCCAAATATATTCTAGACCAGCATTATAAAAATCACCAAAAACTCACAGAAGTAACAGGTACTCGCAATGTTGGATATGCGAAAAGTGGATTGATAAATGGCTCTAGAACTTCCATGCAACTACTTTTGGAAGGTGTAAATCCATACTACACAACCTTTGACCATGTCTTCCTTACCTATGCCAAAATGGAGGCTTTCAAAATAAGGTAGGGACGTTTATCAAAACATAATAGAAGAGGAATTTTTTTGTCCGATGTTATAGTTACAAATGCCCTAGTAAACATGTATGCAAGTTGTGGAAGTATAGATGAGGCACATGAACTATTTGACAGAATGCCTAGAGGAGATGTTAACTCATTAGCTGCAGCGATTCCAGGACAAGCACAAATATGGATTTGTTTAGAGAGGCTTTAGAAACTTTTAAGTAAAAGTCGTTGGCAGGCGTATGGCCAAATACCATAGGCATGGCCAACTCCTCCTTGATCGCCCAAAATGGGAATTTGGAAATAGGGTATGGATGTCCAACAAGGCATAACAGAAGGGGATTTTTTATCAGTTATTTGTTTTAGTTTTCTTTTCCGGTTGTATTTTGTTAAATACTTCATTGGGAGATTAGCCTATTGTTTTCTAGTTTGTGTTGTTTGAATTAGGCAATTTGTTCACCACTACTGCACTCATTGTTTTTGCAGCCCTTCTTAAACATTCACATCAACAAAATGAAAGGGTATCATAGTCTAGAGTGCTACTATTCCAATCCATCTGAAGAAACTCACCAACTAGTATAAAAAGACCATCATCCATTTCATTGTTGAAAATGGACATAGACTTTGCTCTTACATGTTTTAAGTCGAGCCCATTTGAGGATTTCTTCTTTAGTAGCACAAACAAATGGCTTACCCAAATGGAGTCCTCTTTCTTTTCATTTCCCTCCAGAGTCATGGAAAGCAACCAAAAGCCAAGTGAACTCTGACCCCCTCATGGGAAAAGCTCTGCCTCCCGACTACTACTCTTCCTCTACATCCTCATTCAGCTGAGAATCCCATTCCATCAGTACAGCTACCGACTACCCTCCTGCATCTATGGTTGGGATAGTGCCTTATCCTGGAAGGGTCATCCTCTTCAGTGGATTCAGCGATGTTTTGTGTATCCCTAAACAGATCAATGTACTAATTTTTTTATGTCAATCGCTACCACTTTGAAAGCTACATATTATTTTTCTACCTGCCAAAACTGACAAAAATTGTGGTGCTGGCCATATTGTAGCAGAAGCGTTGACCATGTTGTGTACTTTTATTTATAAATACAATGCATTTTGAACTACATTCCACTCATCTCCCTGCCAAATATTTTCCTAGCTGCATTAAACATACTCACCCACCTCTATCAAGACCCATCGAATGACATGGTTAAAAAAATAAAATAAAGAAAAACTGCCTCAAATAATATCCACCAAATGGATGAGGGAAATAACCTTCTTTAAATAAGATTAATAATGTCACATCAAATAACATAGTTAAAACCACATGGCTAAAAATCAAAAAGCGAGCACAGGGGTCGTTACATCCTACCCCCTAAGACTAGGCTTACTCTTGGAAGCCTGTAAACGCTAAGATGCTGCCAAAGCACACACTAGTCCAAGAAACTTGATACAATAATAAAAATCAAGTTTTGACATGCACAATTATATACAATCAGTCCCAGTTCATGGGTAAGGAATAGGAAAGGCACTCATTCCTATAAAATATACATTAGCATAAAATAATTTTTCCCAATCAAAATAAAGAATGATGCCAAGGGAGCCACATCAAACAATCAATGGGAACCAAGGAGAAAAGCCTCAACCACAGCACTGGCAAACTACACGTGACTATAAGGGAAATCTAGACATTACCATTAGCTAACCAGATGATAAGACAATAACACGGGAACATTGCACTAGCAGGGGACAGTGGTTAGGGTAGGGAACAAGGCCTATGACTATCTCCAGTAACCACCATCAAGGATAATAAGAGTACGCTCAGGCCTATGAGTCCAGGCGGAGTTGATACCCAATACCTGCATCACTCTGATCACAAGTCAAAGCACATGTGCATATAACATACATCATAGCCAAAGCAATAGTAAGCATGTAATCTAGCATGATAACTAATCATGTCAACATCATAATAATATTAGAATCCATCAAGGAAAAGCAACAACCAACAATTTGCACATATATACTAGTATAAAGCACACAATGTTCACATAAATTACAGTAAAATACACTTTTAATATATAAAATTTCTAGTTCTCTAACTTTCATATGCAGCTATCTATAAAATGGAGCACACATACACACACATACATGATTTCAACCTCTAATTTCATAGCATGCATGGAATCTCTTTACATATAATGCAATAGTTTGTCACTTTTCAAGGCATAATGATGCAAATTTTGTTCTCTTCTATATTTAATATGCAACTACATACATGACAATTGTACCACCTACATATACATACATAATCATCCATATCACAAGGCTACATTAGGGGTTCACATGAATGTCGTAGTACCATCCATATCCAAAGTAGCCATGAGTCCATAACCAATAAGCATGTCTAAAATCCATATCCATGTGTCTTGATGGCATTGACCCACCTAGTGAACCCTTCCATACAAGCCACAATGACATAGCTCTTGTTTGTGTAAGGGTTTTAGCCTCCAAGAGATAGTCAAACTATAGAAAGGTAGTGAATCAAAGCTTAGAACAGCTCACCCATACCCCCATCCTTAAGGGTTTCCCTTCGTCTACTTCATCATATACACTCAAACAAGTGGATCTCACCATACCTGATGAGGAATCAGATCACAACACAAGACCAACATTTCAAAATAAAAAAGTCAATGAGTTTAGCCACCAAAATATAAATAAGGAAGAGTAAATCTCAATTCCAACAATAAGTAAGAAAAATGTGCATAGTTTCGAAAATAAATCAAATGTAACTACAAGAGTTACATGCCAAGAAAATCATCCATGGGTAAACCATTACAAGCAAGATAACCAAGGTCTCGGTCCACACAAGCAAAGGAAAAATCACCAATAACTGAAAAGAAGATTCACAATCTTTGAAATATACACATTACAACACCATGTGACTATCGCTAGTCACCACACAAGGAAGGAGGAAAACAAGCATGACTGTCTCAACAGTCCTTCATGTGGGTACAACCAACTCACACAACCTACACATGGAAAAGTACTATGCCGAAACTCCCAAGTCACATACCTCATGCGACGCGACAGCGCATGGTATACGCCAAGCGGAGAAAGCACGCAATGGATGTATACCACATGGCAATGTCCTACTCAGAGGAATATCCCACATAGTGTGTACCCACAAAGAAAGCACATGCGGTAACACACCGAGCCAGAGGTGCACATGGTTAGGTTCCACTTGCATGCCAACCGATCAGAATCGAGGCCCTCTTGAGCGAACCCTCTACTCTGTGCTAGCACTCACTCCACATTGCACAAGTAGGATCATAACATATATACTACTCCTTCATGCATCTAAGTACATGGAATCATGTCCTTGAGCTCAGCTCGCTACCATCAACAACATGGCATCCTCACCAGCACTGTGTCAGAACACCAATGGGGAGTGGCATCATATCTAAAACAATCACATCAGGGTAAGATCATAGCTGTCACAGGTGCTCATACCATAAAATAATATCATCATCAAGAACTAAGGGGATTAGGCTAACACTGTATGAACCAAGTATCTAGTCCATTAATGAGGGGAAGTAGTGAGTCCTTTCCCCAGAGGTTGAAACGATCATCGTCATTTCGGTCGCCATTATGCATATGTCGTGCAATTCCATCCCAAGGAACATTCTTGCTGCTACTACACTCCACATATTGACCTATCCACAACCCTCAGGTTGGCAGTCAATAGGGTGACAACAGAAAGCACATAGATGATATGGTTTTCTCCCATACACATAATCCATACATATCCTCCATGGACGGGTATGTAGTACCACCATCCCATGGGCACACATCTCAAGCACTGGTTAGTCACAACACTCAATAGGAATACATCGCAATTTCTCATACCCAGGTATAACCATAGCCCACACATGACTATGCAACATAATGCAAAAAATACAACTTTACCAACTAATAAGTACTCCCAAACATCCATACTAGTTTTTTTTCTCTTTTCACAAGGGCAAGTCATTTACCCATAACATCATAGATTCACTTGCAATTCTTTCAACTTAACACAATAGTGTATGAACATGTATAGCATCATCACTATCATTTTAATACTAATGCATAAACATAAGTAACATTTTTCACAATCATTATTACAGTCACTTCTATAATCACATAAAGATATACATGTCATAATGACACATAATATGACATCATGTCACAAGTCATAGGAATGCCATTCATTCACAAGAGAATCAGATGCTAAGGCATCAAAGAAACCAAGGCTATAAAAACAATATAACAAGCACATGCCACACACACCAAACATAGCAAAACATAGTAGGTTCAAGTACGCTAGAGCTCCCAGTGTATGAACATGGGCTCTAATACCAGATGTAACATCCCGCCCCATAAACCCAGAGGGTAAGGGCTAAAAGTGGACAAGATAATTTTTTTTAAACATAAGTAGACAAAATAATCAGATACGGTTGTCGATTCAATAGATCAACAACATTCATGGCCATGGATGGCCGAATGTACATCCTAGAGGAGAGCACTGAATCACTCTCCAAAGAAACATTAATACAACTACATTCATTTTAAACACCAACCCAAATGTTCCTATAACCCATTCCAGATTATATACATGAATCCAAAAGCATCATAGTACAAGTGGATCCAATACCCACACTAGAATTTGTAAGCCAAAAAGGAAACATCTAATCTCTTCTCATTAATTTGCATGATTACATCTTCTCTCTTCAGAGAGTATAAGTACATAAAAGAATATACAGTGCAATAGCATAGCCATGAGTATGATATACAAGTACAATAACATAGTCCTAAATATGATATAATGACTAAAAAGGTACGACAATGGAAAGGGTAACAAAGAGTGAGAACATCTCTAATTTGGTGCACCAATAAGCTATTCACCAGTGCCCAATGGCAATAGAAACACCTCCCAACCATGTGGACTCTAAAGAGACCACCCCACCATGCTTGAAGGTAGTCACAAGGCCCAAATAGAAGTAACAAGGCAAGGGTATACATGATGGCCAACACTCATATCAATCACGGAGTAGGCACGGAAAGAAATGCATAACACCATAGTCATACATAGAGATACTCATCAAATAGAATGTTGGGTACTACTCACGACTACCAAGGCACTAGACACTAGAGTGCAGATCGGATGGGGAGTCATCATGCATGCTCAAAGGGATGGCACCACACGGAAACAAGTTCACCTCTCCTACAGACGAGGTGACTCAATCAGGCCCGAATCAATACCTCGCAGATGGATAACTCGATGCCCCATAGATGGATAGGCCTTCTCATGTGCATCATTAGCCTTTACAAGTGATCAAGGCCATGCACAAGGACTCAATATCCTAGACCTAAGCTTATATTGTTTAACCAAACGAGGTATACAAAACCTAATTAAATACAACTACAATATAGATCTGCAGGAAAACTATTTTTTACACTTCTAAATGACAGATCTACAAGATTATCCATTCTGTGATTATCCTCTAACACTACTCTATAGTTATAAACAAGAATTCTACACAATATAGGGTTGTAGTCATGTTGTATATCAATAAATATGTTCAAAGTTAGTGTGAGTAATCCTTGTCATTCTAAATTTCATTGACTAGTAAGCATTTCCTACCTTAGATGATTGTTTTACCCTAGAAGTAGTGATCTTTAATTGTACGACATTCTTTATGTATTTTCAATTTACCAACAAAGACCATGGACAAGACTCAACACTAATTCTGTTACTACTCTCTATTGGTCTTATGCCATAACCCATGCTTATGTGCCATGAAACAAACTTAAACCACTGCTCCTCTAAACTAGAGTTCAAGCTCTGAAAACAAAAGTAGAGTATACATGAAAGTAAATCTGGTACAACAATCACACTAATGCACACAACTCCAAATATATTCTGGACCAGCATTATAAAACTCACCAAAAACTCATAGAAGTAATAGGTACTTGCAATGTTGGATATGCACAAAGTGGATTGATAAATGGCTCTAGAACTTCCATGCAACTGCTTTTGAAAGGTGTAAATCCATACTACACAACCTTTGACCGTGTCTTCCCTACCTATGCCAAAATGGAGGCTTTTGAAATAGGGTAGAGACATCCATCAAAGCATAATAGAAGAGGAATTTTTTTGTTCAATGTTATAGTTACAAACGCCCTAGTAAACATGTATGCAAGCTAAGGAAGTATAGACAAGGCATATGAATTGTTTGACAGAATCCCAGGAGGAGATGTTAACTCATTTACTGTAGCGATTGCAAGATAAGCACAAAAATGGATTTATTTAGAGAGGCTTTAGAAACTTTTTAGCAAAAGTTGTTGGCAGGCATATGGCCAAATACCACAGCCACAGCCAACATCCTCCTTGATCACCCAAAATGGGAATTTGGGAATAGGGTATGGACGTCCAACAAGGCATAATGAAAGGGGAATTTTTATTAGCTATTTGTTTTGTTTTCTTTTCTAGTTGTATTTTGTTAAATACTTCATTGGGAGATCAACCTATTGTTTTCTAGTTTGTGTTGTTTGAATCAGGCAATTTGTTCACCACTACTGTACACATTATTTTTGCAGCCTTGCTTAAACATTCACATCAACAAACTGAAAGGATATCATAGCCTGGAGTGTTACTATTCCAATCCATATGTAGAAACTCACCAAGTAGTATAAAAAAAACCATCACCCATTTCATTGTTGAAAACAGACATAGACTTGCTCTTACCTATTTTGAGTCGAGCTTATTTGAGGATTTCTTCTTTAGCAGCAGAAACAAATGGCTTACCCAAATGGAGTCCTCTTTCTTTTCATTTCCCTCCAAAGTCATGGAAAGCAACCAAAAGCCAAGAGAACTCCGACCCCCTCGTGGGAAAAGCTCTGCCTCCTGACTACTACTCTACCACTATATCCTCATTCAGTTGAGAATCCCATTCCATCCGTACAGCTACCGACTACCCTCTTGCATCTACGGTTGGGATAGTGCCTTATCCTGGAAGGGTCGTCCTCTTCGGTGGATTCAGCAATGTTTTGTGTATCCATAAATAGATCAACGTACTGATTTTTTTATGTTAATCACTACCACTGTGAAAAGCTACATACTATCTTTCTACCTGCCAAACCTGACAAAAATTGTGGTGCTAGCCGTACTATAGCAGAAGCATCGACCATGTTGCGTACTTTTATTTACAAATACAATGCATTTTGAACTACATTTCCCTCATCTCCCTACCAGATATTCTCTTGGCTGCATTAAACATACTCCCACACCTCTATCAAAAGCCATCAAATAGCATGTTTAAAAAATAAAATAAAGAAAAACTGCCTCAAATAAAATCCGCCGAATGGATGAGGGAAATAACCTTCTCTAAATAAGATTAATAATGTCACTTCAAACAACATAGTTAAAACCACATGGCTAAAAATTAAAAAGTGAGCATGGGGGTCATTGCATAATGATAGTATGATGTGCTATGATGCTCTCTAAGTGATAATGTGGTGATTGGAATCAAATATGTTTGATGGATCTTTAATTTTAAAAGTAGATTAGGGTTCATCATTTTATACAACACCCTAGCAAATAAATCACACATTTCATGTTCAAGTTAATGAGGAATGGATAGTAGGAAATATTTCCATTTGGGCCCATTTACAAATTTGATTTTAGAAGTTATGGGGTCAAAACTGCAACTACAGATCTACACAAACTTTATATCCACACATATAGAATTCACTAGGACATGGAATAAAATATTTGTAGTTTAGATGAAAGATCATATGGATAAATGGAGTCAAGTGTAGTCAAGGCTCTGGTGTATTTCTAAATTTTACAAAAAAAATGCCCACTTGTACACTAATCATTACATTCAAGACAGACAATTCAAAGTGAGTCGAATGTAGAGGTTTTGCCCTTGTAGCTAAATTTTAGAAATAAATTTTATATAATGTATGTATATGTATATATGTATATATATGTAATATATATACATATATGTATACATATACAGATATGTATACATATACATATATATGTATATGTATACATATACATATATATGTATAGATATACATATATATGTAAATACATGTGTGTATAAAAACATGTGTAGGTTTTCTGTAAAGATAAAAATTGCCCAAAAAAGTCAAATTAGAGTTGCATTTTTTTTGAGTAAATTTAACCTTGAAAAATATATATTTTTGTGATAGGTGAATTATGGACATGGGGTCCACTCCCATATATAAATCAGCAATAGCAACAAAAAATCACATCAACCCTTAAACAAGGGTGCTACAAAATCACACATTTCTTCACAATTTTCTAATTTCCATTTTTTTTATGACCTTAGTGTCATTTGGTGCTTGAGTTTTGATGGAGGTGTCTTCTTCCTCTTTACCTCTATCCATTCTTAGTATAGCTGAGGAATGAACACTGGGTTTTGTATAATTTTTCCTTTTGGGTTGTCTTCAATTCTTCCAAAACCAGCAATCTTCACAATTGATTTCTCTAGTGGTACCTTAGGAATATCAACAATCTTTGTGATTGATTCCTCTAGTAAGATTTATCATGCCTCTGAAATATCTCATTCTATAGGTTGTTTGACCCCAATAGTTGGGTCATGCAAATCAAGCAAAGGGGATGAATAGGATGCGAAGCAACCATAGGAAGAGCCTTGGAAGAATCCATCTCTTTTTGAGCACCTTGTGGAATGACATAGTGGTGGTGCTCTACCCCAATCCACTAAGTAGGTCTTTCACTTGAAGCATGAATTCCCAACTCCTGAGCTTGGAACTTATGACATAGAGGGTTAGAATGATCAATTGAAAAGCATTTCCTACACCTCAAAGTAATTTTATTGTAATCCATTACTTTCCTCCAACATATGTTACCCACCTTCATATCTCTATAGGAAGACCCTTCGATATATCCAATTCAATGCATAAATGTGTAAAAGTGGAATTTTCATAATTAATTAGTTTTGTTGAAGTGCAATGGTACTTGGCTAATCCATTACCAATGGCCTAAAAACACTACAATTCATAGAATTGTAGGGGAAGGTAAGTTAAATGCACCCAGAGGTAAGATGAATAGAAAGTCTTAGTTTGAGGATCGAAAGATGACAACCATGGGTTTATGCATAAGAAATCCCCTTAAATAATCTAGGGACCATATTTTAGCACCTTATCCTTGTCTTCAAGAGAGTCAAATTCAAGGATAAAAAACCCTAGCACAACGGTAAATGCATAATTCATCCTCTATAAATTCTTTCCATTTTTTCATAATCCAAGAGTGGAGGTTGCATAGATTGGCCATGTTTTCATAACTCTACATATGAGGGCATGATTCTGTAAGTAATCCTCCCTATCACAAATGAAACCATTCATACAAATCTTAGGAACATGGCTTGAGAGCTAGAAAGGGAGGGGACTGTTGTTAGATGGAGCCTAATCAGACTTGGAGGTTAAATTTTCCCCCAAATTATTTAATGATGGAGCGCGTCAAGAGTTATTTTTTATATTGGCCGACATAAAAAAAAATCCTATTTTGTAACCGATATAAGGCTTGATTAAGTTCATGTATTGTAGCATTTTGCAGCAGTATTGAGTTGCAAGGATTGTTGGTTGTAATCAGTTTGATTTACTGGATAATAATATTGGACTCTCTATTGGTGGATATAGCTCAGGTTTGGGTGAACCATGTTAGAACTTGTCTCTCACTGTTATTATTTTTGTGTATTTCCACTCCTCTATTTAATCTTTATTTGCATTTAATTGATATCTTCTACATGCAATCCCTAACAAGGACTGTACTGATCGACAGTCATGCCTAGAAGTGAGGGGTCAGAAGGAAAGTTTGCTAAAAAGGATTTGGGTGGTCATATTTGTTTTCGTCCACATCCAAAATCCTAACTACCATGGTCCAACACCTCTTTGAAACTATGTGGGCAACCCACTAAATCCCATCCAATAGAGCAATGTGAACTAGGGTAATAAATGTGCATAGGAGGCATTTCAAAGCATTCTCCTTAACTTGACAAATATATTTAAAATCTATACATTTAATGAGATAAATGTCATCTTCATGGTTTTTAAATTTTTAGTAATTATTTTATTATTTATTACATTAGCCCTTCTTCTTGGTTGAAAGTTTAGCATTCAAATTTACATGACCTGATATTTAGGCTTCATGATCTTATGCCCATTACTTAAGGAAGGTTGAGCATTTAGCATAGAAGGTTTATAGTTCATGGTTTAGGGTTTAAGGTTCACACTCAATGTCTAAATTTCAACTTTAAGGGTTCAACATTCAATGCTTAACATTGAGATTCAATGGTCTATATTGACTAATCATAATTTTGTGTTCAAATTAAGTTGTTTGTTTACATTGTTCAACATTAAAGTTATTTTTAATGGTTCATGAATGAAGGAACAATGTGAAAATTTAGGGGTTAGGAATGAATTTATGTCACAACCCTTATTTTCAATAATTAAATATGAATTTAAGTATTATTATTTAATTGACTATCGACTAATTTCAACTTTTGTGTGTAAAGGAACACTCTCTCAACGGAGAGAATATTATTGAGGCCGAGGGAGTTTAGCCTACTGACGTCAACTTGTCTTGAAGCGATCTACGCACACACCACTTAGTCAAATTGCATAATATGGAAAATAATTGCATTCATTTTATATGCATTTAGAGTAATCTTGAAAGTGATTTACAAAATTACAAATAGTTGCAATATTATTAGTTGTATTTTTTGAATTAATTATTTTAGATAATTTAATATCTCTTGAAAATATTCCTTTATGCCTTTTGATTTTTAGGAAATGGAAGTTTCTAGAGGAAATCTTGGGAAATAATTTCCTTGAAAGTTTTCTAAGTTAAGCCAAGATAATTTTAGAAAAAGATGAGTGGGAGAAAAAGATTGGCATATATTGTCTTTTCTATTTTTTTCTTGAATGCATATCTTTTACAAAAAAATGGAGTTGGAGAGAAAATGAAAGAAAAAAATTATTTCTTCAAGAGAAAAAGAAAACAAGGGGGTTATGCAGATGAAAACAAGGCTTAGGACAGATTTATCCTTTGCAATAGTTCGTGACATTTTTGTCTCCAAAGTATGTCTAGCCAAATGATTATAGGGATGCATCAAAGTATTACATAGAAATCTGTCCTCAGAAGCATGTGATCACCAACAAAAAAAAAGATGGCAAAGCACAATTACAGTTACAATTGTTGTCTGTGGCCTCTAAGAAGCATGTAGGTTAGCAAAGCCTTAAGGAAATACAAAACAAGTTTTAGCATTTGGTTATATGTCTGAGACAATCCTAGACCTACGAAAACCTATCTGCCCATGGCACACAAATTATTTGATAGAATGACTTGAAGAAATTAAGTCTCGCGGGCTGAAATCAAGAATGACTTGAAGAAATTAAGTCTCATGGGCCACAATGATTCCCTCCATGGAGATATCAAGCCAAAGGTGAAAAACAGGCAAGGTGGCACTTAGTTGTAGCTTATCAGGAAAGGGGGTATAGAGAGAGAAATGAAAAATAAGATTACAATTCCAGCATAGTTAATTGGATAGATTCCATTAAGGGTTATGGTAGAGGCCTTCAGTTGAAAGGTGGTGGTGATGGTACCTCTGCAGAGCTGCTAGTAGACCTTGAAAATGTATGTCTGGATACTGCCAGTACACAATCCAGGCAAAATACCTTCAAAATAGCAACACATTTAGTGGGTGAACTTGGAACGTACATCAGTGGTAATTATTGTTACTTTAAAGTTTGAACCTCTTCAGCAAAAGTATTATGTGGACACCAAAGGCAATCTCATGCTTAAATAGGTTGATGATCTGCCTTTGAAGTTAAGAGGTGTTAAAGAAAATCAAAAGAAGTTGATTGCTAAATTAGAAACATAGATTTGATTACCTGTCGCACCAACATTCATGGAGTGGAGTCAATGCACAGAGATGAAGCTACTGCATATTAATTTGATTTGTTTTGTCTATATCTTAGGCTACAAGCCATTAGTGGTTAGCTTCTTCCTGAATCTGTATGTTTAGTTTTCTCTGATCAAATTTCCAATCACTTCTCCATATATATAGAACCATTTGGAGGAATTGTTAAGCTGTTGTTATGATCTTAAATCTTGGAAGCTAATAATAAACATAAGAAATGTGGTAAAATTTGATATATACGAAATACAAGTTTGTAATCTTCTTTTTTGTCTGTTACACAAATATCTGAACTTTGAAATTTGAGAAAGTAAAAAACATATATGAAAAACTGAAATAGAATTAAGTTAATATGATTTGAAATAACATTTCTAGGTCACCGTTCTCACATTGGTGTAAGGTATACTCACTCTCCATTTCTTCAATCTTTCAGGATTTTCATGCTTATGAATGGTAAACACATCCTCTTCCAATCCATTGTTGGTTGTACCCATCGCTAGTCTCACTTCCTCTTCACTTCAACTAGATAAAGATGCTTGTAAATCCAGTGACCAAAAACATTAATTTCAGCATTAAACAAATCCTAAAATCCAACTGGATGATGGTGGTGGATGTTAAATCCACAAGACACTTAGATTTAAATCACACAGAAAAATACATACACAGAAACATAAATCACATAAACACAAATATTGCTCAACTGTGTGCTGCTGCACTATTCAATTAATCCACAACATAATTAAATTCCTTACATCGAATGCTGCTGGATTCATGATCACTTGATTATACAGTTGCTTGATCACTTAACTCAACTCTGTTACACATGCCTCTTTTATACAGGTCTTTCATTCATTCCTTACCTTTCTAGGCTCTTCCATTCCCCATTTAGAAACAATCCACTTTGTTCTAGAAGCTTCCTCTAGAACTTTCTATATCTCTCTTTTTAGAGTCCTTTAGGAACATGCTAGTTCATTTTTCTATTTTGTCTTTTTCCCAATTTGTCTTATTTTCATTATGTGGGAAAAATTACTCTCCAACACTCCCCCTTAATTTTGACCACATATATTTTGTCTTCCAAGTCTACTGACTCATCAATCCTTTTCTTGCATGACTATTTTCAAGATCTACTAATCTCCAACTCTAAATTCACACTTACTGCCACGACAGTCCTTCAACCTTTTAAGTCTTCAGAACAACAAATTGAAAGTCCTTTCTCTATTTTTGTCTTTCCACTTTGCATGCTGCCTGAAACCTTCAAATCCTTTTTGATTGTTATCATCTTTCACAAATGAAGATCTATACTTGAACAAACTTTAGTATCCCTGTAATTTGTTGCCAACTAGATCGAAGGCTCCAACCACATTCCATTTTCATACATCCTATCATATTTTTCCATTCTCTTTGCCAACACGTCTTATCACAATGATTTTTCAAACCACATGTACTACATGGATGTAAATCCCAACACTTGTCCTTAGTATGTCCTTGCCTATGACAATGAAAACATTGAACATTCTTCTTTTCCTAAACCAACTTGTTTGTACTTGTATTACCTGTAACATAATCTATTTTTCCATATCCAATACCTGTATACTTCGGCCTCATTATTGGTTCAATCGGCTCTTTCATTCCTTGTCCAAACTTGCCTAATCATTTTCCTTTATAACCCATGTTTTTCATCATCTTGAAACCAACATTCTCTTCATTACAATGATTTTTAGATTCAAACAACTTGTCATTTTCATCAATATCACAACATGCAAATTTTGCTGATCCAATTTGTTCAACCTTGCATTCTTTAGCTTCAGCTTTATGACATAAGTCATTTGTATCACATGAGACATCACAAACTAATGGTTTTTCCTCAAACATTCATTTTCTTCTTTGAACCTTTATATTTCATCTTTTTGTAAACTACTTTCCTCTTTTAATCTTTTAATCTCTTCTTCTAATTCTTCATTCCTTTGTTTAACCTTATCAAATAGTTTCAAGTTTTCTTCTAACTCTTCATTTTTCTTTTTGACTTTACTTAACTCAATATTAGTTTGATACATTCGTCGAGTTTTCTCTATTGAAACTTGCTTTAGATCTCTAAATAATTTTTTTCTCTCATCTTCCCAATCATCTTTCTCTTTTTGCCAATCTTTTTCTATTTTCTCTCTTTTAGCTTTCCCCATTGAAAATAAATGATTAAAACTTACCTCAAATTACTTTGTTTTTTATTATCGATTTCTTCAACTTCTCATGCCTTACTTCTGTGAATGCCTGTCTTCTTCTTTAGATCTACAAACTGGGAGAAAAAATATGACCCCTTCTCCTTTATATTCAAATGAGTTTACTCTTTCTTAGTGACTTATCTTTTTTTCTGATCTATTTTAACTTTAGAGACTGCTGCTCCAACCTTCTACGATGACCATTTCAACAATTTCATCTATCTACAAAATTAAACTTGCAAAACAATTTACCTTGACAACTGCTTAAAACCTCCTATGCTTTTTTTTTCACTAGCACTTTGACTTTTTCAGCTGCGTCTAAACCCTTGTTGTTCACCTTCTCTACATAAAGCTCAACATTGTTCTCTAGAAATTGAACCTTTTTGCACTACAGAAATGATCTCCTCTTTTTAACTATCACTGGTTGCGGTTTTTACAAAAATATTCAATAGCTTTGTTGTGGTTGTGATCTGCTATTTCTCTATATCTGGACAATTTTAGCGGCTTCAAGACACTCCTTTTATAAATCCTAGATCAACAGCTTCTGCGCCCTTAAACAAACATAAAAATATGCCTTCAAAAGTTACCCATGGCTTAGTTTCTGTGATCTGGTGTTGGCCATCGATCCTCTTTTTTTTCTTCAACAATAGCTTCAACTATGGCTTCTTCCTCTAATGAGTGATAAAACAACTTAATAGAACATGATGGCTTAAACAAATTTCTACGATCTAATGATGATTAGCCTCCTTCTCGGTGATAAAACTATGACCTCTTTAAAACAGTGATTCTCCTCCAGTGGCGGCTCAACTCACGATCTCTTCTTTGGGAGCTGTGACTCTTTTCTTCTTTTGACAGAGAACAACTTCTTCTTGTTGATGGTGTGGCTGATATTTGCTCGCATTCAATGATCTTAACAAACCTTCGATATTTCCTCCTTCAACTATTCCTTTCAAACTTGGACGATTTCTCTTCTAGCAATTAGATCTTTGAACTTTCAACACTCTGAGCTTGACGGTTGTTATTGATTGACTGTGATCGCTTCTCACCATGGACGGCTGCAATGTCCAAGCAATCTTCGATCACCACTTCCTTATTATCTGTAAACCCTGGTCTTCAAACAATTTGCTTCCTACAAATAGTATCACCTAAAACAAACACTATCACATTTGATCTATGATCTGACAAACCATTGACACAAGATTAAACCCTAAATCTCTAGCTAATAACTTTCCTTTACAGTTCACAAACTCTAGATCTCATACAAACATGGCTCTCTTCACATGAAATCAACATGAAAACATAATGACCATAATCAGCCTCATAACCTAGCTCTGATAAACTTGCACAATTCTCCCAGATCTTCTTTCCTGCTCTGATACCACTATAATGGTGGTGGATGTTAAATCCACAAGACACTCAGATTTAAATCACACAGAAGAATACATACACAGAAACATAAATCACATAAACACAAATATTGTTCAACTGTGTGCTGCTACACTATTCAATTAATCCACAACATAATTACATTCCTTACATCGAATGCTGCTGCATTCATGATCACTTGATCATACACTTGCTTGATCACTTGACTTGACTCTGTTACATTATGCCACTTTTATAGAGGTCTTTCATTCATGCCTTACCTTTCTAGGCTCTTCCATTCCCCATCTAGAAATAATCCACTTTGTTCTGGAAGCTTCCTCTAGAACTTTCTATATCTCTCTTTGTAGATTCTTTTAGGAACTTGCTAGTTCATTTTTCTATTCTGTCTTTTTCCCATTTTGTCTTATTTTCATTATGTGGGAGAAATTACTCTCCGACACTGGGTTTATCTGATTTATACCTTTAAATTGATGAAACAGTCATGTAGGTTTCTAACTTTATTCATTTCTGTGTCAAATGCCACATGAGCCAATTTGGTGCAGGGAACCGGCTTCATCTTAAGTAGCATCCTATTTCAGGACAACAAGACCAACTTTAATTGAAGACCAAAAAATCTAAGATTCTAAAAATTACTCTTTAACCAACACCATAACTTTAATTTAAGGCATAATCTTGATTCTGAATCTAATCTTTAAGTAAGCTTGAAAACATTTATCTAATAAAAAAAAGAAGGAAACACATTGTACAGTGCACCCAAATCCCTTGAACCACCTATCTTTTCACTCTAACATGGTAAAGTATCGTACCACTAAAACATTTGGAACACGTGCCAAAACCATTTGTCGTTAACACTTCCAACTCTAGCTTCATTTACACACTACCTTTAAGATTAGGAATTCCAGATGGTGACATTTCCGGGACTCCCAAGGCATCTAAGCTTGTATTGAACTTGAGTTTTCTGCACTAAAATGATTTAGTTAAATTAAGGTTAGTTATGGGAAAAACTATTTCAGCCGAAGGAAATTTTACTTGTGTGGTTTGGACCTGGTCTTAGTCCGGTAATTTTGGTGGACGGAAATGAAAATCAAATGTTGAATTAGTTTACCTTGTGTCCAAAATTAAACATCTGCCATTAATACCAGCTTGTATGAAATGTTTGACAGATAGCACAGATTTGATCGGTTTAACCATTTTTTCCACTGTTCTGTGGACTCGAGATTTGAGGACGATCCAAATTTCCCTTGCGCACTAACATCTGTCAATGGACCAAAAATGTTTGTTTGTTGGTGTCCTCAAAGAAAATGAAGTGGAGAATGTAGCAGAGGTCCTCTATAATTAGGCCTCCTCTTGCGTTGGGAAGTGCAAAAGCCTTTGCATCTACCAATCAGGATTAGACAAAATCAAAATTTAATTAGAAACTGTTAAAATTTGAGCAGTTTTCATGTATAAGACATTACGATAGAATTAAACACATCAAAATTCAAAATTTTGATTGGCTACAGAACAAGAGATTAATCACGCGTTTAGAAAAACCCCTTTGCTATAGTTCCATTGGCAGGAACTAATAATAATAGAGGAGAAAAGAAGAGATTTGAAGAGGAAATCTGGCTATTAAATGTTTGTTTTGCTATTGCATAAAAGTTTTGATTCTACAAATAAATGTTTTGCTTGAATAGTTTGTTTTGTGCTTATTCTGCTATCGTTGCATTCCTGAGATAAAATCTCTTTTGCACATTTGTTTGTGCTTCCACATCTTTCTTGCATGTCTACCTGGGCTAATGCAACATTTGACAAAATTCCTTTATTATTTATGCTTCAATAATTTTTCTTTCCCTGTATTCAAGCTCCTATCTTAGCACTAGCAAGGAGGTCGATGGTAAATGTCATGGAATCCACTTACTTCATTTTCATTAAGCACAAAAAATCCAAACCCATTACTATCCTTTTAAATTTGGAAAAAATCATTTCAACACAAGATATTCACGTCGCCTCTTTCCTTCAATTTGTTTTTCAACCAGATCTATTCCCTTTTTTTGGATAAATAGACTTTATTTGAAAGATCTTGCTGGATAGGTTGAGGGGTCAGATTTTCACATGCCTGCCAGTTTTGCTTGAAAGTTTCTAAAGTTTTTTTAACAAATCCATTTTGTGGCTATGCTATGACCTATGCAAACTATGATGTAGAACAAACAGAGACAAAATAGAGGAAACAAAACACCGAACAACACATGTGCTACAGCAAAATAGAACGTATTATTTTTGTATTGATGTGTTTTATATTACAGTAGCCTCTGTATATGTGATCAAAGAAAGGCGGTTTACAAACTTGCACTACATGGCAAGATAGAAAGAAAATAAAACTACATAATAATTGGTGAGGTTGGATGCTCAGGTAGTGTAGAAGATTAAGTTGTGGGTAGTTAAGATTGGCGGTGCATGAGGCGGTGATGACACATCTATTGAGACAAAAAGGTTTAATGCCAGCTGTGATAATTACACATTTTCCAATACTCCCCCTTAATTATGAACTGCTGGGGATCATAAATTTTTTTTTATCAAACTTCTCCTGAGCTAGAAAGATTAAGAACTCCTAGATAGCTCCATAAATACTCAAATATCTCTTTTGCCAATGGTTTTGTAAATATGTCAGCAAACTGATCTTGTGATCTGCAATATTCCAAACAAATTTCTTTGTTGTTTACCAATTCCCTGATGAAGTGATAATGGGTGTCTATGTGCTTGCTTCTTTTATGAAAAACATGATTTTTTGATAAAGCAATGGCTGAATTGTTATCACAAAAAATCTGAGTTTCTTCAAGTTGAGGATGCATCAAATCATTCAACATCCATCTCATCCATACAGCTTGGCATGATGCACTTGTTGCTGCTACATATTCAGCTTCAGCTAAAGAAAGAGTAACAATGGGCTGCTTTTTTTACGCCCATGATACAACACCTGTACCAAAATGAAATGCGTAACCTGAGGTGCTTTTTCTGTCATCAATGCTGCTAGCACAATCACTATCTGTGTATCCAATTAGCTTAAATTCATCTGAAGTGGAATACATAATTCCAAAATTCTTTGTGCCACTGATATACCTAAGAATTCTTTTACCAGCTTGCGAATAAGAGTCTTTTAGAGACTCCATAAACCTTGATATTAGACCTACACCATACATAATTTCAGGTCTTGTGGCCATCAAATACATTAGACTCCCAACTAACCTTTTAAAGAGTGTAGAATCAACACTTGATCCATCATCCTCTTGGCTTAACTTCAAATTTGTCATAACTGGTGTTGGGGCTGGCTTACAATTCAACATATTAAATTTTTTCAAGTTATCACCAGCATATTTAGATTGTGAAATAAAAATTCCAGCATTAGATTGATGGACTTCAATGCCCAAGAAATATTTCATAAGCCCTAAATCTGTCATTTCAAATTAACTTCTCATTTCTGCCTTGAAAGAATCTATAGAAAGATTACCAGTGAATATCAAATCATCCACATATAAACTCACAATTAGTATTTTACCTTGCTCATTGACTTTGATATACAAGGTAGGCTCACTGTTACTTCTTTGAAATCCATTCTGAATCATATAAGAGTCAATCCAACTGTACCAAGATCTAGGAGCTTGTTTAAGTCCATATAATGCTTTCTTCAACATGTACACCTTGTCTTCATGACCCAGAATTTCATAGCCTTGTGGCTGTTGCACATACACTTCCTCTTCAAGGAATCCATTTAAAAATGTAGACATTACATGCATTTGATAAATAGACCATCTGTTTTGTGCTGCAATGGCTAACACTATCCTTATTGTATCCAATCATGCAACAGGAGCAAAAATTTCTTTGTAATCTACTCCTGGTTGTTGTGAGAAACCTCTAGCTACTAACCTTGCCTTGTTCTTCTGTACTTTTCTAGCAGCACTATGTTTTATTTTATAAATCCATTTCACACTAATCATATCTTTGCCTTCAGGCAAATCCACTAACTCCCATGTGTGATTCTTTTTACTAGCATTAATTTCTTCGTCCGTGGCTTGAGCCCATGTTTCTTCTTTTACAACTTCTTCAAATGATAATGGATCATTAACTTGTGAAAGTAAAGCAAATAATGAATTAGCTGTATCAACATTATATAACTCACTTAAACTCCTTGTTTTGTGCAGTAGCATGCTTGACAAAGTTGGGTCTGAAGAAGCAATGCTGTTTGCTGAGTTTGATGGACTTGCTCCAAGTATTCTAGCTGAAGGAGTTGTTGGAGTTCGTTGTGGTGTCTGCTACACCCTTGAAGATCTCCCTGATGTAGATGAAGGTGTAGCTTGGGCTACAACTTGTGATGTTTGTGTAAGAATGGGAGGAATTGTATAAGGTGTACCTTGAGGTGCAAATACCTCATCTGCCATATCATCATGTGAAGTAGCTGAAACTATGTTCACAGTCTTATCTATACTTCCATCACATACTTCTTCTTCCACAAATTGAGCATCTCTACTGATTATGACTTTCTTTGTAATTGGATTAAACAACTTGTATGCTTTTGTATCCTCAGAATAACCAACAAAAATACAATTTTCACCTTTATTGTCCAACTTCTTTCTTAGCTCATCAGGAATATGAGCATATGCTACACAACCAAATACTTTGAAATGAGAAACACTATGTTTCATGCCGGTCCATGCTTCTTGAGGGATTCTATTTTTCACACATTTGGTTGGACATTTGTTTATTATATAAACAACAGTTGCCACTGCCTCAGCCCAATACTCATTTGGTAGATGCTTTGCTCTCAACATGCTTCGGGCGATCTCCATTATGGTCCGATTTTTCCTCTCAGCCACACCATTTTGCTGTGGTGTGTAACTGGCTATAAATTTCTATGAATACCATGCTTCTTACAGAAATTTAGAAATACATTAGAAATGTATTCACCTCCTCTGTCTGTTCTTAAAATTTTAATATAGTAACTGCTTTGCTTTTCCACAAGAGCTTTAAACAGCTAAAAGTAAATAAATGCATCAGACTTGTGTCTAAGAAAATAAACCCATGTTTTTCTTGTGAAATCATCAATGAATGTCAAAAAATATAAGCAGCCCCCAATGGAGGGTGTTTGAATTTGACCGCATAAATCTAAGTGCACAATTTCTAGAGGTGCTCTTGCTCTAATTGATTTACCAACAGGAAAAGATTCTCTGTGCTGCTTACCCAAAATACATCCTTCACATATTCTCTCTGGTTTTTGTATCAAAGGCAAACCTTTTACCATGTATTTCCTATGCAACAAATTTAAACCACCAAAATTTAAATGCCCAAATCTGAAATGCTAAAGCCATGATTCATCTTTGACAACTGATTGAAATGCTGATTGTATTTCTACAATATTGTCTTGTTCTTTGGAGCTAGACTGTACAAATTTTGTGATTGATTGTCTTGTTGTTCCAGACTGTACCAAAACTTCAAACTGTGTGCTTGCTTTTAAATCTGAATGTTCTGACTTAAATGCAGTTCTAGATTGTGTATCATTTGATTTACAAATAGCTTGATTTGTTTTGTTCTTCAAGTCATATTTGATCCTCAATGGAAACATTCTATTACTTGTCATCTGCACTCTTGCAATCAACTGGTTGCTAGAAAATGTATCTAGAATCACAGTCTCTGTATTGTCCATGTAAACTCTGTAGCCCTTCTAGATCAACTGACCAATCCTCATCAAATTATGTTTCAAACCATCAACATAATACACATCATGTATAACCTTTTGCTCCCCTTTTTTAGTTAAAATAGCAACTGTACCTTTGCCTTATACAGTCACTTTGTTATTGTTCCCAAGAGTAACCTCAGTTTGCACTGACTTATCCAAACTAGAAAATAAATCCACATTTCCAGTCATGTGATTACTACACCCTGAATCCAGATACCAAATATCACAGGGACTTTCTTGAACAATGTTACATTCAGTGGGGAAACAAATAGGAATTGCTTCAGAAATCCTAGTACATGCCATAAACATAGAACTTGTTGGTGTAGTCCCAGACTGATTTTGACTCTGATTTTATTTTTGATTGTTTTGGTCATATTGTCGCTTCCTGCACTCGTTTGCATAGTGCCCAAATTTCTTACAGTAATGACATTGAATATTGGATTTATTAAATCTATGACCACTTGAGTGGCTAATATTCTGAGGTTGAACTCTTCCAACAATATTTGCAGGACTGTTGCTGCGTCCTTCTCTTGTGGAACTCCTTCCAGAACTGAACTTATTCCTTCCTCTACCACGACTTATAAAAGTCTGAGATGAAAATGCATTTTCCAAAGAAATGTGTGACCTATTCAACCTATATTCATGATTTATCAGAGAGGCCTGCAAGTCATCAATACTGTATTGACTCAAATCTTTTGTTTCCTCTAAGGCCATAGTTAGATGATCAAATTTTGAAGGGAGGCTTCTAAGTACTTTTTCAACAACCTTCTGGTCTTCTAAAGTTCTCTCCATGGGATTTAATTTGATTGACCAAACCAACAACATGGAGGAAAAAGGATTCTACAGAATCTGACTCTTTCATTAACAAGTTTTCAAAATCTCTTCTAAGTAATTGTAATTTTGTAGTTTTAACCTTGTCCATACCTTGGTAAGCCACCTGTAAGGTGTCCCATGCCTCCTTTGATTTCTTTTCTGCTGCTACTCTTGGGAGTATGCTTTCATGCATTGCCTGATGAATGTAGAAGAGGGCTTTTCCATCTTTCTTCCTTTGCTCCTTCAAAATGTCTTTCTCAGCTTGTGTGAGTGCATTGAGTGCTGCTGCATTTGGGGGTTCTATATAACCATTCTCTATAATTTCCCAAACATCCTATGACCTAAACAAAGCTTTCATGGTTAATGACTACTATTCATAATTTTTGCCAGTGAGTAAAGGAGTTTGCAGACTAGAAAGACTAGCACCAAAAGAAGAAGCTATTGAAAGAAATTTAGGATTGAATCAACTGAAAAATAGAGAACCAGGCTCTGATACCACTTTGTAGAACAAACAGAGACAAAATAGGGGAAACAAAACACCGAACAACACATGTGCTATAGAAAAACAAAACGTATTATTTTTGTATTGATGTGTTTTATATTACAGTAGCCTCTGTATATGTGATCAAAGAAAGGCAGTTTACAAACTTGCACTACACAGCAAGATAGAAAGAAAATAAAACTACATAATAATCAGTGAAGTTGGATGCTCAGGCGGTGGAGAAGATTAAGTTGTGGGTAGTTAAGATTGGCGGTGCATGAGGCGGTGATGACACATCTATTGAGACAAAAAGGTTTAACGCCAGCTGTGATAATTACACATTTTCCAATATATGAGACTGCATCTCTTTTAGGCTTTCTGTAAACAGTTGGTGTGCAACTCCAACATATGACTTAAATTCCACTTCTGCTATTCTTTAATGTTTATCCCTTCTTATCAACCGAGACATGAGAACGCCTTTCCCTATGTAAAATGATGGAATTGGTTCACACCGCCCACTTCAGAGTAAATGTCTGAGGGAAGAGTATAAGTCATGCAGCAGTTGTAGGTACTCTGAAGCCTATATTCATATGTGATCTACAATCACCAAGAAAACAAATGGACACAACCACCATAGGGTTGTTCGGCATCAAAAAAATTCATTATCTAATGTTCAAATTTCTACCAAACCGTTGCTTTTAAAGTCTTAGTCAATTTGGTAAGCTTACTCATAGGAAAATCATATTCATCTCCTCTATCTTTGTTAGCCACGCCTCATGTTCTCTTCTCTAGCAAACCATGGAATCAACTTTCTAACTTTTTCCTGTAACAACTAAATTCAATACCTCAAATGCATCTTACCAATCCTTTAAATGTAGATCCTCCTTTCAATGCTTTATGCATTCTGAGATAATTTGGGTGCCCATACTTTCTATTTGGTTTAAGGCTGTAAATAAGTCAAGTCAAAACTTACAAATTAGCTGAAGATTTGTTTCTAAATCTAAAACCATTAACTTGGGATAGTGTGCTTGTCTAATATGCAATAATTTTCTAATCTAGGAATTCAGGGAAATAAGTCATCTTAGTATTATGTTTCTAGACATATGTTATACATCAATTGCTTTACATCTTGCAAATCAGATATACTAGTGATAATTGAGGGTAGAAGGATGAATTCCTTTAATAGGTGTATTGATTTCCTTATAATCTTTGAAATGTCGTAACCTTAATTATATTGTTGATATCATTTGGCGATGGATAGATAAATGTTTAATATTTAAGTTATGTCTTGGATAGATATAGAGATTAGTATGCTACTAGGGTTTAATTTATTAGAATGGAAAGTAAATGTTTTATGATCTTAGCTAATTTAGTGATATTGTTATTTTTTCATACTTGTTTATGCACACCGTATCTTAGAAAGAGGTTAAGTTACTTTTAGTCTGAATAAAGGATTTATTAGGGATAGTGAATCATCAATTTAGATTTAGTTCATCTTTGATGTAGGAAATATATTCATACATTCAGCTGATGGTAGAAATAATTTATGATTATATCTTGGTCATAGCTTAGCCTTGATTGAGACATTGTTTTTAGGTGATTGGTTTTTTGATCTTTTAAGTGGATATGTTAAGAAGATTTGTATTCATATTAACTTAGTGAAGTAGAGAGATCAGTCCTCATGATTCTTTTTCTATCCTATTTTCTTGTTAATACTAAAACCTTGTTTTGTCTTTAGGATTTAATAGTTAGATGAATTGAAGTTTTGATCCCTAGTTGAACGTTTTTGTTTAACCCTTCAGGGTATTTGGTGTTTGGTATATTAATGGATTAGATCCATACTTGGAAAAAGTAATATTGATAATGGTTATAGAATAAAGATTATGTTGTTTAAGATATCAATTATGTCATTTTATGATATGGGGTTGAACCTCCTCAATGTTTATGTACATGGAAAATAGATGAAAATTTCAAAGTTGGATGTTATCTCTTTTGTGCATATTTTACTACTAACAAGGATTGGTATCATGTACTGGCTAAAGTAATATGTTTTCATGTGGTTTGCTAGTGAGAACTAGACCTCCTATTTTAGGTACGTTAAACCTAGAGGGATATTTATGCAATTGAATTAAACCTTAGACTTCTGCATCCTCGCAGTTTCGAGTGAAAACATGAAACTCTATTTTCTTTGAATGGATGACATCATATTAGGAGAATTACATTTAGAAGAATGTTTTTATTGGTGTTTATGGCTATGCATCTATCTAATAAGCTTGTTACAAGATTATGATATACTTTCTTTGTGATCTTTGTATGCATCATTGGTTGTTGTATGTTTTTGTTGAGAATGCAATTTCTATTCCCACTTTTCTCTATGACGAGTTAGAGAAAGAGCATGAATAGATTCCAAATATGGACCTATAGAGAATGGAAGGTTTCTATTTGTAACCTATCTACCTATACATGGCCTAAAAAGATGCTTTGGCCAAAGCTTGTTAATCAATTTAGTAATAGTTACTATTTGATTTATTTTTCTCTCTTTCATATCATGATATAACTATATATGCATTTTATACATGCTAGAAATATTAGATACATCATGTTGCACTAGATTCCTTTACATATGTCAGCTTTAGTTAGCTAGACCCCTCGCGAAGGGTCGGGCTTCTCCATTTAGGAGAAAGACTAGGGAAGGGTGAGCCTTGAGGCTGGGTAGTAAATCACCTTGATGATGCTCTCTCTACTAGGTTCAATGTTGAAGATATGGTATGGTATCAAGTACATTGTATGGTGTGACTTATTCTTGTATTATGTTGCAGAAAGGACAAAGTCCTATTTGTACTTCAAAGCTATTAACTTTAGAATATTCTTTAATTAAGTATTTTTATTGAAATATTTTTAAAATTATGTTTATTTGGGAAATGTTTTAATTAATTCCCAATTTTATATTGTTTAATTATAATAATAATATTTTATTGGAGTGGTTGCTATAGTTTAAGGTATAGGTTTTAAGGTTCAATTTTTCGGTTCCTGGGTGAAAGCTTAGTGTTCAAACTTAGAGTTTGGTGTTTAAGCTTTAGAATCAAATGCTCATTACTTAAGGAGCGTTCAATAGTTAGGTTTGAGGGTTTAAAGTCCATGGTATATGGTTTTGAGTTGACATTCAAGGTCCAAATTTTAAATTAAGGGTTTGACATTCAATATTTAACACTTAGATTTAGTGGTCTATATTGAGTACTCATTGTTTCATGTTAAAATTTAGTTGTTTATTTGCATGGTTGAATATTAAGGTTTATTGTTAATGGTTTAAGAATCAACCTTTAGGGCTTAGGGTTGAGTTTAAGGTATTGTGTTTAGGTTTCAAGGTTTTGGGTTCTTGGGTTCTTGGTTGAAATTTTAGCATTCAAATTAAGGGCTTGATGTTTAGGCTTTACAATTCTATACTCATTACTTAAGTAGGGTTTGAGATTTAGTTATGAGAATTCAATTTTATGGTTTAGTGTTTGGGCTTCAAATTCAATGTCCAAATTTTAACTAAAAGGGTTCAACATTCAATCAAAGGATTTGTTTACAATGTAGACTATACATTCTTTTGATGTGAAAATAGGAGATTTAGAACAAGATATGAACATCCAACAAAGCATAACTGAAGCTATTGGTATTGTAGACATGAATGCAACATATGAAAGAATAGAGAAGGGTCACAAATGGTTTGACAAAATAATTCAAAGAAATGTGGTCTCATAGAATCCCATGATTTGTATATGCACAAAATAGATTTGTTGAAGAGGATTTAAAAATATTGAAGAAAACCAAATTGGCATGTGTAAAGCCAAATTTCACATAGGGTGAGGATATGATATATCAAAGCATAAAGGATAGAGAAATTTGTTAGATGTTGCAATTGCAACTACTTTAATTGACATGTATGAATTTCTTTGAAGAAAAAAAAAGGCACATGAGTTATTTGGTAGATTAAAATGATATATTTCACCTAATCTATTTCATTTAGCATGGAAGTAACTAGAAAATAGTTTGTGGGATAAGTCCTTTTTGGTGGCTTACTGATGTAGTTGGACTATCTTAATTACCTACTAAGTTCTACTTTGTTTAGAATAGATATATTATTAGATTATATGAGAAAAAAATATAAACCAAGATCTATTGATAGTCATAGATTGTACAAACTCTAGTTGACAAATGATCAAAGCTCACAATACTAGTATGCAGAGAAAGCCATGAAAAGAGAGAATTCATGAGACAACAATCAAAGAGAATTTTAGAAATGATCACATTACTCCATCTGACTAGTAGATATGAGAGCTAGGTTCTCTATATATATCTATAATAGAGGCATATACATCCAATAGGAGAAAAAAGTCCAACTTCCATGAATAGGTAGGAATTTCTCCTCTATTGTAAATGAAAAAATACATGGTTGCACCTACTCAAACAAAGTTAACAAATAGTTATTAGAGGTGAATAATAAATCCAAAATAGGGTGTAAACTACCCAAAGTGAGTGAGAGTAACACATCTAACTAACGCATTATGCCATGTACTCTCTTAATAACCATGTAAATAACCTACACTAACACTGCCTTAATCATAGCTTAGGTGGGTGCAAAAATGGTCCCTGATAAATGTGAGAAAAAAGCAGAGAATGTTGTGTTTATTTGATAATTCAAAGCATTACAAGATGTGTATATATAATATGTAACAGTTGATGAAACTGTTAAGGCAATTGGTATAACTGTAAAACCAACTAACGTAACTACATGATTACGTAACAATGTAATACATTATGCTAACATTCCCCCCTTATTACATTGTTTTTTTACAAATGTACCCCCTAAACAGTTCAAATTTGATCCTACCAAGAGATTTGGTGAACATATATGTTATCTGAGAGTTTGTAGGGCAGTACTGGAGCTGGATGTGGTGGTTTAAAACTTAGTCCCGAATGTAATGACACTTGACCTCAATATTCTTAGTGCGCTCATGGAAAGCTAGATTCTTCACAAGTTTTAACACACCCTGATTATCGCAATAGAGAACTAGTGACTTCTCTTCAAGAATGTCCATATCTGCCAGAATGTGACGTAACCAAATCGCTTTGCACACAGCTCCTCATGCAACGCAATATTCAACCTTAGTGGATGAAAGAGAAACAATAGTTTGCTTCTTACTAACCCACAAAATTGGCCCAGATCCAAGATGAAAAACATAACCTGAGCTTCATTTCCTATCATCTACAGATCCTGCATAATTCAAGTTTGTATATCCCTGTAAGAAGAACTGATTGTTCTTATATTCTAGACCATAAGCAACTATGCCTCGAATATATCTCAACACATGCTTTGTTGCAACCCAATGACACTTCTTTGGCTCCTACATGAATCTAGAGAGATAGCTGATAGCAAATCACAAGTCTGGCTTGGTGTAGGTCAAGTAGATGAGGCTACCAATCGGCTGCCTATAGAGAGTGGCATCTACTTGAGGTGAATGTTGGAAACAAGATAGTTGTAAACCTTTCTCCATTGGAGTGGAAATAGGCTTACAGTTGACCATTCTATACTTTTCTAGGAGAGTCTTGGCATATTTCATTTGGGAAATGAATATGTGGTTCTTCTTCTGCCATATCTCCAACCCAAGACAATAATGAAATAGCCCCAAATCTGTCATGTCAAAGGAGTTCTTGAGATCATTATTTACATCATCAATGAGACTATCTGAGCTGCCAGTGAGAATAAGATCATCCACATACAAAACCAGAATGACAATCTCTGTGCCTACCTTCTTAATATACAAATTAGGATCGGAGGGGCTACGGGTGAATCCATGTTGCAATAGGTGACCATAAATCTTAATGTACCATGCCCTAGGAGCTTGCTTAAGGCCACAAAGTGATTTGATAAGATGACATGCCTTGTGTGGATGATGTTCATCAACAAACCCTTCTAGCTGGGTCATGTACACTTCTTCTTTGAGATCACTATTTAAGAAAGAACTCTTGACATCCATCTGCTGAAGCTTCCATCCCTTATGTGCTGCCAATGCACAGACCATTCTAATAGTTTTGATCTTCATAGTGGGTGCAAAGGTCTCTTCATAATCAATGCCCTCCTGTTGAGCATATCCCTTTGCTACAAGTCATGCTTTGTACTTGTCGATAGATCCATTTGCCTTGTACTTTGTTTTGAAAATCCATTTGTAGCAAATGGGTTTCTTACCTATGGGTAGATCGACAAGTTCCCAAGTATGATTTTGCATCAGAGAATTATACTCTACATCCATAGCCTTCTTCCACTGTGGTTGGCTTAATGCCTCTTGATCTGTGTCAGGTTCTGTGCTGTCAACAATAGTACTCATGAGTGCAAGATTCACTGTTGGAAAGAGACACTATATGGATTCATGAATGTTGTCATTGATGGCAACAAAGGTCAACCCACACATCCGCAGGACATGATGAGGCAGATTGTAGAGTGTTGTGATCCGGTAAGCAAGAACAGAGCATGTGGCGAGGTCCGACAAGTCAGGTCCAGATCTCTCAGAGAAAGTATCTTGGTGAAGTGTAGATTTGGGTAAGTCAAGAGGACTACCTTGAGTGATAGATTCCAAGGATTTAGCCTCTGGTGATAGATAAAGAAAAAGATATGAATACTTGAGTGTCAGGTTTCTGATTGGCAGTGTGGACAGAGGAAGAACTAACTGGTAGAACATCAGACATTATTCTGGATGTGTTACTAATGATCGTAAAGGTTCTTAAGGCATAAGTTATGATTGGTTGACATAATTGATGACTTCTACAAGTATATCCTTGATCTACATTACTTGGTAAGCAAGAATTCAGCCGACAGATCAAAGTTTATGGAAAATATTGACTATTCCAGATGCCGACTAGAAAGGTGATGGAATCACTTGTGCAGATATATATACAAGATGGATTTAGTTGTGAGAGGTGTTGTTGTGAAAAAGTGTATGTAAAGAAAAGCAAAAGAGCAGTGTGAAAGTAGTAAGGCAGGTCCGGTATGTGAAATGAAAGTAGCACAGAAGAAGAGGAAAGATGAAGTGCAGCAGATCAGTATACTGAGCTTAACCAGAACTGAACTCCAGCATATGTAGATGCTCCTTATAGGTTCAAGTATTGTATTACACTCTTTATAAATTGTAGATAGTGACTCTCTTATAGGCAGTGGGCCTCTTGTGAGCAGTAAGCCCTAATTGGCAAGTGCCATTTTTGTATTTCTATTCTTCTAACAGAGAATACATTCTTGGGTTAATCACCCCGTGGTTTCCTCCCTTAACATGGTTTCCACGTCGAAAATACTGTGTCATGTGTATTTCCATTTTATGGTTTATGTTTGCTTATTTGAGTTAATGCTGCATTAATTATTATGAAAGTTCAGAAAGCTGAAATTATTAGGATAACCGATTCACCCCCCTCTTAGTTATCAACAATTGGTATCAGAGCCAAGTTCTTCCTAACAGAGCCTAATAGCTTGAGGAAGATCTGGGAACTCAAATGGATGTATATGGTATAAGGGAGCAACTCAAAATTGCCCTTGATGATCTTGAGCTGTCAAATTCTGAATTTAATGAATTAAAGGAAAGACTCAAACTGGCTGATGATTTCACAAATGAACTAAAAGGGAAACTGAGTCTCTCTATGAAACAGAGAAAAGAGCACCTTCGGCAATTAGCAAGTCAAGGTGAAGCCAATGATACAAATGGAGATCTGAAGGAGAAAACCAAGTTGTGTGAAAAGTTATCAAAAGAGATCATCATGGTAAGACATGAGATGGAATCAGGAGTTATGAAGTTTACCCAAGAAATTGAAGAGAAAAGAAAAACTGAAGATGATCTAAGACAATCTCTCAAGGAGAAATCAGAAGACTACCACAAGATGGATAAAATAATCAGACACCTTGAATCTGATCTTGAAGATGCTAAAGATAATAAAGAAAAACTTGAGGATCAAATTGTCTCTCTTAAAAGGGATCTTCAAATAGCAAATGAATACAAAGAAAATTTCAAGATAAGTTCTGCTCAACTTGAAGTTCTTCTTGAAAGTTAAAAGAGGGTAGATGACAAATGTGGTTTCAGATATGAGAAAGGAGAAAGCTCCAAATCTAGTCAAAAGAATTTTGGATCAGAAAATGCAAGGAACAGACCTAGAAGACCTCTGGTAAAGCAGCCTAATGCTCAAAGATATCCATCCTTCAATGGATACTGCCACAACTGCAATAACTTTGGTCATAAATCTAATTAGTGTAGAAAGAGTATGAATTAGACTAATTCATCCTTCTCCAGACAATGTTTCAACTGCAAAAGGTATGGTCACAAATCTCATGAATGTAGAAATATGCAAATGAACAAATCATTCAATGGTAGATGCTTTGCATGCAATAGAATAGGTCATATGGATAATCAATGAAGATCAAGAGGATATCAATCAAATATGCAAAGAAATGTTGTTTGTCAAATTTGCAATAGATCTGGTCATATTGTGAAATTTTGTAGAAGCAAGAATCAGGACAAAAGAGGTCCGGTACATCATAATCAGAATCAAGATAAGGGAAAACAAAAGGTGAATACGATTGAAGTTCAAAGGGAGATGAACAAGATTTGGGTGAAGAAAAGTACAGAGAATGTAGGGGATGGGTCCGCACCAGACTCTGGTGCTGATATTCCTTCCAGAAATTAAAAAGTGAGCTCTAGCTCAGGGGGAGACACAAAGAAAACCTTGTTCCCCCAGCCAGTCAATTGGTGCCAAAACTGGCACAAGAAGAGTTGCGGATTAAAGGGTTCATAAGAGAAACATCCAAATAAACTATGGTTAAGATTTGGAAGATCCCCAAGATGTTTAAGATCAAGATTGATCCGGTTCTTCAAGTCATCTGAATAAGGCAAACCGGAATGACTTAGGTCGAGCATTTATTGCAACTTAACATTAGGGTTTGCAGAGCAATATAAGGGTTTTCTCATTAAGCATTTGTTCATTCTACATTCAAGAAGAAACGGAAAGAGGAGCTCTGCAACAAATTACTTCAAACTTCTCAAAGACCAACCGTTGGAGTTGAGTCAATCAACGAATCACTCAAGTTCTTTCTGTGAACTCTTCAAGCGCAAAAGGTATTCTTTGTTATGAAATATCTCTCTATAAATCCTTGAATGATGGATACTCCAAATATTGTGAAGATCTCTGATAGGCCTCATCTGAAATTCAAGAAACATCCATACAAATCCTTGGAAGTAGATCCCCTAGGCACTTTTTCAAGCATTCCGCATGGGGTCTTGCATATAGAAGATGTTAGGGTTTACATTCATGCAAGCATTGAAGAATTTGGGGAATCAAAGTTAATGGATATCTATCACAAGCAGTTAATAGATGATTCTTTTGAGATCAAACCTCAGTATAAAGCCATCCGAGATAAGCATTCTGCACAGTGCATTCATTTCCCCTGTTTTGAAGAGGATGAATGGGTCCGATATGTGTTGAGCAGAGTGCATGACAATTTCTTATGGTTGAATAGACCATTTTAGATCAGCAAAGATGCAATTAGGGTAGTAACCAGTCTGCACTCATCCAGAGGGATACCTGTTCTCAAATCTGTCAAGAATTAGATAGTAAGTGATGCAACCGGATCAAAATTTGACAAGAGAGCTATGCCAATTGAAGATATCACTGATCCGGATGTCAAATTTACATCCATGATAATTGGTTACAAAATTTATCACTCCAGTAGGGAAAAATCAGTACTGGGAACTGTAGTTTATACAGCCTATCAAATGCTAAAAGAAAATGTTGACTATGATCTGTGTGAGCTGCTTCTAAGCCAACTTTTGGAAAATCTACAAAAGATCAAGAAGGACAAGAAGAACTCCTTCAAGTATGGTGGCCTGATACTCTGCCTATTCTTTTATTATATGAATGAGCTTCTTGGATCCAGTGGCTGGGTATGGCAGAATGATAGACCAGTAGCTATTCAAATCAGAGATTATATACATGGGCTTGGTGATGCCAAGGCACAGAATACATCTCTCTGGGGCTATTTCAATAATTTTCAGAGCATGATGCAAGCAAGAGAGAGAATCCCCAAATCTTTAGTTGAAAAATATAAAGATACAATATGGTTTATGGTAGAAACTGATCAATGCCTAATGGAGGCAGTGGAGCCAAGAATAGTGTGGATCATGCCAATGGGGTCTGAAGTGGATGAGAAAATTATTGAGCTACATATTCAACATATGCTTAGTCAGCCAAAGGATCCTAAGGCAGAAAGGTTTGGAACCTTTAAAGAACTAAGTGTGAAAATCCATGTAGAGCTAAGGCAGCCAGAGATCAAGAGAAAGGTAAGAAAAGAAGTAGAAAATATTACCAAAAGCTTTGGCATCTCAAAAGACGCACTTGATGCCAACAAGGAGAAGATGGAAAGAGTAGAGAAAGAGAAGGAAGGTGCTAAAAAGGAAAGTGATCTAGTAGAAGCCCCCACCCGAACAAGGTCCTCTAAGAGGTCCACTCCTACCACTGACGAAAGCTCAAAAACGTCAAAACCAGAAGCAAAATCATCCAATAAAGCAAAGAAGAGAACAAAGAAAAAGGCAACGAGGTCCTATGCAAGCCAAAAGGATGAAGAAGAAACTGAATCAGATGAGGAGATAAAGAAAATGAAGAAGTAGAAGAAGGAAGGATGTGGTGAATCCTCTACTAGTAAAGACAAGGAAGAGATAGCAGAAGAATTTGTTGAAAGGCCAACTCTGTCCCTGGATGATGTAGTCAAAGCAAACACCATGTATGGGAACCTGCAACCAATAACAAAATTCTATGATGCTTACAATGATCTAGATAAAAGATTCTAGAGGAAGCCACAGTTAAGTATTTAAATGTATACAATAAAGCATTTATTGAATTCATTTCTCTAATTCCTAAAGTTTAGAAAAGAAACTTGAAATGAGAAAAGAAAATGCCAAGGCCAAGGACTTAGAAATTAGAGAATGGATAGCTATTCAGCTTTTTCCTTCAATCACTCCAAAACAAATGAATATGATCTTCAAAGATTGCAAGGATGAGTTCCGGAGCAAAGCCAGAATGAATCAGCTTTTGCTCAGTGAAACTGATAAAATAGCCAAAGAGACAGAAGAGATCCTCTGGAATGCATACAAAAGATTCAACATTCCAATTGTAGAGGACATAAGTAATGAGCCATCTGCCATGGATGACAAAGACAAATCCACTGAGACAGTGGTAGAAGAGGTTAAGAGGATACGTGAAGAAAAAGGTAAGGACTTAGATTCCTCTGCTCTAGAAGAGAAGAACCTGAGCAAGCAAACATCTCTCCTCCAGTTTCCACTGCTGACTTCGGATCTAAAGAAGAGGTAAGAGTAGAAGAAAAAGAAGTGGAGGGGAAAGAAGATGACAGCTCTAAGACTGTAGAAGAAAAGAAATCTCTGTCTCCGGCAAGAGACACTGTAGAAAATGTCAAGGGCTTTCTGACAAATGAAATGATGGAGATGGATGAACCAGAGTTACTTCAAGGTCCATTTAACTTTGATTCCCTCTCCCCGGTTCAAACAATGAAGATAGCTTCATTTGCCAATGCAAAGGCAAAAGAAAAACTCCTGAAGTCTCACATGGAAGACTGTGAGCTAATAGAAGCTGCATCCGGTGCTTTGGAGAAGATCATGCCATCTTTTCAGAAAGATCCCTCAGCCTCTTCATTTGGTAATCTCAAATCTATGATTAATAGTATTAGTACACACTTCAACTCTCTAGAGAAATCAGCTGATGAGAAGGTCAGGAAAAAGTTTTTGGATAAAAGATTCTCTGAGCTGTAAGGGATAATAACAAATGATAGGAGAATTATGGGTATTGGAATAAAGAGCTTGGAAAATGTTCTCAAGGATGGAGGAGATGTATACAAATTCTTTATAACCTGATCTAAAGCAATAGTGGAGATTGAGAAGAAAGTGGAAGAACAGGAGGACAAACTAACAAAACTTTCTCAAAATTTTGATCCACTTACCACATCCATAATAAATCAAAAATGTCAGACGATTGTAGTTTTGAATGAAATTAAAAAGCTTTAAAAAGAGAAGAAAAATAGAATCAGTAGGTTGAATGAACTTAGAAGAATAATTATCCCTAAGTTAGAGGCCATGCATGAGGCCATAAAAGAAGCTTAGCTCATAGCCCAGACCAGTGATCTGACAGATCTAAAAAGGACAGATGCGTTTGCATTCCTGTTCAGTAGTCATATATCAATTTTGGATAGAATGAAGCAAAGTTGGGCAGCAGAATTTGTCCAATTGAAGACAACTTTTGCAGACATTCTTCAATATATGTGAGTATGTTATATGCGGCTAAGTATAGTTAAAATTTATTTGAAAATTTTTGGTGTGAGGAGCCCACCCTTTGCCATTGATGTCAAAGGAGGAGTGAGGAGTAGTGAAAAATGAGGAATCCAACTAAGGGGGAGCTCTAAAAAATGTGTATAAAAATAGATCATCAGCCAAGGGGGAGCATAGTGTAAACACTTAGTCATTTTTCACTAAGTGTTGCCATCAATGCCAAAGGGGGAGATTGTTGGCAAGAGACACTATATGGATTCATAAATGTTGTCATTGATGGCAACAAAGGTCAACCCACACATCCGCAGGACATGATGAGTCTCTACAGGTAGGCAGATTGTAGAGTGTTGTGATTCGGTAAGCAAGAACAGTGCATGTGGTGAGGTAACAAGTCAGGTTCAAATCTCTCAGAGAAAGTATCTTGGTGAAGTATAGATTTGGGGAAGTCAAGAGGACTACCTTGAGTGATAGATTCCACGGATTTAGCCTCCGGTGATCGATGAAGAAAAAGATATGAATACTTGAGTGTCGGGTTTCTGATTAGCAGTGTGGACAGAGGAAGAACTGATTGGTAGAACATTAGACATTATTCTGGATGTGTTACTGATGATGGTAAAGGTTCTTAAGGCATAAGTTATGATTGGCCAACATAATTGATGACTTCTACAAGTATATCCTTGATCCGCATTACTTGGTAAGCAAGAATTCAGGCGACAGATCAGAGTTTATGGAAAATATTGACTATTCCAGATGTCGACTAGAAAGGTGATGGAATCACTTGTGCGGATATATATACAAGATGGATTTAGTTGTGAGAGGTGTTGTTGTGAAAAAGTGTATGCGAAGAAAAGCAGAAGAGCAGTGTGAAAGCAGTAAGGAAGGTCCGGTATGTGAAAGGAAAGTAGCACAGAAGAAGAGAAAAGATGAAGTGCAGCAGATCAATATACTGAGCTTAACTGGAACTAAACTCTAGCATATGTATATGCTCCTTATCGGTTCAAGTATTGTATTACACTCTTTATAAATTGTAGACAGTGAGTCTCTTGTAGGCAGTGGGCCTCTTGTGAGCAGTGAGCCCTAATTGGCAAGTGCCATTTTTGTATTTCTATTCTTCTAACAGAGAATACATTCTTGGGTTAATCACCCTGTGGTTTTCTCCCTTAATAGGGTTTCCACGTCAAAAATATTGTGTCATGTGTATTTCCATTTAATGGTTATGTTTGCTTATTTGAGTTAATGCTACATTAATTATTAAGAAAGTTCAGAAAGCTAAAATTATTAGGATAACTGATTCACCCCCCCTCTCAGTTATCAACATTCACTTCATTTCTTGTCTAACTCCTGGTTCTAATTTCTGACGAAGTGTCTAGAAGAGTGTACAGGCTAGAGTCCCTAATTGTACTTTGGACCCACTTTGGAGGTTGACTGTGCTGCTACTGGTGTGTAATGTTTTCTAGAGGGGCCAAATCAACATACAACTCTTCTTGTAGTTCACTTTCTTTTTGAGAGTCTTCCACATGCTCATCATCTAATTTTGAGAGCAATTTGTGAGAAGTAGGAGGTTGTTTCTCTTCTTTTTGTGATAAGGAATCAAATGATGATTCATCACACACCACATTTCGACTCTCATGTATCTTCTTTGTCTCAAGATCTATGAGACGATATGCTTTTGATGTAATACTGTATCCCAACAATAGACACTGGAGTGTCTTAGGATCAATCTTCTTTCTCTTATTGCCAGGGACATGCATGTATGATGTGCAACCAAACACCCTTAGATGAGAAATTGAAGGTTTTTGTCCAGTCCGTACCTCTTCAGTTGTCTTGTGTTGCAGGATCTTTGTTGGTGCCCTATTGATGAGGTATAAAGTTCTCTGAACTACTTCTGCCCAAAATCTTTCCTCCAATTTGGCTGTGGAGAGCATGCATCGAGCCATCTCCATGATAGTTCGATTGCGACGTTCTACAACTCCATTCTATTGGGGTGTATAGGGAGAAGTTAGGTGTTGCTTGATGCCATGATGCTTTAGGTATGCCATGAACTCCTTGGAGGTGAATTCCGCCCCTCGATCTGAGCAGAGGACAAGAAGGGACTAGGCTACTTCTTTGACAACTTGCTTGTGAAAGTCCTAAAAGTTGGCAAAGGATTCATCTTTCTTCTTGAGAAAGTACACCCAGGTCTTTCATGTGAAGTCATCCACAAACAATTGGAAGTACTTATGTCCTGAAAATGAAGCAGGCATGGGTCCACACAGATCGGTATGTACCAACTCAAGGCAATGTTTAGCATGGAAGCTACTAGCCTTGCATGGATCCTGGTGTTGTTTACATGCAAGGCATCTAGGATATATAGGCAATGAATTTGAAATTGGGGGAAGTCCTCTTACCATTTGTTTGGAGCTAAGCTGATGCAAGGAGCTGACTAAAAGGTGCCCATAGTGATATTGCCAGAGTCCCATAGATTCTATTGTTGTAGCTGATAGAGCTACTGTAGGGGAGGAGACAACATCTAATATAAATAGTCTATCCTTCATAAATGCTCTAGCAAGTATCATACCTTCTCTTGAGATTAGACCGGTCTTGACCCCGTCCTTCACCTGAAACTCAACTTTCAGTTTGTGGTTCAAAAGCTGACTGACAGACAGTAGGTTTGTTGTCAAACCAGGAACATACAGCACCTTGGTGAGGGTACAACAGCTTGCCCCAAGAGAAATGATGACCTTTCCTTTCCCTCTGCAACATACTCCTTGATGTCAGCAATTTGAACTCTATCTCTAGTAGGTTGTTCTGTCAGTGCATCGAACAGCTTGCGATTGCCTATCATATGCTTGCCGGCAACTGAGTCTATCAACCAAATATCCCTCATGGGCTGCGAGGTTTGGGAGACAAGGACTAGATTGTGATGAGTGTCGTAGTTGGTTGTTTCTAGTTCATCCTTTTCTGATTCATCATCCTGTTGGGCAACTACATTGCCTTTGTACTTTCTGTGATGATGATGGCGTTTGGATGCCTGAGTACCACTGCAACCAAAAAAGCCTTCTTTACTTAAATTGCCTTGTGTTAAGGCATTGTACCAATAGTTGATAGTGTCATGATTGTTCTTGTTGCATATATGACACCATCAGTTTGCCTTTGGAGGCTTCAATTGTTGATGTTCAAGTTGTTTTTGTGGTTCCTTTCCATGAAACTTCTGACCTTTTGATTATCTGGAGATCAGGGCCTTGTCCTTAAGTTCACCTTTGACTGATTGAATGGCTTCTTCCTACTGCAATAGATTCACCAATTCATCAAATGACACCTCTTTCTTTGTGATGTTCAGTGTGGTGACAAAGATTTTGAATTGAGATGGCAGAGCTCTTAGCATAATTGAGACAAGTAGTTTATCCTCCACCTTTTCTCCAAGTGCAACAAGCTCAATTCACAGTTCAGATACCTGTCATAAGAATTCCTCAACTTTCTCACTAGCTTGCATACTGAGTGTATGTAGCTTGGACTGTAGATGGAGGATCTTCATGTAGTTCTTTGCTTGGTAGATTGTGGAGAGAGAATCTCATGCTGCCTTTAATGTTTCCACATCCCGAATGTGAGGTTGAACTTCCTCGGTGATGCTGAGTGTTATCAACATCAATGCTTTAGCATCGGCCTTGTCATACTTTTGCCTTTCATCTTGGTCTTCAGGTCTGGTTATGTCACCAATGACAATTCCCCATATCTCCTCCAAAATGAGAATTGTCCACATCGTTGTCTTCCATGCGGCATAATTTGGCCCTTTCAAAAGTTGAGCATCAGAAAGAAGCAATTTTAGGGCTAATATTGTTCACCACAAATAGAAAAAACTAGTCTAGACAACAACTTTATTATTATTTTATTTGTCAGTACATTCACTTTCAAGAAGAAATTGTAGTACAGAGATGAGCACAATAGGCCTGTGTTGTGAGACGGGGATGCTTGGGAGTGCGTTCTACCTCATCTTCGTCATCAACATCATAACCTTCATCAAGTGTTGCTCTAATCTTCCTTGCTTGACATTGTATATCAAACAGAAAGTAATCTAACAATATTTTCCTAAACAATTCATCAAATTGAAGATTACCGGTCTTTTGCAGGGCATCTAGAAGGGAAAAATAGAAGCCTGAGCTTTCTGAAATAACACATCCACCTTGAGGTGGCTCATTTGCATGATTACTAGACACACTACTGGCATCTGGTGTGGTGGACATCCACTTTTTCAAACTATGTCTTCCTCTACACACCAACTCAGACTCCAAGTGCCTTATGGATGGAGAAAGAAACTTCAGTCCAAACAATGACCTCTATAGTAGAAAAAAATGACTTCAATCTGCCTAAAAGTGTTCACACACAGTTCCAATGTGGGCGCTTCCTTCTTGCTGTTGGTCGTGAGCACTTCCTTGGGTAATTACTATAAATTCTTCCAACGCCATTGCAAATTCTTCCTTCCAACATTTTCTAGCCTTTAACTTGGGAGATCACTACAAATTCTTCCTTGCTATTTGGTCAGCACTATCAGCAAAGATTCATCGCCAGTTTGAAGACTCCTTACTTTTTGCACATCTCAGCAAATGCTTCCTCTCTCACCAAGGTGGCTCTGATACCATTTGAGAAAAAGCAGAGAATGCTTTGATTATTCAATAATTCAAAGCATTACAAGATGTGTATATATAATATGTAACAGTTGATGAAACTGTTAAGGCAATTGGTATAACTGCAGAACCAACTAACATAACTACATGGTTACGTAACAATGTAATACATTATACTAACAAAATGAAGCTTGATGAGGTATGTATGTGCAATAAAATCCCTCCTAAAGACAAGAAGAAAACTACTACAAGAGACCATAGACCCCACCCAAAATAGAGAGAAAATAAGAACTAGGACTATACAATCCCCAAAGATGTAACCGATTACACTCCTAGAAAATCTCACAGATGAAGTAAGGGATTCTTTATGAAGAGTGATGAGGTAAAAACAATCTCATCCTTGTAGTGGCCTAATTACCCTTTTTGTGCTGATAAGCCAACCCAAACAATGTGCCAATTTATTAAACTTACAAGCAATAACTGTCCATTTTGAAAAAGAAATGTACAAATCTTCATTCGTAAATTGATTAGATTTGATCACTAATGTTGACATGACTTTATGGAAAAGATTTGTTGTATCTTCAGTAGGGTTTTGAAGGCAATGGAGTGTAGGAGATGGACATTAATTTAGACTAGAGTCAATAGCACTAGATCTAGAGGGCGTCCAAAATTTACGAGATTCATAATTAAAGGACTCCACTCATTTACAAACCACCCATCTATTGGCAATTATTTATATTTCTGTTATTTCAAAGATAGTTGAGACATTCAAAACTCTACTTGGAGCCCCTATTTTAGGGCATTAAAAAGACATCTTGTTCAGTAAATCTTTATGTTATCTTGATATAAGAATTTTGGCGGCAATGATGGCCCGCCCTAGATGTTAGGATTTAAAAAGTGATAAAAACTATTTTTGTTTTTCAAATATATATACTATGAATGAAATGAACCAAAGTTACTCCACATCAATATAGATTACTGTATGGTGTTAATGCAAACTTGAATTAAATTATGTTGATGGTAAATGTGATCTAAGTTAATAGAAGAATTTCAGAGAGCTAGCCACTTGAAGGAAATAGATTAAAGTGCTTTATATTATGTGAATGTGCTTGTTATCTTTTGTAGCATTTATGTTTTGTTCTATGTTATTATGTTATCAAGTGTTATGATAGAATGGTGTTAATCTACAAGTTGTCATGATTAGTATCTTTTAGTGAAGCATAACTTGCAATTGTAATTCTATAGTTTTGTTTGTGTCATCTTAAAATTTCTAGAGTTCTAGAGTTTGTCTTCTATGTAAAGAAATTCTGAAGCTCCTGCATAGTTGAAATTTCTAGAGTTCAATAGAAGTTAATAGTATATGTTTAGATTTGAAATTCATATGCTTTCTTAGATTAAAATGTTTCTTTCAATTCATAGTTTAAGTTTCCATCATCTATAGTTTATGTTTTCATGCTTTCTAGATTAGAATTATTTTATAAGGCTTTACTTAAGAGTAAAAATTCAAAAAATTATTGTGAAGCTGAGATGTCTAAATCCCCCTCCTATTGCATATAATCTTTTCTCCAAGTGCAACAAGCTCAGTTCACAGTTCAGATACCCGTCATAAGAATTCCTCAACTTTCTTGCTAGCTTGCATACTGAGTGTATGTATCTTGGACTGTAGATGGAGGATCTGTTGATAACTGAGAGGGGGGGGTGAATCAGTTATCCTAATTATTTCCCTTATTGAACTTTCTTTTTAATTGATGCAGCATAGAATCAAACACAAAAACATTAATCATGAAATAAGAAACACATGACACAGTATTTTTGACGTGGAAACCCTGTTAAGGGAGAAAACTACGGGGTGATTAACCCAAAATTATTCTCTGTTAGAAGAATAGGAAATTACAAAATGGCACTTGCCAATTAGGGCTCACTGCCCGAGCACACTGCTCACAAGAGGCCCACTGCCTACAAGAAGACACACTGTCTACAAAGTGATAAGAATCACAGTCTTGAACTGATTGGAAGCATCTGCATATGCTGGAGTTCAGTTCCGGTTAGGCTCAGTACACTGATCTGCTGCACTTCATCTTTCCTCTGTTCTTTATTCTGCTATCTTTCACATACCGGATCCTTTTTGCTACCTCTGCTCTATTCTGGACTTATTCGCATATATCTTCACACAATCACCACACTTCACAACTAAATCCATCCTCTATATATATCCGCACAAGTAATTTCATCACCTTTCTAGTCGGCATCCGGAACAGTCTAGTTTCTTACAAACTCTTGTTCTGTCGGCTGAATCCTTCCTCACCAAGCAATGCGGATCAAGCATATACTTGTAGATATCATTAATCATGTCGGCCAAACATGATTCATGCCTTCACAACCTCTATCATCAATAGTAACACATCCGGAAAGTAGTCTGATACTCTGTCAGTCAATTCTTCCTCTGTTTTCACTGTCTCTCAGGAATCCGGTACTCAACTATTCATATCTTTTTCCTTGTCCATCACCGGAGGCTAAATCCTTGGAATATACCACTCAAGGTAGTCCTCTTGACTTCCCCAAATCCGCACTGCACCAAGACACTTCCTCTGAGAGGTCCGGACCAATCTGTCGGACCTTGCCACATGCTCTGTTCTTGTTCATCGGACCACAACATTCTTTATTCTGACTTCCGGTAGAGACACATTATGACTTGCGGATATGTGGGATGACCTTTGTTGCCATCAATGACAACAACCATGAATCCATATAGTGTCTCTTGCCAACAATCTCCCCCTTTGGCATTGATGGCAACACTTAGTGAAAAATGACTAAGTGTTTTCACTATGCTCCCCCTTTGCTGATGCTCTGTCTTTATATACAATTTCTGGAACTCCCCCTTAGTTGGATTCCTCATTTTTCACTTCTCTTCACTCCCCCTTTGACATCAATGGCAAAGGGTGGGGTCCGCACACCAAAATTTTCAAAAATTTTCTATACATAGCCGCATATTTACATACTCACATATACTGAAGAATGTCTGCAAAGGATGTCTGCAGTTGAATCATTTCTGTAGCCCAACTTTGCTTCATTCTGTCCAAAATTGAAATGTGACCACTCAACAAAAATGCAAAAGCTTCTGCCCGCTTGAGGTCTGTCGGATCTTTTGTTTGGGCGGTGGTCTGAGCATCACTGATGGCCTCATGCATAGTTTCCAACTTAGGGATTATAATCCTTCTAAGTTCTCCCATCCGGTTAGTGATGTTCTTCCTTTCCTTCTCAAGATTCTTTATTTCATTCAAGACTGCAATAGTCTGACATTCTTGATTTATTATGGAGGAAGAGAGAGGATCAAAACTTTGAGATAAGCTTTGTAGCTTATCCTGTTCCTCTTTTATTTTCTTGTCAAATGCTGCTGTTGCCTTTGACCAGGATATACAAAATTTGTAGATGTCACCGCCATCCTTAAGAGCATTCTCTAAGCTCTTTATTCCAATGCTCACAATCTTCCTATCCTTAGAGATTAATTCTAATATTTCTGAAAATCTTTTATCCAAAAATTCCTTCCGGACCTTTTCTTCAGCTGATTTTTCTAGAGAATCAAAATGTGTATCAACACTGCTGACTAAGGTTTTTAGATTACCGGAAGAGGAGGCTGTCGGATCTATCTGGATTGATGGCATAATCTTTACAAGTACTCCGGAAGTAGCCTCTATCAACTCACAGTCTTCCATATGAGACTTCAGGAGTTTTTCATTTGCCTTGGCATTTGCAAATGAAGCTATCTTCATTGTTTGTACCAGGGAGAGAGAGTCAAAGTCGAATGGGCCTTTTAGAAGCTCTGGTTCATCAATCTCTAAAGTTTCTTTGCTCAAAAATTGTTGAACAGTTTGTGCAGTGTCTCTTGCCGAAGACAGATGTTTCTTTTCTTCTGCAGTCTTGGAACTGTCAACCTCTTTGTCTTTCACCACTGCTTCCTTCTCCTGTAGTTGCTCTTCTTCTTTGGATCTGGAGACTGTAGGGGAAACCGGAGGAGAGATGTTTGTCTGTTCAGGGCTCACTTCTTCCGGAACAGATGATTCCAAATCAGCAGCTGTTTCTGCACCTAAGTCCTCTACTACAGGAAGATTGAACCTTTTGAAGGCCTTCCGGAGGATCTCTTCTGTCTCTTGGGCCACTCGGTCAGTCTCACCAAGCATGAGTTGATTCATCCTGGCTTTACTTCTGAACTCATCTTTGCAGTCCTTGAAGATAATGTTCATTGTCTTGGGATCAATTTGAGGATATAGCTGAATAGCTATCTGCTCCCGGATCTCAAGATCTTTAGCATGAGCATTATTCTTTCTTACTTCCAATTCCTTTTCTAGGCTTTTAGGAATAAGAGATATGATCTCAATGAAAGCCTTATTATATATGTTAAGATATTTGACTGTGGCTTCCTGCAGAGTCTTTTGGTCAGCCTCACTAAAGTCATCATAAGATTCAATCATTGGTTGAAGGTTTCCATCCACCGTGACCGACTTGATTACATTCTCTAGAGATAGAGTGGGCTTTTCAACAGATACCTCCGCCATTTCATCCTTGTCTTGGCCTGTGGAGGGTTTACCGGATCCTTTCTTCTTCTATTTCTTTATTTATTTTACTCCCTCATCTGACTCTGTTTCCTCTTCATCCTTTTGGCTTCCATAAGCCCTTGTGGCTTTTGTCTTGGATCTCTTACCGGATGCCTGGACTTCCAGTTTTGAACTTTTGGTTGTGGGAGGTGCAGATCTCTTTGATGATCTGGTCCGGGTGGGAGCTTCAACCGGAGCACTTTCTTTACTTTTCTCTTCTTCCTCAGCCTTCCTCCTCTTTTCCCGGCTGGCATCAAGTGCCTCTTTTGAGATGCCTAGGCCTTGAGCAATGTGCTCTACTTCTTTTCTCACCTTTCTTTTAATCTCAGGTTCCCTGAGTTCTACATGTATTTTTACACTTAGCTCCTCAAAGGTTCCAAACCTTTCTGCCTTAGGATCTTTAGGCTGACTTAGCATGTGTTGAACATGCAGCTCCACTATCTGTTCATCCACTTCATACCCCATGGGCATGATCCAGATAGTCCTTGGCTCCACTGCCTCCATTAGGCACTGATCAGTGTCAACCATAAAGCACACTGAGTCTTTGTATTTATCAACAAGAGACTGGGGAATTCTCTCTCTTGCTTGCATCATGCTCTGAAAGTTTTTGAAGTATCCCCATAGAGCTGTATTTCTCGCTTTTGCATCCCCAAGTCCATGCAAATAGTCTCTTATCTGGACTGCAACAGGTTTGTCATTCTGCCATACCCATCCACTTGATCCGGGTAGCTCATTCATGAAGTAGAAGAATAGACATACAATAAGAGTACCATACTTAAAGGAATTCTTCTTATCCTTCTTGATTTTCTGTATATTTTCCATTAATTGGCTTAGCAGTAGTTCGTAGAGATCATATTCTGCATTCTTTCTTAGCATTTCATAGGCAGTGTATACTGCAGTTCCGGATACAGAATTCTCCCTGCTGGAGTGATAGATCTTGTATCCTATTATCATGGATGCATATTTGATATCCGGATCCAAAATATCTTCAATGGTCATTGCCCTCTTATCAAATTTTGATCCAGTGGCCTCAGTTACAATGTTGTTCTTGACAGATTTGAGGATAGGTATCCCTCCGGAAGAGTATAGACCAGTTACTGCTCTAATTGCCTCTTTTGTGATCTTGCAGGGTCTATCCAGCCATAGAAAGTTGTCATGCATCTTGCTCAGTACATACCGGACCCATTCATCTTCTTCAAAGCAGGGGAAATGAATAAATTGCTCAAATTGTTTCTTCTGGATATCCTTATACTCTGGTTTAAGCTCAAAAGCATTGTCTATCAGTTGCTTGTGATAGAGGTCTCTTAATTTGAATTCCCCAAATTCCTCAATGCTTGCATGTATGTAAACCCTAACGTCTTCCGTATGCAATACACCATGAGGAACACTAGAGAAGGCTCCTAGTGGATCTACCTCCAATGATTTGTAAGGATGTTTCTTGAATGAGGGGTGAGGTCTATCAGAGATCTTAACTATGTTTGGAGTAGCCATTCTTCAAAGATTTGCAGTGAGGTAATGAAAAACGGAGAATACCTTATGCGCCTTCGACTTGCACGGAGTGATTGGATTGATTTCTTTATGCAATGACTTCGGCAGGAGATCCTTGGTGTGCTTGATGAATCTTGTTGCAGAGCTCCACTATTCGCTTCTTCTTGAGTGCAGAATGAGCAAATGACTTTTGAGAAATCCCTTATATTGCTCCGCGAACCCTAATATCTGTCTGCAATAAATGCTTCACCTACATCATTCCGGTTTGCCTTGTCTGGATAGCTTGGAGTATCCCGGATTAGTCCTGATCTGTGGATATCATCCGGATCTTTCAATCATGAATAAGTCGAGGTAACATATTACAAGAACATCCCAAACACTCTGTCCAATCCGCAGAATAAGATAGTGCACTTCTGGATCTTTCCGGACCCTTTTGTAATCCTTTATCATACCGGAGCATCTCCTTGAACAGGTCTTATTTGATCGATCACAGCTTCTTCATAACTCCATGCGGACCTCTGAAAACTTGACTAAAGCATCTCAAGACTCATATCTGCAAACCCTTTAATCCGCATCTTGTGCCACATTCGGCACCACTTGTTTGGCTGGGGGAACAGGATTTTCTTTGAGTCTCCCCCTGAGCCTGAGCTCACTTTTTAATTTCCGGAAGAAATATCAGCACCAGAGTCTGGTGCGGATCCAACCTCTACATTCTCTGAACTTTTCTTCACCCAAATCTTGCTCATCTGATTCCTAACTTCATCCGCATTCATCTTTTGTTTACCCTTGTCTTGATTCTGATTATACACCGGACCTCTTTTGTCCTGATACTTGTTTCTGCAAACTTTAGCATTATGACCAGACCTATTGCAGATTTGGCAAATAACATTTCTTTGCATATTTGACTGATATCATCTTGATCTGCATTGATTAGCCATATGACCTACTCTATTGCATGTGAAGCATCTGCCTTTGAATGATTTGTTTACTTGAATAATTCTGCATTCATGGGATTTGTGTCCATACCTTTTGCAGTTGAAGCACTGTCCGGAGAAGGATGAATTAATCTGATTCATTCTCATTCTGCACTGATTAGCTTTGTGACCAAAGTGGTTGCAGCTGTGGCAGTATCCATTGAAGGATGGATATCTTTGAGCATTTGGCTGTCTTACCGGAGGTCTTCTAGGCCTGCTCCTTGGATTTTCTGATCCAAGATTCTTCTGACCGGATTCGGAGCTTTCTCCTTTCTCATATCCCAAACCATACTTGTCATCTGTCCTCTTTTGACTTCCAAGAAGAACTTCAAGTTGAGCAGAACTTATCTTGAATTTCTCTTTATATTCTTTTGCTGTTTGAAGGTCTCTTTTGAGAGAGGCAATTTGATCCTCAAGTTTTTCTTCATTATCTTTGGCATCTTCAAGATCAGATTCAAGATGTCTGATAATCCTGTCCATCTGGTGGCATTCTTCTGATTTTTCTTTAAGAGATTGTCTTAGATTGTCTTCAGCCTTTCTTTTTTCTTCAATCTCTTGAGTAAACTTTATAGTTCCTGATTCCATTTCATGTCTTAACATAATGACTTCTTTTGATAACTTTTCACATAACTTAGTTTGCTCGGTCAATTCTTCATTTGTATTGCTTTCTTCACTTTGTCTTGCCAACTGTTGGAGCAGCTCCTTTCTCTTTTTCATAGAGAGACTTAGTTTGTCTTTTAATTCTCTCATGAATTCATCAGCCTGTTTGAGTCTTTCCTTTAATTCACTGACTTCAGAATTTGACTGTTCAAGATCCTCAAGAGCAGTCTTGAGTTGCTCCCTTAAACCATATGCATCCATTTGAAATCCCAGATCTTCCTCAAGCTGTTAGGCTCTATTTAGGAGGAACTTGGCTCTGATACCAATTGTTGATAACTGAGAGGGGGGGGTGAATCAGTTATCCTAATTATTTCCCTTATTGAACTTTCTTTTTAATTGATGCAGTGTAGAATCAAACACAAAAACATTAATCATGAAATAAGAAACACATGACACAGTATTTTTGACGTGGAAACCCTGTTAAGGGAGAAAACCACGGGGTGATTAACCCAAAATTATTCTCTGTTAGAAGAATAGGAAATTACAAAATGGCACTTGCCAATTAGGGCTCACTGCCCGAGCACACTGCTCACAAGAGGCCCACTGCCTACAAGAAGACACACTGTCTACAAAGTGATAAGAATCACAGTCTTGAACTGATTGGAAGCATCTGCATATGCTGGAGTTCAGTTCCGGTTAGGCTCAGTACACTGATCTGCTGCACTTCATCTTTCCTCTGTTCTTTATTCTGCTATCTTTCACATACCGGATCCTTTTTGCTACCTCTGCTCTATTCTGGACTTATTCGCATATATCTTCACACAATCACCACACTTCACAACTAAATCCATCCTCTATATATATCCGCACAAGTAATTTCATCACCTTTCTAGTCGGCATCCGGAACAGTCTAGTTTCTTACAAACTCTTGTTCTGTCGGCTGAATCCTTCCTCACCAAGCAATGCGGATCAAGCATATACTTGTAGCTATCATTAATCATGTCGGCCAAACATGATTCATGCCTTCACAACCTCTATCATCAATAGTAACACATCCGGAAAGTAGTCTGATACTCTGTCAGTCAATTCTTCCTCTGTTTTCACTGTCTCTCAGGAATCCGGTACTCAACTATTCATATCTTTTTCCTTGTCCATCACTGGAGGCTAAATCCTTGGAATATACCACTCAAGGTAGTCCTCTTGACTTCCCCAAATCCGCACTGCACCAAGACACTTCCTCTGAGAGGTCCGGACCAATCTGTCAGACCTTGCCACATGCTCTGTTCTTGTTCATCGGACCACAACATTCTTTATTCTGACTTCCGGTAGAGACACATTATGACTTGCGGATATGTGGGATGACCTTTGTTGCCATCAATGACAACAACCATGAATCCATATAGTGTCTCTTGCCAACAGGATCTTCGTCTGGTTCTTTGCTTGGTAGATTGTGGAAAGAGAATCTCAAGCCACCTTTGATGTTTCCACATCCCAAATGTGAGGTTGAACTTCATCAGTGATGCTAAGTGTTATCAACATCAATGCTTTAGCATCGGCCTTGTCAAACTTTTGCCTTTCATCTAGGTCTTCTGGTCTAGTTATGTCACCAATGACAATTCCGCATAGCTCCTCAAAAATGAGAATTGTCCGCATCTTTGTCTTCCATATGGCATAATTTGGTTCTTTCAAAAGTTGAGCATAAGAAAGAAGCAATTTCAGGGCTAAAATTGTTCACCACAAATAGAAAAAATTAGTCCAGACAACAACTTTATTATTATTTTATTTGTCAGTACATGCACTTTCCAGAAGAAATTGTAGCATGGAGATAAGCATGATAGGCCTATTCTATGAGACGGGGACGCTTGGGAGTGCGTTCTACCTCATCTTCATAATCAACATCATAACCTTCATCAAGTTTTGCTCTAATCTTCCTTGCTTGACATTGTACATCAAACAGAAAGTAATCTAACAATCCTTGCCTAAACAATTCATCAAATTGAAGATTACCGGTGTTTTGCAGGACATCTAGAAGTGCAAAATAGAATCCTGAGCTTTCTGAAACAGTACATCCACCTCGAGGTGGCTCATTTGCATGATTACTGGCCACACTACTGGCATCTGGTGTGGTGGACATCCACTTTTTTCAAACTATGTCTTCCTCTACATGCCAACTCAGACTCCAAGTGCCTTATGGATGGATAAAGAAACTTTAGTCCAAACAACGACCTCTACAGCAGAAAAAAATGACTTCAATCTGCCTAAAAGCATTCACACATAGTTCCAACATGGGTGCTTCCTTCTTGCTACTGGTCGTGAGCACTTCCTTGGGCAATTATTGCAAATTCTTCCAACGCCACTGCAAATTCTTCCTTCCAACATTTTCTAGCCTTCAACTTGGGTGATCACTACAAATTCTTCCTTGTTGTTTGGTCAGCACTGTTAGCAGAGATTCATCACCAGTTTGAAGACTCCTCCTTACTTTCTGCACATCTCAGCAAATGCTTCCTCTCTCACCAAGGTGGCTCTGATACCATTTGAGAAAAAAGTAGAGAATGCTATGATTATTTGATAATTCAAAGCATTACAAGATGTGTATATATAATATGTAACAATTGATGAAAATGTTAAGGCAATTGGTATAACTGCAGAACCAACTAACGTAACTACATGGTTACGTAACAATGTAATACATTATACTAACAAAATGAAGCTTGATGAGGTATGTATGTGCAATAAAATCCCTCCTAAAGACAAGAAGAAAACTAGTACAAGAGACCATAAACCACTCCCAAAATAGAGAGAAAATAAGAACAACTAGGACTATACAATCACCAAAGATGCAACCGATTACACTCCTAGAAAATCTCATAGATGAAATAAGGGATTCTTTATGAAGAGTGATGAGGTAAAAACAATCTCATCCTTGTAGTGGCCTAATTACCCTTTTTCTGCTGATAATCCAACCCAAACAATATGCCAATTTATTAACCTTATGAGTAATAATTGTCTATTTTGAAAAAGAAATGTACAAATCTTCATTCATAAATTGATTAGATTTGATCACTAATGTTGACATTATTTTATGGAAAAGATTTGTTGTATCTTCAACAAGGTTTTGAATACAATGGAGTGCAGGAGATGGACATTAATTTAGACTAGAGTCAATAGCACCAAATCTAGAGGGTGTCATAAATTTAGGAGATTCACAATTAAAGGACTCCACTCATTTACAAACCACCCATCCATTGGCAATTATTTATATTTCTGTTATTTCAAAGATAGTTGAGACATTCAAATCTCTACTTGGAGCCCCTGTTTTAGGGCATTAAAAAGACATCTTGTTCAGTAAATATTTATGTTATCTTGATATAAGACTTTTGGTGGAAATGATGGCCCACCCAAGATGATAGGATTTCAGAAGTGATAAAAACTATTTTTTTTTTCAAATATATATACTATGAATGAAATGAACCAAATTTACTCTGCATCAATATAGATTACTGTATGGTGTTAAGACAAACTTGAATTGAATTATGTTGATGGTAAATGTCATCTAAGTTAAAAGAAGAATTTCGGAGAGCTCGAAGGAAATAGATTAAAGTGCTTTTATATTATGTGAATGTGCTTGTTGTCTTTTGTAGTATTTATGTGTTGTTCTGTGTTATTCTGTTATGAAGTGTTATGATAGAATGGTGTTAATCTACAAGTTGTCATGATTAGTATCTTTTACTGAAGCATAACTTGCAATTGTAATTCTATAGTTTTGTGTGTGTCATCTTAAAATTTCTAGAGTTCTAGAATTTTTCTTCTATGTAAAGAAATTCTGAAGCTCCTGCATAGTTCAAATTTCTAGAGTTCAGTAGAAGTTAATAGCATATGTTTAGATTTGAAATTCATATGCTTTCTTAGATTAAAATGTTTTTTTCAATTCATAGTTTAAGTTTCCATCCTCTATAGTTTAAGTTTTCATGCTTTCTAGTTTAGAATTATTTTATAAGGCTTTTCTTCAAAGTAAAAATTTTGAAAATTAATGTGAAGCTGAGATGTCTAAATCCCCCTCCTATTGCATACAACCTTGGACACAACCTGGTCAATAAAACTAATATATTTTCAGCTAAAGAGTTAGGCTTAAACGACAACCTATCAAAGGGTTTGGTCATGATGTTGGCCACCTATTCTTATATTACATAGTTATGAAGAGAGATGACCTAGCCATACAGAAGCTCTTGAATATAGTCCATATAAACATCAATGTGTTTGGCCCTTTGATAATGGACCAAGTTTCAAGAGATTGAGATAGTAATTTGGTTTGTCACAGAATATTATAGATGGCCTACAAAATTAGATACATAACTTGGTGTGAGTACATTAAAGCTATATGGCCTTTGTGTCTACATTTATAGATCTTCATTGCTTAGCCTATATGGAAGAAAGAGCAATAGCATTATGTTTCTTTCTTAGAAAACATACAAGATTGGAACTGTAGTATATTTTTTCCACTCCAATTTTAAACTTCTATAGGACACCTATATTAGGGATCAATGTGTGCTTAGAAATTAGGAAATAGCAACTTGAAAAGTTAGTGCACTTCATTGAAATCTTAGTGGTTGCCAGTCTTTCCTAGTATGCTATTGATCTAGGTAAAATGGGTTCTAGATAAAGCATTACAAGAAATAAGTAGTTAGTCTAGAGAGAGCTCATGGGAGAAAGTGCACAACAATCATCCAAATTGATATAGCTGGGGAAATTGATTTGAATCTAGGTGGAGATTTAGAGGATAACACCTAGTGAGAAAGTCACCTATAGTGTTGTAGGAATGAACGATAATTGGTTAGAGTATTCTAGCAATCTCGTTGAGAGAAGTATGCCTTATATGCATGTCTTGTCCATGTGAAAGAAGGGGGTATTTATGCATATTGAAAAGGCACGAACATAAGTCATCACCTCCTGCGAAGAAAATAATTAATTAATAAATAAATATTTTATTTATGATCATTCCTCCCCCTTGAGAGGCAATGAGCCCCATTGCATCGATGGTATATAAAAAATGAGGAAAGTGTTGGGAAATGTGTGCCCTAGTAAACCACTTGTCTTGATGAGGCATACAATGGTGGTCATGTCACTCCCAGTACTTCTAGTCAGTGTCCTACAGCATCTCATGAACTTGCTAAAAATGACAAATCTTATGGATGCCTTGTCCACCTCATTCTCAGCATGTGGTGATATCTCATTCATCATGGAATCTGGGCAATCTTGTGGAAGAGATGTATGCCCAAAATAATTTGGGCAATCTCATGGGAGAGATGCATGCCAATTTGGGCAATCTTAGTGGATGAGATGTATGCCCTGGAGACTCAATTTGGGAGAGTTTTTAAAATTTGACAATCTCAGCAAGTGAGATGTATGTCAAAAATTTTCAAACTCAACAGGTGAGATGTATGCCAAAATATGGCAAACTCAGCAGGTGAGATATGTTCTGAAGTATTAAATTCTGCATTTGTCAATAAATTTGCTATACCAGAGATGGTAGATGGCAATCTATCTTGAGAGATAGACAAGCCTATGCTAGATAAAATATAACCATAATCCAGAGGTGAAGAAGAGGAAAATATTGATACATTATGAACAAAGTGTTGATTAATGCTAAACTTGTCCATTGTGTAGCAACTGCAAAGCACCTGGCTTGTTGGATCTTGTTTCTACTGCTCTTGATAGGAATAGTTGGTTGTGAAGCAGGAGTTGGACTCCACTAGAAAAATTCTAAAACCATTACTGAGACTGCTAAATCACACTCATGTATTAATGATGACATATTGGGACCATAATGTAAAGTGTTATTTGGTGAATTGTAGGCAAGAAACTAGGCTTAGAACCTGTGCTTCTGTATTTGGACCCTATCATTACCAAAAGTGCATTGGTTCAGGGTACCAATTTTACCTCTATGAGCATTTGGATTCTTAAGAACATAGGAATATAATTTGTATGAAAAATTGTAATTTTGATCAGCTTCTTACTTGTGATGATTTCATTTCACCCATGAATGATAGTGGATGTTTGTGTGTGTGCATGCCAATATTCTCAAGATTCCTCTACAATACATGTTGGGAAATGAGGTGTCTCAACCTTGCATATTTCCCATAAATAGGTATTTTCATTTAATATTATCCTATAGCTGTTATGCATTGTAATGGATAGAAAAGCTAAAGGTCTCATTAGACTGTATCTTGCAGACTCGATTCTGATAAATGTCCACGAAGAACCCACTTCGAAGAAGCTTTGGAAGAAGTTGGGTGAGATATATCAAGCTAAATCTCTAGTGAATAAGATTTTCTAGAGGAAGAAGCTGTATTCCTTGAGAATGGAAGAAGGTGGACTAATTTATGAGCATCTGGAAACATTCAATATGTTGGTGACTCAGTTGACCTTAGTTGGGGTGAAAATGGATGAGGAATAAAGGTGCCAAAGAGGCTTTGAGTGTTTGAGGAAGACAAAAAGAATGAAGCAAAGATGAGAAGCAGCATGGCCATTCCAAGTCTAAGAATAAGGGGAGATCAAAATCTCCTGGTAAGTCCAAGGCAATATGTTGGAACTGTGGCAAATCCAGACACTTCTGAAAGGAATGTAAAGAAGAGAAGAAAAAGAAGAAGAAGCAAGATTCTGATTCTGAGTCTGAGAAAGAAGATGGAGATGCCTTTATTGCAGCGTTGGCCACTCGTGCAGGTGATAATGCATGGTTGATAGACTCAGGTGCATCTTTCCACATGACTCCTAATAGAAACTGGTTTAATAAGTATGAAAACTATGATGGTGGTAAGGTGTATTTGGGTGATAATTTTTTCCTTGACATTGTTGGCCGTGGTAGTATTCATGTGAAGTTTTCTGATGGCAGAGTTAGAAGATTTGATGGTGTCTTGCATATCCTAGGACTAGCAAGAAATTTATTATCTGTTAGCAAGCTAATAGATGCGAGTGTGCATGTACAGTTTTTTGAAGCAAGTGTGAAAATGGTGAGTGGTGCTATGGTGATAGCAAGAGGAAGTAGATTGGGTACATTGTACCAGCTTGATGCATGCATAGTTGAGTGCAATAACACTTCTGATAAAATCAAGCTAGAAACTACTTCGCTAAGAAAAGAGATGGTTTCCTCTTCTATGGATGGTCATGCCTTTTGGGTACCCAAGGGTGCTCTATCTATAGAATCAAAGTTGCTTATAGAGAAGACTATGTTATGGCACTAGAGACTTGGCCACATTGGAGAGAAGGGTTTGAAAGCCCTGAAAAATAAGAACATTGTTGAAGGTTTGAATGATTGCAATCTAGAGTTTGATTTCTGTGAACATTGTATTTATGGCAAACAGAACTACATTTAGTTTTACTCATCTTCTCATAAGTCTTCATGTATTTTGGATCTAATCCATTTGGATGTATTTGGTCCTGTTGATGTTACTTCTATTGGTAAATCAGTTTTATATGTTACTTTCATTGATGATTTAAGTAGGAGGACATGGGTATATTTCTTAAAGAGTAAATCTAAAGTTTTCAGTCATTTTAAGGAGTTAAGGCTATGGTTGAAACTTAGACTGGAAAGAAAATTAAATGTTTGAGGACTGACAATGGCAGTGAGTACTGTTCGACAGATTTTGACAAATTTTGTATGGATTGTGGGATTAAAAGACAAAAGACAACTTTGTATTCTCCTCAGCAGAATGGAGTTATAGAAAGAATGAACAGAGCATTGATGGAGGAGGCTAGGAGCATGTTGAGTGGAGCTGATCTAGAACAAAAGTTTTGGGTTGAAGTTGTAGCCACTGCTTGTTATTTAATAAATAGATCTCCTATATCAGTGCTTGTTGATAAAACACCGATGGAGGCGTGGTCAGGGAAAAGCCTTCACTTAGACATCTGAGAGTTTTTGGTTGTGAGGCATATGCACATGTGCCTAAGGACAAGAGAACAAAGTTGGATTCTAAGGCTATCAAATGTATCTTCATCGGCTATGGCTATGGTGTGAAAGGATACAAGCTTTGGGACCCTGTTGCACATAAGGTAATTTATTCCAGAAGTGTTGCTTTTAGAGAGACTAAATCTTCTCCTATTACTTTTCATCCAGAACAGCATAAAGAAATTGATCATAAAAAGGATGTGATTCAACTTCCATTTATGCTCGAGAATGTTGAATCGAGACCCCAAGATAGACAAGAAGTTGAGGAGAGCTCATCAAGCTCTGAATCTTCAGGAGAGGGAGAAGAGGAGGAAGAAGTGGAAGAACCTCCACCTCAGCTTGTTCGAAGGTCTACAAGGCATAGGCAACCACCTGAAAGGTATGGGTATTCACTTGATGATTGGAAATATATATTTTCTTTGAATACTAACATTAATGAACTGAGATCTGTGCAAGAGGCTTTGGGTATGAATGATGCATAGTCCTGGAAAGCTGCAATGGATGAAGAGATGGCAGCCCTTGAAAGAAATGATACATGGGACCTAGTACCATTACCTAAAGGACACAAACTTGTTGGATGTAAATGGGTGTTCAAGAAAAAGATTGGTTCAGATGGAAATGTTGAAAAGTATAAGGCATGGTTGGTTGTGAAGGGATACTCTCAGGTTGAGGGTATTGATTACGGTGAGATATTTTCTCCTATTGCTAAAATGACATCCATTCATTTTTTATTATCTATTACAACAGCTTATGACCTAGAGGTCAAGCCAATGGATGTGAAAATTGCTTTCCTTCATGGTGATTTGGAGGAAGAAATTCACATGACATAGCTAGAGCACTACATGGTGAAAGGTAAAAGCAAGTTGGTTTGTATGTTAAAGAAATCTCTGTATGGCCTTAAACAAAGTCCTAGGATGTGGTACCAGAAGTTTGATACTTATGTGTTGAGTTTGGGATTTGTATGGTCTAAATCTGATCACTGTGTATATTTTAAATCTAATGGTGATCACTTCTTGGTAATTGTTTTATATGTTGATGATATGTTGTTTATTGGGAAAGGCAAAGGTTTGATTGCAGAATTGAAATCTCAACTCTGTAACATTTGAAATGAAAGATCTTGGTGTAGAAAAACACATACTTGGGATGGAGATCAGAAGAGATCATGAGAATAGAAAGCTATGGCTTGGCTAGAGTAAGTATGTTTGTTCAGTTTTACAAAGGTTTAACATGTAGGATTGTAAACCACTATGTGTCCCTATTACATTGGGAATGAAGCTCTCTATTTCACAATGTCCTACATCCCCATCAGAGATGGAAGACATGAACAGAGTACCTTACTAGAGTGCAGTTGGAAGCTTAATGTATGCTATGGTCTATACAAGACCAGACATTGCCCAAGTAGTGGGAGTTCTTTATCGTTATATGTCTAATCCTAGAAGAGTGCATTGGGATACAGTTAAGAGGGTCTTTCGATATTTGTGGGGTACATCAGAGTACTCTATTTGTTTTCATGGTACAGGAGATCAGCATTACATGAGTATTCATGGTTTTGTGGATTCAGACTAGGCTAGTGATGTCAATAGCAAAAGATCCACCAGTGCATATGTGTTTACTCTTAATGGTGGTGCAATCAGTTGGATGAGCAAGCGACAGGCTGTGGTCACTTTGTCCACTACTGAGGCAGAGTACATGGCAACTACTCATGCCTATAAAGAAGCCCTTTGGCTAAAGCATTTGTGTTTAGATATTGGACTGAAACAGGGTGCAGTTGCAGTTTATTGTGATAGTCAGAGTGCAATCTGCCTTGCGAAGAACCTGACTTTTCATGCCAAGACTAAACACATTGATGTTTAGTATCACTTCATGAGATATATGGTCAAGGATGGCAGGGTGAAGCTGGAAAAGGTAGAGACTGTGGTGAATGTTGCAGATGCATTAACTAAGCTCGTGAGTACAACAAAATTTAGGTGTTGTTCCAAGTCTGTCGGCCTCTTGGCCCCTAGCAGTTGATCCATGATGATGTGATTCCCCTGGCTCTTGCAAGGTATTCTACAAGTGGGAGAATGTTGGTAAATGAGGTGTCTCAACCTTGCATATTTCCCATAAATAGTTATTTTCATTTAATATTTTCCTACAGTTTTTATGCATTGTCAGTGCATTGAAAATTAGTTTATTAGGTGTCAAAAGATGCCCACATGGTAGTACATGATGGAAGGCCTATTTTTAGGCATATTATCAGATTCTATGACATCTGTAAGGGTCAAAAATAGGGGTTTTCATTTTGGATGTGAGAGCTTATTTTGGGACTAGAATCTTGGCTGAGAAGATTCACACATGGTTTTGTAAAACCATAGATGGTTTCTTGTATAGCCAGAAGTCTATAAATTGGAGGTTTGAGGAGTAGTTTGCATAGTGTGAGTTTGCAGGTATTGTTATGCTACTGGAATGCTACCAGAATTCTTCCAAAGTTGTTTACTGGTGATACTCTTGTAATAAACTTGCTCTGCAAATGTATGTAATCTTGTTACTGGATTTGGAATATATTAAGCAGGCTTTTAGAGTGTGGGGTTTTTCACCTGAAAGGGTTTTCCCCACGTATATCTGGTGTTCTGTGTTTTATTGTTTATTTCATGTTTTTAAATGTGCTTCTGAATTTTCTGTAACTGTTAGATCAGTTTTTAAAAGTTTTGCATAATATCTCTCCTCAAGATTGGTGTAGGAAGTTGTTTCTTCTACTTTAACTCCCTTACAATACACATACTGTGAAGAGTACAAGAGTAGAATCATGCAGATCCTTAGACGTGCTCAAGTCAACAAGCTTGCTGCCCAAGCACATTTCTCCATTACCATTAGCAAAAACAACTACATTAATAACTACTATGTCATAGTTGTTTCAACTACATCTCTAGAGTACAATTTACCAAATTACACTCGATTTATAATTTCCAAATATAAGAAATATCTCAGGGTAAAATTCTTATTTAAGTCTAAGCAGTAACTATGGCTATCATTTTATAAGAAAGGAATAAATTTGTAGATTTTGCATATTTGAAATTGTTCTATGGGCATTGATGAAAACAAATGATGAAAATAAATGCATCATCTATATGAGTTGGGAGCTAGGAGGATCTTTGTAACATCAACATTGCCATTGGGCTGTGTTCCTATATTGCATGCAACTATGTATTATGTTGGAGAATGCTCTGAAGATGTATAGCGAGCCTATAAGTTATTTAACCCACAATTGAGTGTTGTTGTAAGACAACTTAATAGTAAGGTTTCTTCTCATGTCTACACCTTCACTGACATATATAAATGAATAGGTGCATCTTCAACAATCATGCTAGATACAGTATTGTGACACCTACCAAGCTTGGTTTTTTGGTCTATTATTTGAAATGCATCCCATTGTAAAACTTATGGTTCTTGTGATTATATGTGATGAAGGGATTTTAGGATTACTCAGATGCATGTTTTGGGAAAGGCCTGCATAATGGCATAGGGCTCTGCATTGCAATCTCCAACTTGTGTTTGAATAGAAATGTCTATTTGTATTTGGATAACTACCATCTTAGTGAAAGAGCTAACAAAATCATTGTTGATGAAATTTTCCAAGGGTCATCTCCTCTTATAAGTCCAATCAACCTCAGGTAGATGATGAACATGACTTTTGATTGATTTCTAGGCTCTTAGACATTGAGATGATGATTATCCATGGATTATTTATGGTAAAGTTTTATAAATAATTTGTTTAGATTCAGTAAATCATTGCCATTGGAAAATATAGCTCTAATACTACTTATCTGAATCTTGCTGGAGATTTAGAGGACAACACCTGGTGAGCAGGTCACCTGCAGTGTTGTAGGAACGAACATCATCTGGTTGGAGTATTCCAGCAATCTCGTTGAGATATGTATGCCTTCTCTGCCTATCTTATCCATGTGAAAGAAGAGGGTATTTATGCATGTTCAAAAGATGACATATGAAGAAAATAATTAATTAACAAATAACTAATTTATATATAATTCAAAATAATGATATGTAGAGTTTAAACAAGATGCAATCCATACCAGTATGACAGCCAGCTCACCAAAATCCAACACTCATCTATATGAACTCTCACAATTCTTTTATGAATCAAGGCATGATAACTCAAAAGAATATTCAAATCTATGGATTGGTGTGCAAAGGTAAAATGACACACACGGGTTTTTAAATAGAATGCAACTACAATATTGATGAACAAAGGTCTCAAAAGTGGCTTGATGCTACCATATAAACATGGTGAGGCCATAAGAGGTTGAAACAAGAAATGAATTCCAACTCTCATTCAAACGTAGTCTTCAGCCAAGGATGCAAAAATCTGCCATTTTGAAAATTGAAGGTCTCAAAAAGGTGTAACTTTATATAAATGGTATGTAGTACCCAGTTCTACACATAACCAGATGAAGAACAAGATTTTCTAAGATGAGAAACCACTTTGAATAAGGCGAAGCTATTGCAAATAAGGCATATCACATAAAATAGGTACAGTAGTATGAAAACCATTGCACAGAGCCAAGAGGGAAGGTACAATTGTTGGTATTAAAGTATCTCAACCTTAGAGTCCTTTCTGGTGTTTCCTATTTTTTAGGAGGTGAAAAAATAGTTTTGATTTTTTCTTTTTTTGCAAATGGTGTTTATAAGCCATTCTAGAAAGAGATGTTTTGTTCTTTTTGGTTTTTCTTTTTTTCTCAAAAAGTTGTCTTTTGCTTTTTGTTGAGAAAAACAAGGAGTGCCACCTTGGTTAACCTTTGGTCTTGTTTAGCATGTTTCTATTGCAGGGAGTTATTGTTTATGGAAAATCTTATCCTTGTCTCTTTGGAGCACCCATGAAGAGGATATGCTTTGTTTTTTGGAGATTCGATTTGGATAAGATTTTCAAGTTGGAAAATATTCTTTTTCAGAAGTGGATGCCTATGAAAGATGGGATAAGATTTTCTGGGTTTAAAATAGATTTGAAAGCGGATGCTTTGTATGCTTTTGTAGTCGAGTTAGCAGAGAAAGCTATGATAGCTTTTTGAGGGTGAATTGCTTTTGCATCTCTTGCATTATGTGTATTTCAGTGTGTTTGAAGAAGTTGAGTTATAGGTTGAAGCAATTCTAAAGAGCCAAAATATTGTCAGTTTGTTTCTAGATTCTGCATTAGTGAAGAATTTTGAAGGAACACTTGTTCTGATAGTTATATTGTAACCATAACAAGCTTATAGTAATATAATTGAACAGTGTGTTTGGAGTGTGGGGTTTTTTCCTAAAAAGGTTTTCCCCACATAAAAATCCCTATGTTAATGTTTCTTGATTTTCAATCTGAATTAACTTAATGTATGTGAATCTTAATAAAGTGTAATCATTGAAAGGTTTGAAAGAATTAACTACAACCCTCTCCTCATAATACTAGTTTTGGAAGTTGTTTTGCACCTTTGCTTCCCTTCAATTGGTATTAGATCCTGATCAACTTGGTTTCTTGTTGTGGGTAAAGGGTTTTTTGTCTAATCTTATTTCAGTAGGAGTTTTGTAATTGTGAAAATTTAGTAACCTAATTGTATGCAAAAGATGGCAAGCACATCAAGTGGAATCAAAATGCAGAAGTTCAATGGCAACAACTTCAAACTAAGGAAGTTGAAAATGGAAGATATGCTTGTAGATAGAGATTTGTGGGCTGCAATATCCAGTACAAACCAGCAAGCACCTCTCAAGAAGACTTGGATCTAATGGATAGAAAAGCCAAGGGTCTCAAAAGACTCTATTTGGCTAATTTTGTGCTTCTAAATATCCATGAAGAGAAGACTGTTAAGGATCTTTAGAATAATTTATTGGTGATGTTTATCAGGCTAAATCCCTGGTGAACAAATTATTCCTCCAAAAGAAGTTGTATTCTCTGAAGATGGAAGATGGAGGATCCATTATTGATCACATGAATGCATTTAATATGCTTGTCGCATAGTTGGGGTCGGTTGGTGACATGATATCAGATGAGGATCGTTGCATGCTTTAGTTAGATTCTTTGCTAGACTCATGGGATCACTCGATTATGGTTATTGGAAATACCACCACCAATTTCTTGAGATGGATGATGTTGTTTTTAGGATTAAGGTGCCATAAACCTTGTAAATCCTATGTAATTTATTGTTCCTATTATTGTTTATAAATCACCCATAAGGGATTAGAGATTCCACCAGCAACGATCTTATTTTAGCCGCATGTTTATATCTACTACCCAAAACTAATTCGTCTGCGATGGGAGGTTGCAGGGGGTTTCCCCCTATGAGGAGTCTAAGGGGATCATCCCCTCAATGGGGGTTCCAAGGGCTACATGCCCTGACAAGGGTTTGGGGGTAGCGCCACCAAAACCACATTTTATTTATATTTAAATATCAATGTAAATCTAGACTATTCATCATTAGGTCATAGATTTGACGGTCGATATCATGTCAGTTTTCTTTCCCTAGAAGGAAACCCCCTTTTTTATAAGCATATTTGTACTACATTTTTAGAAAAGTTTAGAGTAACAGGCACCACTAGATTAAAGACTGAAAAAGAAGAGGAAGTACATGTATTGTAATCTCATATTTGAAGATAATATAACTTGGAGCCTCTTTTCTTGGTGGAGTTTTTTACCCAAAAATGTTTTCTCCACATTACATACTATGTTATGTGTCAAGTTCTTAATGCATGTTATTTTGTGTATTGGGTTTTTTTTCTATTGCAATCTCCATTGATTCTACATTTAGAGGACATTAATAAGGTTTGAATAATATTTATGTTGTGTGGTTTGCACCTTGATTTCTAACATTTGCTATTAGATCCTAGCCATTTTTATTCTTTGATGGTAGTGTGAAGGTTTTTTAGCTGCAGTGGGAGATTTGTGAGAGGAACATCCTACAACAATATAATGAAAAATGCATGAAATAATAGAAATAGCAGAAAAATAGAAGGAATTTATTGATCGCAGGCCACTTCAAGAGGGCAACCTCTTTTGAGTAAGATCAATACAATAAATTCATGGATGCCTTCATTAGACTCAACACGTACTTATATACTAAGTCTAATCTAAACAACTATTACTTCACATGAATATGGCATAATACAGTATACTCACAGGATGATTTACAAAGCATATGCATCCAAAAGTAATATACAGACAAAGTAAAGAGAAGGAATAAACACGAGTTCCTAACATCCCCTCCCTCTTAGAAAAGCTTTGTCCTCAAAGCTTAAGATGTGGAAATTGTTGTTGAATCTGAAGTAGTGGTTCCCATGTAGCATCCTCTGGTTGCATTTCATGCCACTAAATTAATACCTCTGTGATGGATCGGGAGCAAAGCTGACAAGTGCGCTTGTCGAGGATTGCCTCCAGCTCCAACATGATGGATCCTTCATTATCTAGTTCTTGTAAAATAGGTTGTGCTCTGATGTTGGTGCCAAGAACTTTCTTTAGACAAGAGACATGAAATACTAGATGAACGTGAGAAGGAGGAAGCTCCAATTTATAAGCAACTGACCCAATCTTCTGAAGAACCGTATATGGCCCATAGAACTTTGGAGCCACCTTATGACACCCTTTGAGTTTCAAGGATGATTGCTTGTATGGCTGTAGACAAAGAAAAACCGTATCACCTACTTGAAAAGTGCACTGAGAATGGTGCTGATTAGCTTGTTGTTTCTTTTGATTTCTTGCCATGTGAATATTATCCTGCAAGATGTGAAGAATCTAATCCTGGGTTCAGAGAACCGTGCCGACTACCTGAATTGATGAACTACTGGGGGTGTATGGAAGGAGCACTGATGGTGCCTGACCATAGATTGCTTCATATGGAGTCATTTTAGATGCAGTGTGGTAGGAGGTATTGTACTACCATTTAGCGAGAGGGAGCCACTTTGCCCACTGATGATGTTGTTATGAGGTGAAGCGAGGAATATAAGTTTCCAAACATTTGTTGATAATTTTAGTATGACCATCAATTTGTGGGTGATACCCAGAAATCATCTTCAATTTGGTTCCAGTGTGTCGAAATAATTCTACTCAAAAATGATTGGTGAAAGTTGCATCATGATCTAAGACAATGGAAGAAGGGATGCCATGAAGATGGAAGATATGGTCCATGAAAATTTGTACGACTGAGGAGGCAGTATAGGGATGGCTGAGGGCACAAAAATGACTATATTTGGAGAGGCGACCAACCACAACCAAGATCATTGTCTTCCCTCCAAATTTTGGGAGCCCCTTAAAGAAATCCATAGAAATATCTGTCCAAATCCATCTAGAGATGGGCAAGGGTTTGAGCAATCCAAGGAGTGTCATTTCACCCTTATTGCATTGGCAGGTATCACATTCAGCCACAATCTATTGAATTACCCTTTTCATTCCCTTCCAAAAGAAGTTACGTCGTGCCCGCTCATAAGTTTTGAGGAACCCAGAGTGCCCTACTAATGGAGAAGCATGGACTTCATAGAAGATAGCCTGCTGAAGATCTGTACTCTGGGGAAGCACCAGACAACCCTTGTGTCACAAAGAAGCACCATCCCAAGAGTAATGCGGTACAAATAGAAGGGTTATTATCAAACTGTTGAATGATTTGAGATAATGAAGAGTCATTGACATAGCCCTGCTGGACAAATTCCAACCAATTTAGAATAGGCATAGAAATAGCTGAAAGAGAAGCTTGGTCATCAAATGTACGAGAAAGAGCATTCACCACAATATTGTCCTTAGCCATCTTGTAAGTGATCTCATAGTCATAAGCCATGAGTTTACTGACCCATTTTTGTTGTGTTGGGGAGGAGACCCATTGTTCTAGGAAATATTTTAGACTCTGGTGATCAGTCTTGATGCAAAAATGATTCCCTAGTAGGTATGGCCGCCACTTCTATACTGCATGCAAAATAGCCATCATTTCCTTCTCATATGTAGAGAGTACTAAATTCTTTTCAGAAAGGGCTTTTCCGGTGAATGCAATGGGATGTTCATCTTGAAGGAGAATAACACCAAGTCCATTGTTGCAAGCATCACTCTCAATAGTGAAGGTCTTGGAAAAATATGGCATAGCTAGAACAGGTGTAGTACACATAGCTTGTTTCAGTTTTTCAAATGTACACTGAGCAACATGTGTCCAAGTAAAAGTATCCTTTTTAACAGAGCTGTTAATGGAGCTGCAATCTTCCCATAATCCTTAACAAATTTTCGATAGTATCTAGTCAGCCCCAAAAAACCACAGAGGCTCTTGAGCATCTAAGGTTGCGGCCAATTTTTCATGGCATCTATTTTTGTAGTATCCACTCAAACCCCTTGTGCTGAAACAATATGCCCGAGATACTCCACTTCCTCTTAGCCAAAAACACATTTAGACTGTTTTGCATAGAGATGATGATTAGAGAAAAGTTACAGTATGAGATGCAAATGTTGGAGATGCTCAGCCCATGTTTTACTATAGATGAGGATATCATTGAAGAAGACTAGAATGAATTTCCATAGGTAGGGCTAGAATATTTTATTCATCAATTCCTGGAACATTGAGGGAGCATTAGTGAGGCCAAAGGGCATGACCAAAACTCATAGTGGCCATCATGTGTTTGGAAAGCCATTTTAGGGATATCATCCTCACAAACCCAAATTTGGTGATACCCAGAACGAAGATCATACTTGGAGAAAAAATGAGTGCCATAAAGCTCATCAAGAAGCTCATCAACAATAGGAATTAGAAACTTATCCTTGATTGTGATGTGATTAAGTGCTCAGAAGTCAATGCAGAGGTGCCATGACCCATCTTTTTTTCAGACAAGAAGAATTGGTGAAGAAAAGGAACTAGTACTAGGGCGAAGAATAGCTTGCTTCAGTAAGTCTCGAACGAGCATCTCAATCTCTGTCTTTCAGTGAAATGGGTAATGGTAGGGCCTGATGTTGGGAGGAAAACTTCTAGGAAGGAGCTAAATACGGTGGTCATCTAGTCATGAAGGTGGCAATCCCACTGGTTCAGCAAAGACACATGCATACCTATCTACAATTCATTGTAGATCAGAAGGAGTAGTGGAGACCACTGATGGTTGCATCTGAATGGAATGGAGCTGAGCATTGACACCATGTGAATTCTTCTTAAGAAGTTTTTCATGCGATGTGAACTTATGATGCTGAGAGACCCCGGTTGTAACCCCTTTAATGTGTGTTTTTTCCCATTGTCTGAAAATTGCATCCATAGTTCAGCAAAATCCCATAAGATGGGTCCAAGTGTGTGTAACCATTAGGCACCCAAAACCACATCACATCTGCCTAAGGGCAAGGAAAACATGTCAGAGCACAAGTTATAATCTCTAACCGAGATATGCACATTGTGACACTTCCCTTTGCAAGGTAGTGTTCTCCCATTAGCAATCATGACTTCAAAGCTAAAGCAAGGATGGACAAAACAATTAGCATGTTTGGTGATTTGAGGGTCAATGAAGTTCTGAGTGCTACCAGAATCAATGAGTATTGTAAGAGGGAGCTTCTTGAAGTAACCCTTGGCCTGCATGGTTTTTGGGGTGGTGATTCTTGCTAAAGCATGGAGAGAGATCTTTGGGTGGTCTTTCTGAGAAGTAGGGTCAACAAACGGCTGCTGAGTTTCGACCTGATCATCTACTATATCCTGAGCATTGGCATAAACTTCAGTTTCAGGAAGAGAATCCACATCCAAGAGATAGAGATTTTTCTCAACACATCTATGTCCCTGAGTGAATTTCTCATCACAATTATAACAAAGCCCTTTTTCCCTACATGCCCGCATCTCTGCTTTAGGTAAATGCTTGATAGGAGCTATTCTAGGAGCTGGCATTATTTGAGTTCTTTGGGAAACCATATTTCTGAGGAACAAAATTGGATTTGGATCGTTGTTGAGCTGTGATCTTGTCCTCTACCAACTTAGCCAACCCTATGGCTTCCATCATTGTGCTGGGATGGAACATTTTAACCTCAAATCGAATTGCATCCTTTAGACCACTGACAAAACAACTCCTAAAGAATTCACAGACAATCCCTCTATGTGACTGGCCAATTTTGCAAATTCTGTCTAATATTCTCACAATGCCTGTTTGGCAAAGTTTAGGACTGTGTTGACATCCAAAGTATTAGGCAGACTAAAATATTATTCTGTCTGATATATCCAGCCAATCGGATCATCACCATTGAAGTGAGGAAAATCAAGCTTCAACCCATGAAAATTACTAGAAGAAGAGAACCAAATGTGTGCAGAAGACTCTGGCTACCATCTATTGTTCATGGTTGAATGCTGAAGATTAAGGCTGAGAATTTTTTCATCCAAATCTTGGAGTTTGGTCTTCAGGGCTGCAAGTTTATCCTCCATGTTTTTTGCTCCTATGCAGGTGACAACCATAACCAGGAGTTTTATTTATTTTTATTTTTTTGGGAAAGGGTAGAAAAACAAATACAAAAATTTTTTTAGTAAAGGAAAATTTGGATTTGGGAAAAACTCCGATGGGTAAATGGGGTTTGACTAGGTTTTGGATACTTTCTAAGGGAAAGGGAAGCAGAAAATGGGGATTTCAGGAGCAAGGTGAAAGAATGGGAAAATTTGTCCAAGAGGGACAAAGGAGCAAAAATATGAAATGAACACTATGGTTAAATTTGAAGGATATTGGGTGAGAATCGAAGAAGTTATTGCAAACCCTAAAAATAGACAAATGTGGGATTTCTAACTTCAATAAGTGGAATTTGGGATAGGGTCCTCAAAGAAGGAAATATGCAGGTGAATTTTGAGAGGAAATAGAGCTAAAGTAAGGAAGATATGGTGAAAAAATAGAATTTTTTTTTCTAGAAACGATCTACCAACTGCTCTAGACGGATTCAATCTAGGATTTTCCAGTTGTCAATAGATATGGACCCAAAGTATGTTCAGCTTCCTAAAGGTTCAGGGGAGTCACTCAGCCACCAATGTTGTCTAACGGCTTGTGTATTAGGGCAGTACCCCTCACTCCACAGCTCAGGTAAAACTAATAACTACTTTGCCACAAATGATAGCTCTTGGTTTACCTCATGGATGGGAACTAGTCAATCAAGTAGGGGCAATTGCCCTTTTCACTGGCAGGTCCTCTCAATGGGTCAGCTACTTTGGGGTTCCTATGGTACTCCTTACAATGAGTTTTAGGGCTATATGCCTAGGCACTTCCCACAGTTAAGTGGATAGGGATATTCTCTGATCTGAATCTACAATTGAAATGAACAATATAGATGCAAAAAATAAAGAACTACTGCAATAATCATAGTGTCTAGAGGCCACTGTAGAAAGAAAAACATTCGGCAGAAATTCCACCCAGTGAGCATAAGAAAGCACTCTAATACTAGATGAGAGGAACCTCCTACAACAATATAATGAAAAATGCACGAAATAACAAAAATAGCAAAAATAAAGAAGGAATTTATTGATCGCAGGTGACTTCGAGGGGGCAACCTCCTTTGAGAAAACTCAATACAATAAATTCATGGATGCCTTCATTGGCCTCAACACATACTTATATACTAAGTCTAATCTAAACAACTATTACTTCCCATGAATGTGGGATAATAAAATATACTCATGGGATGATTTACAAAGCATATGCATCCAAAAGTAATATACTAACAAAGTAAAGAGAATGTTTAAACAAAGGTTCCTAACAATTTGGTCATTTTTTGTTTGCAGAGCTTGTGTAGATATCATGGCTGCATCCATTGTTGCTTCTACCTCTTGGTTGGACATTGAAAAGTTCAATGGGATGGGGTACAAATTGTGGAATTTAAAGATGGAGGATTTGCTTGAAGAAAGAAATTAATGGTTGGCTATTATTAAAGAGAAGAAATCCAACGATGTTGCTTGAGATGAGCTGGATAGACTAGATAAAAAGGCACGAAGTACAATCTGACTGTGTTTGGCAGGTTCTATTTTACTAAATGTTGTGACTAAAAAGTCTGCACATATCTTGTGGAAGCATCTGGATGAGATCTACCAAGCCAAGAGTATGGTAAACAAGCTTTATTTAAAGTGTAAAATATTTTCCATGAAAATGCAAGAGGGTGAATAAGTTCCAGAGCATTTGAATTAGTTTAATTTGTTATTTAGTCAACTAGCATCTATAAATGTCGATGTGAATGAGGAAAATCCAAATGAATATTGCTTCTTTGTTCTTTCCCTGAGTCATGGGAGAATGTTATTTTGGCTATCACTACTAACCTCACAGATCCAAAGTCAGATGCTCTTGTTTCAATTCTATTGTCATAGGAATTGAGGAAGAAATGTTTAAATAGTTCAAGGGATGCTCTTAGTGTCAAGGGAATGTCTATGGAAAGAGTACCAAAAAGAGATCAAAAGGGGTTTAAAGACAAGTCTAAGGGTCATTCTAAGACTCCTATAAAGAAGAACAGAGTCAACTGTTGCAACTGCAGAAAATATGACATGAAAAAGGAATGTAGAAACCCAAAGAAACAATAGGATTCCACTACTGATAAGTCTTCGAATGCAGGTGATGAGGTTTTAGTTTCTATATGTAATGTTGTTTCCCATGATCATTAGTTGCTTGACTCAGGATGCTCATACCACATGACTCCACATAAAGAATGGTTTTCCACATACGAAGAGTATGATGTAGGAAATGTGTACATCGAGGACAACTCTACATATACTATTATTGGACGAGGGAAAATAATGTTATGTTTCAATGATGGGAGAATAAAATTACCAAAGGTTTTTTTATTCTTTAAGTACATTTTCTATTTCAAACTATTGACTATGTTAGTAATTGTTTAAGAAATAGTGTAAGTCCTTCATTGATAATCATGGGGAATTTTGGATACAATAGGGATAACTATGTATGATGATGAATCACTTAGCCACCCATGTGGGTTGTGTTGCTAAAAGGTAGTATCCACTTGAATAGCCATCAGAATATAATGTCATTTTCAAGATTATAGATGAGGTGCATTATGACTCTTTAAACCCTCCTAAGGCATTGATCACTGAGGATTCTACCTCCCTACTTCACCAATTTCATAAATAAACCAAGTATACAAGAAATTTAACTGTATAAGTTATAACTTTCCCCATTCATACTGAAACTTCAAAGGATTTGAGGATCATGGTAAAAAAGGCTTAAAACCCTAGATGTCCTCATTATATTGTATGAATTTTCTATCTTCATAGATGTTGTCTACATTTTCTCTGAGTATCCTAATGTTAGAAATGAAGATGCAAACCACACAATGGAAATCTAATTCAAACCTTATTAATGTCCTCTAAATAATGTAGAATCAATGGAGATTGCAACAAAAATAAAACCCACTACACAGAAACAACATGCATTCAGAACTGAACACATAACATAGTATGTAACGTGGAGAAGACCTTTTTAGGTAAAAACTCCACCAAGAAAAGAGGCTCCAAGCTGTATTATCTTCAAATATGAGATTACAATACATGCACTTCCTCTTCTTTTGTCTTCAATCTAGGGGTGCCTGTTCCTCTCAACTCTACCAAAAAAATGTAGTACAAATATCCTTATAAATGGGGGTTGCCTTCTAGGGAAAGAAAACTAACATAATATCGATTGTTAGATCTATGACCTAATGACAAACAGTTCAGATTTACAATGATAAAATATAAATAAAATTTGGCTTTGGGGGCACTGCCACTGAGCCCCATTGGGGAGTGCAGCCCCCTGGAGCCCCCACTGGGGGCATGATCCCCTTGGACCCCTCTTAGGGGGAAACCCCCATGCAACCCCCGTCACAGATGAATTAGTGTTGGGGACCGGATATAAACATGCGGCTGGAACAAGATCGTTGTTGGTGAAACCTTTCATCCCTTATGGGTGATTTACAAACAATAATAGGAATAATAAATTACATAGAATTTACATGGTTGAGGGAACCCTAATCCTAACATTCTCCCACTTGACATCATACAATGTAAATACCCATAGGAAAACCATAAAATAATCAAGCACTAGAAGTAAGACCCATGGCCGCTCTACACCAAACAAATTTCTCTATGCTCACAAGCTTGGTCATAGCATCTGTAACATTCTCCTAAGTGTTTACCTTCTTTATCTCAATCTATCCATTTGCAACCATTTGTTTAACAAAGTGATACTATACATCAACATGCTTAGTCTGAGCATGATACATAGGATTCTTAGATAAACAAATAACACTCTAACTATCACAACCAATCTGAATGACCCTGCAATCAAAACCAATACCTGTACACAATCATCCCAACCAAATTATCTCCTTAGAGACATGGGTAGCAGCCATATACTCTACTTTAGTGGTGGACAAACCAACTGTAGGATGCCTTTTGCTCATCCAACTTACTACTCCACCAAACAATGTAAACACATAGCCACTAGTGGATCTTTAACTAATGAAGTCACCTTCCTAATCTGCATCAACAAATCCATGTATATCAAAAGTTTTATCAGCACTGTCAATACTAAAATAAACCAAACAGTAATCAAGAGTACCTGCTAGATATCTAAACACCCTCTTTGCATAATTCCAATGTTGTCTACTAGGGTTAGACATAAATCTACTCAAAACTCCCACTGCTTGGGCAATATCTGGCCTAGTGCAAACCATTGCATACATCAAACTCCCTACAACACTAGCATATGGCACATTAGACATATCCTCTATATCATCCTCATTCTTTGGAATCATATCTAATGAAAGCTTAGTACTAATGGGTAAAGGAACTCTAACTGGGTTACAGTCATGCATACTAAATCTCTGTAAAATGGTATTCACATACTTACTTTGTGATAGCCAAAGCTTTCTGTTACCTCTATCCCTTTCGATCTCCATCCCCAAAATATACCTGGCAGCTCCAAGATCTTTCATTTTGAATGCACCTAAATGTTGGGCTTTCAACTCATTGATTATACCCTTGAAAAATAACATTTCATCAACATACAATGCAATGATCAGAATAGAATCATCAATACAATGAATGTAAACAGAGTGATCCTTCTCACTTCTAACAAAACCCAATTTCAACACAAATGAATCAAACTTTTTGTACCACATTCTAGGAGACTGTTTCAGACCATAAAGAGACCTCTTCAATCTGCAAACCCAATGTTCTTTCCCTTTTACCTCAAATCCTATAGGTTGTTGCATGTAAATTTCTTCCTCATGATCTCCATGCAAAAATGCAATCTTAACATCTATTTGCTCTATTTCCCAATCAAAATCTACATCAATGGATAAGTGAAATCTGATAGAAGTTATTTTAGCAACAGGAGAGAATATTTCACTGAAATCAACTCCCTTTCTTTGGGAGTAGCCCTTGGCTACCAGTCTAACCTTGTACTTCTCAAATGAATCATCTGCTCCAAACTTCTTCTTGAAGACCCACTTGCATCCTATGGCCTTTCTTCCTTTGGGAAAATGACCAAGATCTTAGGTGTTGCAAGAGTCTAAAGCCATCATCTCATCCTACATGGCTAACTACCAAGACTCACTATCATCTATAGGATCTAGGCTCATCGTCAGTACTTAGTAAAGCAAATACACATCCAAATCTGGTGGGCTGTACCTGTCAACTATGTTTCCTTGTCTTGTGGATCTTCTTAGAGGAGGATTAATAGACTCTTCAGGGTCTTCTGCATGCTTGTATGTACCAACTTCTTCTGTCACAACAAATTCTTGTTGATCAAAACTTTGACTCGAGTCTTCTTCTACTTCTTCACCCCCCAATCCATCATTATGTTCTTCTTGAGGTGCATCTTTATGCTCTAATTCAAAGTGCACTCTCTTCACTGTTTCATCTTTTTCCTTTGGCTCTTCAGGTTCTGAAACAACACTAGGTTCCCTAAAAATAACATCTCTAGAAAAGATAATCTTTTAGGTTAGTGGATTCCAAAGCTTATAACCTTTTATATTATCATCATATCTAATGAAAGTATAATTTTTAGCTTTTGGATACAACTTAGTTCATTTTTCTTTAGGTACATGAACATAAACCTCATAGCCAAATACCCTAAAATGTGAAACAAAAAGGTTTCCTACCTTCCACACTTCATAAGGAGTTGAAACAAAAGCCTTACAGGGAGATTTGTTAACTAAGTAGTTTACAATAAACACAATTTTTGCCCAAAAGCATTTTCTCAACTGTGATTCACTCAACATACTTCTGGCTCTTTCCATTATTGTTTGATTCATCCTTTCTATCACTCAATTCTACTATGGTGTATACGGAGTTGTCTTCTAACAATACTTGCATGCTTACATAATTCATCCAATTCCTTATAATAGTATTCCCCTCCATTGTTAGATCTCAAAACATTTACCGTATAATTTGATTTTTTTCAACTAAAGCTTTAAATTCCTTTAACTTAGTGAAAACTTCATATTTATGATGCATAAAATAAATTTAGGTAAACCTTGAGACATCATCAATCAAGGAAACAAAATATCTAGATTTTCCAATTGATTCAACATCCACTAGACCAAAAACATATGAATGAATAAGTTCCAATTTATCATTAGATTTATTACTGCTTGAAGGAAATGGAGATCTATTCTATTTTTCAAACATACAACGTTCACAAAATTTGAAAATCTCATCACAATAGGATAAATTGTCTAACAATTTTTTATTTAATATAGTCTTTAAACTAGACTAACGTATGTGGCCCAGTCTATGGTGCCATAGCATACATGTATTTTTAGTATTAGCCTCAGATGCATAAGAGGCATTACAAATAATAGTGGCTTCTAGTTTAAATAGAGTTCCCAATCATTTCCCTTTTGCTAGCACCAAGTTTCCTCTCACCAATCTGCAACCATGCTTATCAAATGTCACATGCATTCCCAAATCATTCAACTTTGAAACAAAAAAAAAATTTCTAGCCAATCTAGGAACATGCAAAACACCAAGGAGGGTTTTAATTCTCCCATCACTAAAACACAACATTACCTTCCTCATCCAAAATAGGGTATGTAGAGTTGTCCTTGAGGTACATGTTTCCTCCATCATACTCTTCATATGTGGAAAACCGTTCTTTATGTGGATTCATGTGGTATGAGCATCCTAAGTCAACCAATCATTGATCATGAGAAACAAAATTACATGCATAACATAAAACCTCATCACCTACATTCAAAGACTTATTAGTAGTAGAATCTCATTATTTCTTCTGGTTTCTACATTCTTTTTTCACATGTACTCTCTTTCCGCAGTTTCAACACTTAACTCTGTTCTTTTTTCTAGGAGTCTTAGAATGACCCTTGTCTTTGGACACTTCTAATCTCCCTTTGGTCCTCTTTCCTTAGACCTTCCCCTAATACTGAGAGCATCCCCTGAACTATCCAAACTTTTCTTCCTTAATTCCTGTGATAGCAGAACTAAAACAAGAGCATCTAATTTTGGATCTGTGAGATTAGCAGTGATAGCCAAAATAACATTCTCCCATGACTTAGGCAAAGAATAGAGAAGCAATATACATTTATCTTCCTCATTCATTTCAACTTCTATAGATGCTATTTAACTTAATAACAAATTAAATAAATTCAAATGCTCTGCAACTGATTCAACCTCTTTCATTTTAATGGAAGATAACTTACACTTTAAATAAAGATTATTTACCACACTCTTCGCTCAGTAGACCTCACTCAGAGGCTTCTACAAGCTATGTGCAGATTTCTTAGTTGCAACATTAGTAGAACATAATCTGCAAGACACGCCCATATTGTACCTCGTGCCTTTTTATCCAATCTTTCCCATTCATGAAAAGCAACATCATCGACTTTCTTCTCTTTAGTAATAGCCAACCACTAGTTTCTTTCTTCTAGCTAATCCTCTATTTTTAGCTTCCACAATTCATACCCCGTGCCATTGAACTTTTCAATGTCTAACCAAGAGGTAGAAGCAACAGTGGATGAATGCATGATATCTACACGAGATCTACAAGCAAACAATAACCAAATCTCCAACTACAGCTAAAAAACCTTCACACTACCACCCAAGAATCAAAATTGGCTAGGCTCTGATACCAAATGTTAGAAATGAAGGTTAAAACCACACATTGGAAATCTGATTCAAACCTTATTAATGTCCTTTAAATAATGTAGTATCAATTGAGATTGCAATAGAAATAAAACCCACTACATAGAAATAACATGCATTAAGATCTGAACACATAACACAGTATGTAAGATGGAGAAAACCCTTTTGGGTAAAAATCTCCACCAAAAAAGAGGATCCAAGTTGTATTGTCTTCAAATATGAGATTACAATACATGCACCTCTTCTTCTTCTCTGTTTAATCCAATAGTGCCTGTTGCTCTCAACTCTACCAAAAAAAACTGTAATACAAATATCCTTATAAAAGGGGGTTGCCTTCGAGGGCAATTGACATAATATCAACTGTTATATGTATGACCTAATGACAAATGGTCGCAGATGAATTAGCATCGAGGACCAGATATAAACATGCGGTAAAATAAGATCGTTACTGGTGAAACCTTTCATCCCTTATGGGTGATTTACAAGCAATAATAGGAATAATAAATTACATAAGATTTACAAGGTTGATGGCACCTTAATCCTAACACATAAGACAATGTAATTTCCTAGAGACACTCACCTTGGCCTTGTAGAACCTTAAGTCTAGGAGAGAGTAATCCTTTTACTTATCATTTGTTGGCCAACCATCCATCAACCTTGAGCATAGAGCTTTGAAACCTCTTAGAGATTGCTTGCTACATGTTGGAGAACCAACACACCCATTATAGTTACATTAAATTCTTGCAATAAAAATAACTATTTAATTAATCTGCCACTAACTATTAGTTTATTCATCAAATACTTTAGGGTAGAGTGATTTGTGTACACAGTTACCTTTTATCCTTTAATGTATTGTCAAAATTTATTAATAACCTTAATTACTACAAGGAATTCTCATTTTGTAGTGGTATAGTTTTGTTTTGTAGGAGTTAAGTTTTTGTTGATAAAGTACATGGCATATTTACTCCTCCTTTGTCTTCCTAATCTAGTACTACTCCAATTGCATCACTGGATCCATCTATGTAGATGTAGAATGGTAATGATTTATTTAGGTTTTTAGATCCATGCACATGTTAATTTCTCCATTTCTCATTCTCATAGGGACTAAGTTATAGACCCATGTTGAATGCTTGATTGAGTATATCATCTTTCCACTTACCAACTTGTTGAGTTTAGGCCTAATCATTAATTATATCTTTGGATGAATCTCAATAGTTTGTTGCATTATATTTTCATCAATTCCTTCAGTTCTTTGTAATATTAGGCCATTATTTGATCATATTTGGTGCAAATATGGATAGAACTTTATTTTTCCTCTACAGTAGAAATAGTTGCCAAATTTAAAAACTTTCTCTAGAGCTATTTGAATTTCCCTATAATCTTTTTTATTTCCTTCAATTCCTCTTTTATTCCTACTAGCCTCATCTAGGATGAATAACACTTCTAGTGTAATAATTAATCTTAGGAACTTATTTCCTTTTAAATTTTAAATTTCATCCTCATAAGCTTATTGAATCTTGGGGGATAATTCTTCTACAAATTCAGCAGTGTACTAAATCAATTGTACTATGTGAACTCATCATTCTCAAACACCATCCAATATCATTTATAATTAGGAACAATAGGCCTTATAATAAGTTTAACTGCATCCTTATTGTGTAGCAAGTCCTATAATGGATCAAATTGAGAGCCTACTAGAGTCATTCTACCTGCTTTTATATTTTCTTTTCTATGAGCTACCACTACATTCACTGATATGGCAGAGAAAAGAAGATGTTTATTCGATGATGAAAGCAGATACAAGATAGTTAAATAATGTGATGAAATAGTTATGCAACAACAAAACTAATGTAACCATCAGATAGTTACGTAAACTAAACAATGTAATATGTAATTTATATTATGCTAACATTCCCCCCCTTATTAAATTGTTTTTATAAATGTACCCCCTAAACAGTTCAAATTTGATCTTACCAAGAGACTTGTTAAATATGTCTTCTATCTGAGAGTCGGTAGGGCAGTACTGGAGCTGAATGTGGTGGTTCAAAACTTGGTCCTAAATGAAATGACATTTGACCTCAATATGCTTAGTTCGCTCATGGAAACATGGATTATTCACAAGTTTTAACACACCCTGATTGTCGCAATAGAGAATGGGTGACTTCTCTTCAGGAATGTCCATATCTCCCAGAATGCGATGTAACCAAATTATTTCACACACAGCTCCTCGTGGGGTGTGATATTTAGCCTCAGTGGATGAAAGAGTAATAATAGTTTGCTTCTTACTAACCCGTGAAATTGACCTAGATCCGAGATGAAAAACATAACCTGAGGTTGATTTCCTATCATCTACAGATCCAGCATAAGCCAAGTCTGTATATCTCTGTAAGAAGAACTAGTTGTTCTTCTTATATTCCAGACCATAATCAATTGTGCCTTAGATATATCTCAACACACGCTTTTCTGCAACCCAATAGCAAAACATAAGTCTGGTCTGGTGTAGGTCAAGTAGATGAGGCTCCCAACCAGTTGTCTATAGAGAGTGGCATCTACCTGAGGTGAATCCTAGAAGCAGGATAGTTGCAAACCTTTCTCCATTGGAATGGAAATAGGCTTACAGTTGACCATTCTATACTTTTCCAGGAGAGCCTTGGCATATTTCATTTGGGAGATGAATATGTGGTTCTTCTTCTTCCATATCTCCAAGCCAACACAATAATGAAGTAGCCCCAAATTTGTCATGTTGAAGAAGTTCTTGAGATCATTATTTACATCATCAATGAGACTATCTGAGCTACTAGTGAGAATAAGATCATCCACATACAAAACCAGAATTACAATCTTTGTACCTACTTTATTAATACACAAATTACGATTTGAGGGGCTAAAGGTGAATCCATGCTACAATAGGTGACCATCAATCTTAATGTACCATGCCCTAGGAGCTTTCTTAAGGCCATAAATTGATTTGATGAGATGACATACCTTGTGTGGATGTTGTTCATCAACAAACCCTTTTGGCTGGGTCATATACAATTCTTCTTTGAGATCAACATTTAAGAAAGCACTCTTGACATCCATCTGTTGAAGCTTCCATCCCTTCTGCGTTGCCAATGCATAAACCATTCTGATAGTTTTGATCTTCATAGTGGGTGAAAGGTCTCTTCATAATCAATGCCCTCCTGTTGAGCATATCCCTTTGCTACAAGTCGTGCTTTGTACTTGTCGATAGATCCATCTACCTTGTACTTTTTTTTAAGATCTATTTGCAACCAATGGGTTTCTTCCCTTTAGGCAAATCGACAAGTTCCCATGTATGATTTTGTATTAGAGAATTACACTCTGCATCCATAGCCTTCTTCCAATGAGGTTGGCTTAATTCCTTTCAAACTATGTCAGATTCAATGCTGTCAATAATAGAACTCATGAGCGCAAGATTCACTTCATTTCTTGTCTAGGTCCTAGTTCTAATTCCTGATGAAGTGTCTGCAAGAGTGTGTAGGTTAGAGTCCTTGATTGTACTTTGGACCCACTTCGAAAGTTGACTGTGTTGCTGTTGGTGTGTAATGTTTTCTAGAGGGCCCAAATCAACATACAACTCTCCTTGTAGTTCACTTTCTCCGTGAGAGTCTTCCCCATGCGCATCATCTGATTGTGAGAGCAATTTATGAGAAGTAGGAGGTTGTTGCTCTTCTTTTTATGACAATGAATCAAATGATGATTTATCACACACCACATCTTGACTCTCATATATCTTCTTTGTCTCAGGATCTATGAGATGATATGATTTTGATGTAATATTGTATCCCAACAATATCAACTGGAGCATCGTAGGATTAGTCTTCTTTCTATTATTGCTAGGGACATGCATGAATGTTATGTAACCAAACACCCTTAGATGAGAAATTGAAGGATTTTGTCCAGTCCATACCTGTTCAGGTGTCTTCTATTGCAGGATCTTTGTTGGGGCCCTATTGATGAGGTATACAGTTGTACGCACCGCTTCTACCCAAAATCTTTCCTCTAACTTCGCTGTGGAGAGCATGCATAGAGCCATCTCCACGATAGTCTGATTGCGACATTCTACAACTCCATTCTGTTGGGGTGTATAAGGGGTAGTTAGGTGCTGCTTGATGCCATGATGCTTTAGGTATGCCACGAACTCCTTGGAGGTGAATTCCCCCCTCAATCTAAGTGGAGGACAAGAAGAGACTGGCATGTTTCTTTGACAACCTGCTTGTGAAAGTCCTAAAAGTTGGCAAAGGCTTCATGCTTCTTCTTGAGGAAGTACACCCAGGTCTTTTGTGAGAAGTCATCCATGAACAATTGGAAGTACTTATGTCTTGAGAATGAAGCAGGCATGGATCTGCATAGATCGTTATGTACCAACTCAAGGCGATGTTTAGCATGGAAGCTACTAGCCTTGAACGAATCCCAGTGTTGTTTACCTGCAAGGCATCCAAGACATATAGGCAATGAATTTGAAATTGGGGCAAGTTCTCTTACCATTTGTTTGGAGCTGAGCTGATGAAAGGAGCTCACTGAAAGGTGCCCATAGTGATAGTGCCAAAGTGCAGTAGATTCTATTATTGAAGCCAATAGAGCTACTGTAGGGGAGGAGATAACATCTAATGCAAATAGTCTATCCTTCATAAATGCTCTTGCAAGTATCATACCTTATCTTGATATTAGACAGGTCTTGACCCCGTCCTTCACCTAGAACTTGACTTTCAATTTGTGGTTCAGAAGCTGACTGGCAGATAGCAAGTTTGTTGTCAAACTGAGAACATACATCACCTTGTTGAGGGTACAATGGCTTGTCCCAGGAGGAATGATGACCTTGTCTATTCCCTCTGCAACATACTCCTTTTTGTCAGCAATTCAAACTCTATCTCTAGTAGGTTGTTCTATCAGTGCATCGAACAACTTGCAATTGCCTGTCATATGCTTGCTGGCACTTGAGTCTATCAACCAAATATCCCTCATGGGCTGCAAGGTTTGGGAGACTAGGACTAGATTGTGATGAGTGCCGCAGCTAGCTGTTTCTAGTTCATCTTCCTCTAATGCATCATAATGTTGGGCTGCTACATTGCCTTTGTGCTTTCTATGGTGATGACGGCGTTTGGATGGTTGAGCATCACTGTAACCAGAAAAGCCTTCTTTACTTGAATTGCCTTGTGATAAGGCATTGTACCAACAGTTGATAGTGTCATAATTTTTTTTGTTTCATATATGACACCATCGATTTGCCTTTGGAGGCTTCAACTATTGATGTTCTTGTTGTTTTTGTGGCTGCTTTCTACAAGACTTCTAATCTTTTTACTGTCTGGAAATCAGGGCCTTGTCATCAAGTTCACCTTGGACTAATTGGATGGCTTCTTCCTACTGGAACAGATTCACCAATTCATCAAATGATACCTCTTGCTTTTTGATGTTCATCATGGTGACAAAGATTTTGAACTGAGATGGCAGAGCTCTCAGTGTAATTGGGACAAGTAGTTTGTCCTCCACCTTTTCTCCAAGTGCAACATGCTCAGCTCACAGTTTAGATACATGCCATAAGAATTCCTCAACTTTCTTGCTAGTTTGCATATAGAGTGTATGTAGCTTGGACTGTAGATGGAGGATCTTCGTCTGGTTCTTCGCTTGGTAGATTGTGGAGAGAGAATCCCATGCTGGATTTGATGTTTCCGCATCCCGAATGTGAGGTTGGACTTCATCGATGATGCTGAGTGTTATCAACATAAACACTTTGGCATCAGCCTTGTCAAACTTTTGTTGTTCATCTGGATCTTCCGGTCTGGTTATGTCACCAGTGATGATTCCCCATAGCTCCTCAAAAATGAGAATTGTTCACGTCTTTGTCTTCCATGTGGCATAATTTAGCCCTTTCAAGAGTTGAGCATCAGAAAGAAGCACTTTTGGGGCTGACATTGTTCACCACAAATATAGAAAAGACTAGTCCAGACAACAATTTTATTATTATTTTATTTGTCAATACATTCACTTTCAAGAAGAAATTGTAGCACGGAGATAAGCATGATAGGCCTATGCTGTGAGATGGGGATGCTTGTGAGTACATTTTACCTCATCTTCGTCATCAGCATTATAACCCTCATCAAGTTTTGCTCTAATCTTCCTTGCTTGACATTGTACATCAAACTATTACAAATCAATGAATATTTAAAATTAATTGTACAATGTCAAGCAAGGAAGATTGATAGGCCATGAATGAGAGTTTCATATTCTAGAGTTTTGATAACGCAAATGAATTACAATTGATAGGCTTGCAAGTATTAACCATTTTAAGTAAATATTAAATAAACACCTACCCCAACCACAATTCTACTATTAGCGCCATCAAAATTAAATTTTGATATCTAAGATGCATCAATTCTTTTTTTAAATTATTTTTAAGATGAAGGCCATTTGTTTATTAATCACATATCTTTCTAAACTAGTTTCTTTTTATAGTTGACAATCTCCTAATACTAGGTCCTAATCTATCGATAAGATATCACAATCTTCATTACTTATCCTTTTAGAAAAATGAATTTCTTCCTCAGTTTATAGGGAATAAAGATCATTTTCAATTACATATGACTACTTAGAAGGGTCATGAGTCACTGGTTTATTTTCTATATGATGCATTCTCAATAGTTTGGAGTCTATCTTCATTTTGTTTCCATATCTAGTTTTTAGAAACAAACGACTATAATCTAGCAACAAGTATCCTCCTATTTTTGTAGTAAATTCTCAAGACAGACAAATGCAAAATGCAACGGGTTTCTCTAAGAAAAATATATATTATAGTCCATCTCTAAACTATGGAAATTATGGAGAGATAATGTAATATTTTCATTTTCTCCTATTACATTCATAGGGGTCCCATCATGTTGGATCACCTTTCTATCCATTAGCTCATAATTAAGTCCTAGTGCATCAATAGATTTTTTTTTTTGGGCATTACTAAGTGCTAGATCCTGAGTTGACCATATAGTTATAAATCAATTTATCTATTAAGTTGGGGTCAACTAAAACTTGGATTAGCCTTTGATGTACTCATATGATCTCCTATAACTTGTAGCACAATAGGTTGCTTTGGGGTTACATCTAGTTATTTAGCAATCTAATTTTTATTTTTATTTCTTTAATTCTTCTTCTAAAGTCTTTATTTTCTAGGATAGAGAACAACTCCCATATAGGTACACTAACTATAGACCTTTTCTTCTTCTCCACAATATTGAATGGACCAGTGAGTTCTATGGGCAGCTTGGTATTTGGTGCCCAACTAATTTTGGGCTTCTTCACTAGCAAATAATGGGTATTACCCTATCTTGTAAGGTTGATGAATTTTCTCATTGCTCCTAATTATTTCAACTTATCCAACCATAGAGAAGTTATAATAGGGGAAGATGCCATTGGCACTTCAATGAGAGGGATTCTCTCCTTTTTTTGACTATCAGGTTTTGTATTTTGTACATTTTCACATCTTTCATTTTTTCCTTCAATTGCTTTCCTTTTTTATCATGTGAGATACCTTGATTGAACTTATAGTTTATTTGACATTGATACTAATTGATTAACCATACACACATTTGACTCCTCCAAAGTGACCAAGTTTTTCTCTTCAGTAAATGGTGTGGTTCAAAGAGCCTTCCAATATTTGACCAGCTTCAGCGGCATCATAATTTTGATAGGAGAAAGCCTCTCAAATTTGTTTTATGTTAGCTCCTATCGAATTGTTATCTATAGAACTTTGAATAGGACTTTATTTTCCTTGGAGAAAGCCAAGAACTTTATCAAAATTAACTATATGAGCCTTCCAATAATTGAATAGAACTTTATTTTCCTCCTAAAGCATTATAGATAGGAGAACTTTATTTTGATATGAGAAAGCTAAGAAACCAACCCTTAGGAAGAAACAAAAATATAGATATAGTGTATGACTTCTAATCAAGTGATTGTTTGTTCGAGTCCCACCAGACATGCCAAATATTGTTGACAATCTTTTTATGCTCAGGTACTTTGTCCTATAAATACACACAATCTTTTTATGCTCAGGTACTTTGTCCTATAAATACACTACTGAAGACTACCGACAATGGAAATAAATGTCATCCTAGGCACAAACCAAGAAAACAGATTAATCTCTAGATTAGGGCCAGCTCCCTTCCTATAAAGCTTATATAAAATTTCCAAGTTTCACTAGTGATCATAGGGTATTCATTGTCTTCTATTGCAATAGTTAAAACTATACTTCATGATAGACATTTTGTGATTGACTTTGTATTGTTGCACTATTTTCTTAAGATTGAGACTTATCAGTCCTATTCTAGGATTAGCATCACATAGTCCAAGTATGCAGTTGATTTTCTCTCATAGTTTAATATGGCCAATAGGTAACTTGCACTAAATCCCGTTCTATTTAGAGTCAAACTTGAGGCAAAGTGTTGTACACGTGGTTGATGCAGCCTTATATAAGCAACTTTTTGGCATCCTCATTTACTTGACTCGTAAGAGACCTAAGATTTCATATGCCATCGGCATGGTCTCTTGGTTTATGTAGGAACTGGATGAACTACACTAGAAGTTAGCTAAGCTACTACTTCACTATGTTCAAGGCACTCACTACAGTAGGATTCAGTATGTTGTAGGCATTGATATTGAATTGGTTAGATGCACACATTCTGATTAGGTAGGTAATTCTCAAGATTGGAAGTCCGCTTCCAACAATTGTTTTTCACTCTCTAGTTGGTAGGCTATTCTCTCTTGTACTAAGAGGCTTCTTCTCTTCTTGGCACTTCATTTGTCAAGGCCTATATTTTCACCCACGTAAATTGCACGTAAGGAGAATGTTAGTGTAGAGGATGTTATGTTAGTGTAGCAATATCTGACAAAAATGTTTGATCCTTTATGCTTTGATACGCTGTCGGAATGATTTTATTATATCTAATCGGGATGGAATCGCCGTATTGATTTGTATTATACATGTACTACAAAATATTTGCTTTGAATCAGCCGTCCAAATTATGCAGTAGCAATCTACGAAAATAATAATAACAATAAATAAATGAAACTGGGGGGAACAAACGAAGGAGATTAGCTGTTGAGAAGTGGTGTGAAAGCTATAAGTAGTATTCGTTTCCTCACAGAATACATAATCTCTAGTTGCTTCCTTGGCGATGGCGAAGGGCATTATCTGTAGTTGTTTCCTCATGTTTTTATTGCTCACAGCGCCTCTTGATTTTGCTTATGGTAATATTTATCGTTCTTCTATTCAATAATACCATGGATTTTATTTGTTGTTTTTCTGTTGAAAATTCTGAAATACTTAGTGATGAGTAATATGTTGGTGATTACAAGGTGGTGCCTGTAAATCCCCGAGCGGTGCATTCAAGGGGTCATGCCTTAGCCCTTTTAGCGATGGCGACTGCGATTGGACGTGCAGATATCAAGATAAACAAGAGTATGGACATTGCGGAGATGGAAACGCTTGTTACTGTTATCGTAGCTGTTAGAATAGAAACGTTAGGAGATAGCCGTCGTAATGAACAATGAATCTTTATTCCAATAAGTTTCCCTGTTTCTTGTGTCATGGGAGAATAGGTTCCCATAAAACATATTATAAATCTATATAAAACATGGTAATGTTATTATATATATATTAGTAATTTCAGTTAATATATATTTATAAATTTATATATTAGTCATACTTTAAAACATTTTAAATTGTATTATTTAATTATTTTTATTTTTTTTGTTTGGTTTAAGATAAGAAAGTGAAAAAATATAGAGGGTTTTAGGTTTAAATAATGTTTTGAGTTTTCATTTAATTACAATTGTGATATAATCTATGTAAATGAAAAAACATGTTAATACTCAAATAAATATTGTATAAAACTAATTCAAGAAGACATATTAGAATTATGTAGATTGCTGAGAATTAATTTTGAAGATGTGCCTAACTTTTTGGTCCATTGTTAGGCTTACATCTTCTATTTTATTATAACTTGGCCTTCGCTCCCATTTGATTTAATATAACTTTTAAATTTATTAAAAGGAAAAAGTAGATTGTCACAATTAGTATAACAATTCTACTAGTCCATGCTAGTAGACCAAACCATAACACAATCTCATCTTTACCTTATAGATGTGCTAAAGTACTTTTGTTATTTTCGTGATTGTTTAGTATCTTTCTTAATTATTGATTATTACAACACTATTTGCATAGATGATGATCATTTCATTTTTAAGTTTGGAATTGTAGTTCAAAGAGCTTTACATATTTCTCCTAGAATAATGTTAGAATAAATCAACGTGGTAAACAAGTACTGATATGAATGTATGCAAAACAAGGTAATCTGTTGATTGCATACTTTTATTTATTAAAGACGTATTTTATTTCAAAAAAAAAATTATACTTTTTAGTTATTCTTTTAATTGAGTTGCCATATTATGTATAATAACAATTTAATAGGATAAACTTACTTTTAAATAACATTTTTTTATTCACACTAATAAACTAGTTTGTAATTATATTAAATACAAATATATCTTTTAAAACAAGTTCATGATAAAATATTTTCTAAGATTTCAAAGGTGATTTTTTTTCTTTTAATGTTAATTTAGGTTAATTAATTAAATGAAGCAACTAATCACAAATCAGCCAAGGTTAAATGAGTTCTTAGAGTGGAGTGTATTAGACTAAGAAATATCAAATATAAAGTATAATCATGCTATAAATAGTAATAAATAAACAAAGAGATTGCTTAGTTTTGTGACTAAACAACAGAGCCAACTAATAAAAAGAATGAGATCCATATGTCCCAAAATATATAAAGGTCTTGGCCAATCTTGTATATGGATCAAAATGAGAATATTCTTATCTACTCTATGTTGGGTCAACTTTACCATCTATAATCTAGTCTACAAATATAAACTTGCCTTGTATGTACAAACTTATACTCTAATGATCTCTAGATTTTATTGTCTAACTATGAGACCCAAACATGTTGTGATCTAGGTCACATTGTTTATAATTAATGAGTCAGAAAACTCTAGCTAAATGTGCACCTTGTAAGTAACCTTATGGATTTTGATTCTTAGATTCCATGTTGAAAATAAGTGCTAACATTAGGACATACTCTATTGTTCATTTTATTTATGTTAATGTTTGATTTGATTGTGAGGAATGATTCATGAGTAAGTTTGGCATTGATATAATGTGATTTAAATAAGTTATGATACCATGTCCATGCTAACCTTAATCTGTGTGATGTGACTATGTGAGATGTTCATTTTTAGATAGACTTGTTTAATTAGGTAAAGTATTAAATATCAACGAAATGTTCACTTAAATATTGATGTAAATTCTAAATTCAATTCATTAAATTATCAAAATTAGATTATATATAAATATTACTTTACATATATTACCAAAGTTAGGTATTGAGAGTTGTGTAATGTTTAATGATGGAAATTTAAACATGCTAATCAATGAGGTTGATCTATTTCCATGTTGGTGATGCATGAGTTTTGAGAAATATTATATTCCAAGGTATATGAACTTAATTGAGTTATTAATGAGTAAATGGTGTAATTATGTTTTCTCTTCTTTGGCTATATATAAATATACATCATGGATGTATTTTTGTTTATAATAAGTGTGCAGGAGTAAACAATTGCCAATGGAAGAATGAGAGAAACATCATTACCCTAATTTTTATCCTACTACACATTGTGAAGCAATTTTCATTTTGACCATGTACCTCAGTGAAGCAAATTTTAGAAGTCTAGTATGAATTAAGAGCCCTAAGTGTTAGCCATTTTATTTTTAGTGTCTATACTTTAATTTTAGAACCATAATTATATGTGATAGTGTATAGGCATATTTTCATGTGCTAAAGTGGGTGTGATAGTGAAAATATAGATGGATATTTTTTAGTAAACATAAATATGTGTAAAATGTTAATTTTGTGTTGTAAATTATTTTTGGGAGCTAAAACCAAGTACCTATGGGTAGAGTTCTTAAAGAAGTATGTAAGATGAATTTTGGGATTTGTGGTGTAGTGTGAGAGCTCTTTAAAAGAGTAATATTTATGAACGCATAGGTGCTTCGATCAAGGAACACTTAGTTGACCTCTTGGAGGGGGATTTGGAAGGAAAACTTCTATGTTGTTGGGAATGATTCATGGATCCCCTTGGAGGATATTGGTATTCCTAATGGTTAGAGGGTGGAGGAGAAACATTCAAGTGGAAGAAGAGTCTTCAACTCACTCCTTACTTATTTTGTAAGGGAAGCTCCTTCATTTCATACTTTTCTTTCTAGTTAAGATGCATGTTCTATTTGTGAAGGAATAAAATGAAGCATAATTATAGACAATACAGTCATTTTAAATGTTCTAAGTTTTGTGTAAATTAAATTTGATTTATTTTGTCTTAAACATAAAGGGAGTGTTTTTATGTGCAAGTGAGTTGGACATCTTTTAATCTTATGTTTATTCTCATCACCTACAAGATGTGTTTAACCATGTGATTTATATTGGTTGTGAGATCATGTCCTTATGATTTACAATGTGTGTGTAAGTACTTGCTTAGTAGCTTAGATAATTATTTTAGCTTGGGGGATGGAGCCTAATATATCCTGATGGAACCATAATGGATGGGTGGAGAGTATTATCTCACCATTTGCTTTATTAATTCTCAAGTTTACTAGTTTAAAAAATTCTCTTGCAATGAAAGTCCTCAAAATATAACTTTATATACAAAATTTAATTGTAATGGTTATGCTACGTTGTGAGAATTCTATATTGTAAAAATGAATGTGGATGAGGGAGAAAATGTCTCTCTATGTATTTTAAAAGATTGGAAAATTAAGTGTTCATTATAAAATAATAAGAGTGTGTTTCTTCTCAAACATTCTTCCTTGAAATTTGAGATATTTAGTTAAAATAGATATCCCTATATTATAAACCCATAATACACATTTGTGTGAGCATAAAAAGAGTGGAACTCATTCATAAATCTAAAAAATAAATACTTATAGATATACTTAAATATAACAAAAAATAATGATAATAAGTAAAATTATCAAAATATATATTAAATCTACAAGATACATTCTTTTATGTTTACATATAGTACAACTAAATCTAGTTTCTACATATCTTTTTTTGATCATGTAAAAGCTCAGAAAATTATTAGCAAACAATTATTCAATGAAATCAACAATGCTAATTCTAAAAATTTGAATGAAAACCTCACGATAGAGAGTGCAAAATGAAAATTAAAAAAAAAAAAAAAAAGTAAATGCAAATTTACCAATAATCTCCATTGAAAGTAGAGTTGATCCAAAATGATGAAGAGATGCGGGTCCTCTTTGCAAAGATAATCAAGTTATTTTAACATCATATAATTAGCACAAACGTGGATGGAAATATGAAGACATATTAATAACATGAACGTGGTTGACGAAGTAAGAGCATGAGGTTCTTATTTATAGGTTTTTACAGAAAAAGATCAATGGTGAAGGATGTTTGAGAAGATCAATGGTGGAGTATTCATGAGAGGATTCTCATAGGATCGAGGAGGCTTTGTTGTAGTCATGTAACATGCGTCCCCTTTGATTTAGGAAAAGGTGGAGATGAAGTGGAGAGAAAATAGTCATGTGTCATGACTATGTAACATGTGTCTTCTAGTTTAGAAAAAGGTGTAAATATGTTGGAGAGAACATATCCATGTGTTATGTAAGGTGGTCATGAGAGGTGGAGAACATGGATACTTAAACAATAGAATTATTTAATTAGGGGGAATTTAGCTAATTAAAGAATAAGTCTATTATATAATTAGTAAGTGGGATACATTAAGTGATGTAAATTAACTAATTTCGTCATTTAGTTAATTTAAAATAAGGTTGTGCATTGTGATAGGATAAATTTAGATGTCTACACTTGCAAATATGGCATTCCATGTGAACACATTTCTCTAAGACAATGTACCAAATAGTTCACGTGCATTGTCTATATTTCTATAGTTTCCATGTATCTTTATTGTGACATTTTCTCAATAGTTTAATTGGCTTTTCATGTTGAGTTATATTGTATTGCCCCTCATTTTTTGCTTTCTGTTAGATTGATAGTTGTTCTATTAGATCTAGGCACTATGACATTTTACTTGATGATGGATTTACTATTATGTTGTTAGTTGATGATACTTTGTTGATGTTAGACCTACGGTTATGATGACATTTGATGATATTTTGGTGATACTATTATTTACTTGGGTTATGCATATGTTATAACTGCTTTATGGACATATTTGATGATGTGGATTAATTTTATTCTGAGTATTATGTGTTATGATGCTATTATTTGGTAATTGTTTGTATACGATCATTATGTTATGTGCGATGTGGTTACTGGGTTGATGTGTTGGCGAAAGGGATAGCCTCACATTACTCATGCACGAGTACCCTGCTATGCTGTGATTTCCTTTCATGATATGTCTGACTAGATGATTGTATATGTATATGTTTGACTGTTAAATAATGATAAATATGAGTTGTCTTGTCTAGGAAATACGATATAAATAAAAATAGAAAGAAATCTTTCTGTCTAGTGGAAAATTAAATGAATTGCTTTGTTGTGGGAAATGAAAGAGGACGAGAGAGTGGGTGGCTAGTAACGGACAAATGAATTTATTGTATTTGCTATTTTATTTTTTCTAAGCGTATATTTGTGTGATGCTCTCTGGGATTTGGGGACCCTAAATAATAGTGGATTCGGGAAGAAAGCCTACATATTGGTGGATTGGGAAGGAGATCAAGGCATTCTATGAGAACAGTGGAAACAAGGCAAAAAGAGTAGTTTGGGGAAATAGCTTAAATCAAGTATGTATTTCATTGTTTTATGATAATGAATCTATTCTTGAGAATTGTTTTCTTTAAGTTTCTACCATGGATGATCTCAGTCTAAGTTATTTTTTGAAATATATTGTTAAGCTTCACATTCAAACCTAGTTTATGTGTATGCTGTAACCATTGCATTTACTTTTCTCTGAGGGTTCTTGCATGTCTTTACATTTGTATGCATGTGTACCAAGGCATCTTCAACTGCTATATCTGATGAAATTCATCTTTCCTTCTGCTTTGATGTTGTCCATGCTCTGTTCCAATGCTTCCATTTTCACTCAGGCTATGACAATCCTGGCAAAGGTCGCTACTTTAATATTAAAACTACCTGTCACATTTGTTTGAAAGTTTCTAAAGCCTTTGTAACAATTTCATTTTGCGTGTATTCTGCAACCATCGCATGTCTTGGGTCTATGTGTGTTTGATGCAAGTGTCAAGCCATTTTTATGCCTTGTGCATGATTCCACTTTTTGCATACATATCTGCTAGGTCAGATGCAACCTACAACATCTAACTTATATCTTCCTTCCATTATGTTTGGATGGACGGTCATGCCATTTCAAAACTTCAATTTTGGCACAGGCTGTAGGATGATGACAAAGGTCATTGTTTGATTTTAGACCTGCAATTGCATTTACTTGAAAGTTTCTTAAACCTCTTCTAGAAATCCATTTTATGCATCTCCTGCAACCACCGTATTTGGTTAGAAGACATCCCTTTGAGGCTTTCTAGCAATCATATCACATGCCTCATATAACCTTCCACATTTTCCATTTAGCAAATAACGTGACTTCTCTATGCTTCTTTCTTTGATTAACCGTCGACTGAAGCATTTTCAACTATAAATTCTGACCTGGATCCTATCATTCTTTTCATGCATCAATGTATGTTCTTACAAGCTAATAGGATGTTACCTTGTAAAATTTACTTTAAACCTGCTAATCACTTTTGCCTGAAAGTTCCTATAGTCTTCTCAACAAACCTATTTTGTCCGTTGCCAGTAATCATTGCATTCCACGGGATGACATTTCTTTGAGGCATTTTGTCAAATAGTGAATGTCTCTTGTTTGCACTTCCTCATTGGCATATTCGTTGTCCAGAGCATTTACTTGAAAATTTCTGAAGCCTTTACTACTAATCCATTTTGTGAAATCCTGCAATCATTTCTTTTTGTGAAATAACATTCCTCCAGAGTAAATCCAACTACAATATCTGATAGAAATCATTCATAGAAACTTTAACTTATTGGAATTGATTTATTAAAAAGTTCTTTTATTAAAATTTCATTTATTACCAAGTTTTTACAAACCTGCAAATTTATATATATTAATCAATGTATATATTATATATATACATACATATTATATTCGAGTATTAATCAAATCAGATATGTGTCAAATATTGTACTTGACTTATTTAGGTTATGTTATTGAAGTTTAATTGATTAGGTTGTTGATTTTTTGAACTTTAGATTGAAAAAGAATAAGATAAAGGAAATTAGTGATATAGGTCGTAGTTGTTGTAATTTGATTAAATGGAACTCGTTATGTTTGTAGATTTAAATATTGATAAATTGAAATTTAAATTAGTATTTATTCTTATTATGATTTCCTTATAATGGATTTGTTAAGTTGAAAATTGGTTAATAGAATTGTATCATAGCATTATTCTTTTGATTTACAAGATTTGCATTCAGATAATAGGTATTGCAAGTTGAAATTTCATTATGTAAGTGAATTTGTCATTGGTTGTAATGGGGTCAATGTGCAAGTTGATAAGGTTTTTATTCCAAAGGCGTAGGAGGTTTATGTTATGATTCTTTGTATTATGTGGATAGGTAGTAATGTTATGAGAGTATGATGTCTCTTGTTTATGTATGAGGACTTTGGTAATCATAAATGAGGAAGAATGTTGTTTATTTTTATGGGATTGCTTTAATTGGAAGTATTGGGCAATGATTAAGAGTTGGTCCTATTGGTTATGTTTTGTATGCAAGAGGGGAAATGCCTTACATTTTTTATGTATACTTGTCGTTATGATGGTCCTTGTCTTGTTTGACAGGGTCTTCTAGATGTAGATAGGGGAGTGGCTTTCAATGTGGGGCTGGTGCCCAAAGTGGCTACCAAGGTAACGCATTGAAAGTTGATAATCAAGTGATAACTTAATAATAAATCTAGAGGGTGGGTAGTTGTTCACAGTAAACAATATAATTAGATTCTTCACCCATGCATGTAGTGCTAGTTTAGACTAAGGATGGGATGAGAAGGCATGGTTGGTAAGATCAACTTCCTTGTCCTCACGAAAGGAATGTTGGTTTTGAATGTGTCACCCTGTAGGGTCGGTGTCTAGTGAGAGATTGTCAGGGTAACCATAGATGGGGGCCAACGTCTAGTGAGAGACTGAGAGACTGTTAGGGTAACCCATGTTAGGACCATGTGATGACACTCTTCCCTACTGTAGCCTAGCATTCCCTTTTTGTATTCTCCTCTTTTTGTTGTGTGACTGCCTCTCGAAGTGATGGTTGAGTTACTTGTGATGTTCATTTTGACTATGTTGTGTTGGAGTCTAGGGTAGTCCTTGCACCTGTTAGTTTATTATTTCCTTGAATGTTTCATGTCATGGTACCTTATTGTTATCTCCTAGCATGGGGGATGGACCTTAGGGTTCCCCATGGTCAGGTCATTGTGCTTTTATCTCCATTGGTTTTCTTGCTATAGATTGTGAGTGAGAAGGATGTATTGCTTGTAGCAACTATCAGATCTTGATCTAGCTCGAGGAGACATATATTTATGTTCTTGTCATGTAGATTCATGTACTATTGCCTTGATGTATGCACTCCAATGTAATCAGAAAAGAGATATTGTAACAATGTAAATATGTACTCCCTCTGGTAAAGTAAATTGTATTTGTACTTGTAATACTTTATATAGGATCTCGATGTTTCTTATCTGATGATATATTATGAAAGAAAGAAATGTATGTGTTGATTCATTTGATACAATTAGGTTTAGATTGAATCATGATTGTTAGTTAGATCATGTTATTAGTTAGTAATGCAGCCATGGAATCCCTTGAAGATAGAGATTAACTAAATGTTATGAATAAATTTGATTTACATTTCATTGTTATTTCCTTCTTAAAAAAAATTATCCTTTTGTATGGAATAGTTGAGCTATTCCCTTGGGTTTAAGGGTAGAGTGTTACATTTTGGTATCAGAGCTAGGTTTAAACACTGGGTACTCTAGTTTTATATGAGCCCATTATGTTGTCCTAGTTGCTTAGATTCTGTAGATTTTGTTTTTCCTTTTTGTCTTCCTCGCCTAACAAACTGAGGTTGTCCTTTGGCGGTATTTGTGTAGGAAGATGCCTAGAGGTCGAGGACGAGGTCGGGGTCAAGGTAGGGGATGCGGGAGAGGAGGTAGTGGTAGCCCTCCTCCTAGTTCCACTTGTGAGAGTGCTTAGGAAGGAACGGGTCAAAATATAGAGAATTAGGGTTAGCCTGAGGGATCTCAGTTGCGTCATCTACTTTAGGAGCTCCTTGCCCGCTTAGGCCCTAGATAGGAGGTTGATCAGCTGGAGGAGAGGGAATGAGAAAGCTCTCCTAGGAGGAGAGAGATGATAGCAAAGTAGGAGTCTATCTTAGCACGCCACAGGAGAGACCTTATGAGGGCATGCCCTCCCACTTTTGATGGTTCTAGTAGTGGCTTGGAGGCAAAGACCTGGTTAATAGATTTGGACAGGTGTTTTTCCATACATTCCTATGGTAGTAACACCAAGGAAAGATGTGCCATCTTGCACCTTAGAGGTTTTGTTTCTACATGGTGGTGATTGGAGGAGAAGAAGTTATGTTTGGATATTGGTACAATTTCTTGGGAATTATTTTTGGAGAGGTTCAGATCTTGTTTCCTATCAGATCATTGGAAGTAGTGACGTGCTGACAAGTTTCATGAGTTGAGACAGATGGCTATGTTAGTAGAGCAGTATGAGCATAGGCTCTATGAGCTTAAACAATATGCAGGTATTGGCAATGATGAGGCCATGTTAGTTTAGCACTTCATTAGGGGCTTAAATGCTCATATTAGTGGAGTATGTGTCTTTGAGCCTAAGACCATGGAGGTGGTAGTCGAGAAGGCCCTTCTAGTAGAGGAAAATTTGGCCATGGCTCTTGGAGGCCATACAGGTGTGTAGATTGGTAGTGTGGCTCCAGCAAGTTTTGGGTCTCATGGTGGTTAGTCTCATGTAGCAAGCTCTTCTAGAGGCCATCATGCACTTGCTAAGGGTAAACAGTAGCAGCAGTAGTATTCCTAGTCAAAACTAAAGAATTCTTAGCCTCAGCAAGGTAATAGGTTCCAGTCTAGGAAAAATCAGACTCAGCAGTGAAACAGGCGTAATCATACTGATCAGCCAAATCAGAGCACCCATTCTGCAGTTAGTAGAGGTAGTTTCCAGTAGTCTAATGCATTCTTAGGTAGTGGAGGATATGGCAGAGGTACAGGATGTTTCTCTTGCGGCCAACAGGTCCATATGGCTAGGCAGTGTCCATAGAAGAACATTACAGGATTTGGTCAGAGGCTGGTAGCTTTAGAGATGACCATTGATGATGCAGGTAGGTCTCATAGGGTGTTTGCAGTGGTTGATAATTGCCAAGAAGAACATCAGGGCACAATTATAGAGACTAGTGGTGTGTTGCAAGGTATTGGTATTTCCATTCTTATCGACTCTCGTGCTTCTGATTCTTTCATTTCCCCTTCTTTAGTGGAGCGTTGTGGATTGGTGGCAGTAAAGCAGGATGTTAGGTGGCAAGTTGAATTGGCCTCTAGGGCTGGATAGCTGTAGAATCCCTCGTGTATGGTTGCGGTTAGAGGATTGGTTTTCTATTTACCACAGTAGATCTCTGCATCATACCCCTAGGATCTTATGATATAGTGTTGGGTATGGATTGGTTTGATGCTCACCAAGTAGTGATAGATTGTCAGTGTAAGTTAGTGCAGTGTTTGGATGATTCTGGCAGTGAGGTAGAAGTAGTTGGCATTCAAAGACCCATCTCCTTGCATATGATTTTTTCCATGCAACTAAAGAGATGTATGCGTTAGGGTTACCAGCTATTTTCTGTGACGGTTAATGATTTAGAGTTAGGGGAGAGTCGAAAGATGTGCCTTGATGATCATCCTATCCTTAAGGAGTATACAAATGTCTTTCCTAGTGAGATTCTGGGGATGCCACCTAAGTGTGACATTGATTTCAGGATAGATCTTGTTCTTGGAGCAGAACCAATATCACGAGCTCTATATTGGATGACCACTCAAGAGATTAAGGAACTTCAGTTGTAGTTAGAGGAATTGTTAGAAAAGGGGTTCATTCATCCTAGTGTCACTCTTTGGGGAGCACCTATCATTTTTGTGAAGAAAAAGGATGGATCTCTTTGCTTGTGTATTGACTATCTGCAGCTGAATAAGGTGACTGTGAAGAACAGATATCCCTTGCCATGGATTGATGATCTCTTTGATCAAATTAAGGGGGCTAAGGTGTTTTCAAAGATTGACCTTAGGTTGGGCTATCATCAGTTGCATATCTTTGAGGCAGACATGTTGGCAAGAGACACTATATGGATTCATGGTTGTTGTCATTGATGGCAACAAAGGTCATCCCACATATCCGCAAGTCATAATGTGTCTCTACCGGAAGTCAGAATAAAAGATGTTGTGGTCCGGTGAAGAAGAACAGAGCATGTGGCAAGGTCCAACAGATTGGTCCGGACCTCTCAGAGGAAGTGTCTTGGTGCAGTGCGGATTTGGGGAAGTCAAGAGGACTACCTTGAGTGGTATATTCCAAGGATTTAGCCTCCGGTGATGGACAAGGAAAAAGATATGAATGGTTGAGTACCGGATTCCTGAGAGACAGTGAAAACAGAGGAAGAACTGACTGGCAGAGTATCAGACTGCTTTCCGGATGGGTTACTGTTGATGACAGAGGTTGTGAAGGCATGAATCATGTTTGGCCGACATGATTAATGATATCTACAAGTACATGATTGATCCGCATTGCTTGGTGAGGAAGGATTCAGCCGACAGAATGAGAGTTTATAAGAAACTAGACTATTCCGGATGCCGACTAGAAAGGTGATGAAATTACTTGTGCGGATATATATAGAGGATGGATTTAGTTGTGAAGGGTGTGTTGGTGTGGAGATATATGCGAATAAGTCCAGATAAAGAGCAGAGGTAGCAAAAAGGATCCGGTATGTGAAAGATAGCAGAATAAAGAACAGAGGAAAGATGAAGTGCAGCAGATCAGTGTACTGAGCCTAACCGGAACTGAACTCCAGCATATGCAGATGCTTCCAATCAGTTCAAGACTGTGATTCTCATCACTTTGTAGACAGTGTGTCTCCTTGTAGGCAGTGGGCCTCTTTGTGAGCAGTGTGCTCGGGCAGTGAGCCCTAATTGGCAAGTGCCATTTTTGTAATTTCCTATTCTTCTAACAGAGAATAATTTTGGGTTAATCACCTCGTGGTTTTCTCCCTTAACAGGGTTTCCACGTCAAAAATACTGTGTCATGTGTTTCTTATTTCATGGTTAATGTTTTTGTGTTTGATTTTATGCTGCATCAATTAAAAGGAAAGTTCAATAAAGGAAATAATTAGGATAACTGATTCACCCCCCCCCCCTCTCAGTTATCAACAATTGGTATCAGAGCCAAGTTCCTCCTAATAGAGCCTAACAACTTGAGGAAGATCTGGGATTTCAAATGGATGCATATGGTTTAAGGGAGCAACTCAAGACTGCTCTTGAGGATCTTGAACAGTCAAATTCTGAAGTCAGTGAATTAAAGGAAAGACTCAAACAGGCTGATGAATTCATGAGAGAATTAAAAGACAAATTAAGTCTCTCTATGAAAAAGAGAAAGGAGCTGCTTCAACAGTTGGCAAGACAAAGTGAAGAAAGAAATACAAATGAAGAATTGACTGAGCAAACCAAGTTATGTGAAAAGTTATCAAAAGAAGTCATTATGTTAAGACATGAAATGGAATCAGGAACTATAAAGTTTACTCAAGAGATTGAAGAAAAAAGAAAGGCTGAAAACAATCTAAGACAATCTCTTAAAGAAAAATCAGAAGAATGCCACCAGATGGACAGGATTATCAGACATCTTGAATCTGATCTTGAAGATGCCAAAGATAATGAAGGAAAACTTGAGGATCAAATTGCCTCTCTCAAAAGAGACCTTCAAACAGCAAATGAATATAAAGAGAAATTCAAGATAAGTTCTGCTCAACTTGAAGTTCTTCTTGGAAGTCAAAAGAGGACAGATGACAAGTATGGTTTGGGATATGAGAAAGGAGAAAGCTCTGGATCCGGTCAGAAGAATCTTGGATCAGAAAATCCAAGAAGCAGGCCTAGAAGACCTCCGGTAAGATAGCCAAATGCTCAAAGATATCCATCCTTCAATGGATATTGCCACAGCTGCAACCACTTTGGTCACAAAGCTTATCAGTGCAGAATGAGAATGAATCAGATTAATTCATCCTTCTCCGGACAGTGCTTCAACTGCAAAAGGTATGGACACAAATCCCATGAATGCAGAAGTATGCAAGTAAACAAATCATTCAAAGGTAGATGCTTCACATGCAATAGAGTAGGTCATATGGCTAATCAATGCAGATCAAGAGGATATCAGTCAAATATGCAAAGAAATGTTATTTGCCAAATCTGCAATAGGTCCGGTCATAATGCTAAAGTTTGCAGAAACAAGAATCAGGACAAAAGAGGTCCGGTGTATAATCAGAATCAAGACAAGGGTAAACAAAAGATGAATGCGGATGAGGTTAGGAATCAGATGAGCAAGATTTGGGTGAAGAAAAGTTCAGAGAATGTAGAGGTTGGATCCGCACCAGACTCTGGTGCTGATATTTCTTCTGGAAATTAAAAAGTGAGCTCAGGCTCAGGGGGAGACTCAAAGAAAATCTTGTTCCCCCAGCCAAACAAGTGGTACCGGATGTGGCACAAGATGCGGATCAAAGGGTTTGTAGATATGAGTCTTGAGATACTCCAGTCAAGTTTTCAGAGGTCCACATGGAGTTATGAAGAAGCTGTGATCGATCAAATAAGACCTGTTCAGGGAAATGCTCCGGTATGATAAAGGATTACAATAAGGTCCAGAAAGATCCGGAAATGCACTATCTTGTTCTGCGGATTGGACAGAGTGTTTGGGATGTTCTTGTAATATGTTACCTCGATTTATTCATGATTGAAAGATCCGGATGATATCCACAGATCAGGACTAATCCGGGATACTCCAAGCTATCCAAACAAGGCAAACCGGAATGATGTAGGTGAAGCATTTATTGCAGACAGATATTAGGGTTCGCGGAGCAATTTAAGGGATTTCTCAAAGGACATTTGCTCATTCTGCACTCGAGAAGAAGCAAAAAGTGGAGCTCTGCAACAAGGTTCATCAAGCACACCAAGGATCTCCTGCCGAAGCTATTGCATAAAGAAATCAATCCAACCACTCCGTGCAAACCGAAGGCGCATAAGGTATTCTCCGTTTTTCATTACCTCACTGCAAATCTTTGAAGAATGGCTACTCCAAACATAGTTAAGATCTCTGATAGACCTCGCCCCTCATTCAAGAAACATCCCTACAAATCATTGGAGGTAGATCCACTAGGAGCCTTCTCTAGTGTTCCCCACGGAGTTTTACATATCGAAGACATTAGGGTTTACATACATGCAAGCATTGAAGAATTTGGGGAATTCAAATTAAGAGACCTCTATCACAAGCAACTGATAGACAATGCTTTTGAGCTTAAACCAGAGTATAAGGATATCCAAAAGAAACAATTTGAGCAATTTATTCATTTCCCCTGCTTTGAAGAAGATGAATGGGTCCGGTATGTACTGAGCAGGATGCATGACAACTTTCTATGGCTAGATAGACCCTGCAAGATCACAAAAGAGGCAATTAGAGCAGTAACTGGTCTATACTCTTCCGGAGGGGTACCTATCCTCAAATCTGTCAAGAACAACATTGTAACTGAGGCCACCGGATCAAAATTTGATAAGAGGGCAATGACCATTGAAGACATCTCGGATCCGGATATCAAATATGCATCAATGATAATAGGATACAAGATCTATCACTCCAGCAGGGAGAATTCTGTATCCGGAACTGCAGTATACACTGCCTATGAGATGCTAAGAAAGAATGCAGAGTATGATCTCTGCGAACTACTGCTAAGCCAATTAATGGAAAATATACAGAAAATCAAGAAGGATAAGAAGAATTCCTTTAAGTATGGTACTCTTATTGTATGTCTATTCTTCTACTTCATGAATGAGCTACCCGGAACAAGTGGATGGGTATGGCAGAATGACAAACCTGTTGCAGTCCAGATAAGAGACTATTTGCATGGACTTGGGGATGCAAAAGCGAGAAATACAGCTCTATGGGGATACTTCAAAAACTTTCAGAGCATGATGCAAGCAAGAGAGAGAATTCCCCAGTCTCTCATTGAGAAATACAAGGACTCAGTGTGCTTTATGGTTGACACTGATCAGTGCCTAATGGAGGCAGTGGAGCCAAGGACTGTCTGGATCATGCCCATGGGGTATGAAGTTGATGAACAGATAGTGGAGCTGCATGTTCAACACATGCTAAGTCAGCCCAAAGATCCTAAGGCAGAAAGGTTTGGAACCTTTGAGGAGCTGAGTGTAAAAATACATGTAGAACTCAGGGAACCTGAGATTAAAAGAAAAGTAAGAAAAGAAGTAGAGCACATTGCTCAAGGCCTAGGCATCTCAAAAGAAGCACTTGATGCCAGCCGGGAAAAGAGGAGGAAGGCTGAGGAAGAAGAGAAAAGTAAAGAAAGTGCTCCGGTTGGAGCTCCCACCCGGACCAGATCATCAAAGAGATCTGCACCTCCCTCAACCAAAAGTTCAAAACCGGAAGTCCAGGCATCCGGTAAGAGATCCAAGACAAAAGCCACAAGGGCTTATGGAAGCCAAAAGGATGAAGAGGAAACAGAATCAGATGAGGGAGTAAGAGAAGTAAAGAAACAGAAGAAGAAAGGATCCGGTAAGCCCTCCACAGGCCAAGACAAGGATGAAATGGCAGAGGTAACTGTTGAAAAGCCCACTCTGTCACTAGAGAGCATAATCAAGTCGGTCACCATGGATGGAAACCTTCAACCAATAACTGAATCATATGCTGACTTCAGTGAGGCCGACCAAAAGACTCTGCAGGAGGCCACAGTAAAATATCTTAACATATATAATAAGGCTTTCATTGAAATAATATCTCTTATTCCTAAAAGCCTAGAAAAGGAAATGGAAGTAAGAAAGAATAATGCTCATGCTAAAGATCTTGAGATCCGGGAGCAGATAGCTATTCAGCTATATCCTCAAATTGATCCCAAGACAATGAACATTATCTTCAAAGACTGCAAAGATGAGTTCAGAAGCAAAGCCAGGATGAATCAACTCATGCTTGGCGAGACTGACAAAGTGGCCCAAGAAACAGAAGAGATCCTCCGGAAGGCCTTCAAAAGGTTCAATCTTCCGGTTGTAGAGGATTTAGGTATAGAAACAGCTGAGGACTTGGGACCCTCTGCTCCAGAAGAAGTGGCCCATGAACAAACTACCATCTCTCCTCCGGTTTCCCCTACAGTCTCCGGATCCAAAGAAGAAGAGCAATTACAGGAGAAGGAAGCAGTGGTGAAAGACAAAGAGGTTGACAGTTCTAAGATTGCAGAAGAAAAGAAACATCTGTCTCCGGCAAGAGACACTGCACAAACTGTTCAACAATTTTTGAGCAAAGAAACTCTAGAGATTGATGAACCGGAGCTTCTAAAAGGTCCATTTGATTTTGACTCTCTCTCTCCGGTACAAACAATGAAGATAGCCTCATTTGCAAATGCCAAGGCAAATGAAAAGCTCCTGAAGTCTCATATGGAAGACTGTGAGTTGATAAAGGCTGCTTCCGGAGTACTTGTAAAAATCATGCCATCAATCCAGATAGATCCGACAGCCTCCTCTTCCGGTAATCTAAAAACCTTAGTCAGCAGTGTTGATACACATTTTGATTCTCTAGAAAAATCAGCTGAAGAAAAGGTCCGGAAGGAATTTTTGGATAAAAGATTCTCAGAAATATTAGAATTAATCTCTAAGGATAGGAAGATTGTAAGCATTGGAATAAGGAGCTTAGAGAATGCTCTTAAGGATGGCGGTGACATCTACAAATTTTGTATATCCTGGTCAAAGGCAACAACAGCATTTGACAAGAAAATAAAAGAGGAACAGGATAAGCTACAAAGCTTATCTCAAAGTTTTGATCCTCTCTCTTCCTCTATAATAAATCAAGAATGTCAGACCATTGCAGTCTTGAATGAAATAAAAAATCTTGAGAAGGAAAGGAAGAACATCACTAACCGGATGGGAGAACTTAGAAGGATTATAATCCCTAAGTTGGAAACTATGCATGAGGCCATCAGTGATGCTCAGACCACCGCCCAAACAAAAGATCCGACAGATCTCAAGCGGGCAGAAGCTTTTGCATTTTTGTTAAGTGGTCACATTTCAATTTTGGACAGAATGAAGCAAAGTTGGGCTACAGAAATGATTCAATTGCAGACATCCTTTGCAGACATTCTTCAGTATATGTGAGTATGTAAATATGCGGCTATGTATAGAAAATTTTTGAAAATTTTGGTGTGCGGACCCTACCCTTTGCCATTGATGTCAAAGGGGGAGTGAGGAGCAGTGAAAAATGAGGGATCCAACTAAGGGGGAGTTCCGGAAATTGTATATAAGGACAGAGCATCAGCAAAGGGGGAGCATAGTGAAAACACTTAGTCATTTTTCACTAAGTGTTGCCATCAATGCCAAAGGGGGAGATTGTTGGCAAGAGACACTATATGGATTCATGGTTGTTGTCATTGATGGCAACAAAGGTCATCCCACATATTCGCAAGTCATAATGTGTCTCTACCGGAAGTCAGAATAAAAGATGTTGTGGTCCGGTGAAGAAGAACAGAGCATGTGGCAAGGTCCGACAGATTGGTCCGGACCTCTCAGAGGAAGTGTCTTGGTGCAGTGCGGATTTGGGGAAGTCAAGAGGACTACCTTGAGTGGTATATTCCAAGGATTTAGCCTCCGGTGATGGACAAGGAAAAAGATATGAATGGTTGAGTACCGGATTCCTGAGAGACAGTGAAAACAGAGGAAGAACTGACTGGCAGAGTATCAGACTGCTTTCCGGATGGGTTACTGTTGATGACAGAGGTTGTGAAGGCATGAATCATGTTTGGCCAACATGATTAATGATATCTACAAGTACATGATTGATCCGCATTGCTTGGTGAGGAAGGATTCAGCCGACAGAATGAGAGTTTATAAGAAACTAGACTGTTCCGGATGCCGACTAGAAAGGTGATGAAATTACTTGTGCGGATATATATAGAGGATGGATTTAGTTGTGAAGGGTGTGTTGGTGTGGAGATATATGCGAATAAGTCCAGATAAAGAGCAGAGGTAGCAAAAAGGATCCGGTATGTGAAAGATAGCAGAATAAAGAACAGAGGAAAGATGAAGTGCAGCAGATCAGTGTACTGAGCCTAACCGGAACTGAACTCCAGCATATGCAGATGCTTCCAATCAGTTCAAGACTGTGATTCTCATCACTTTGTAGACAGTGTGTCTCCTTGTAGGCAGTGGGCCTCTTTGTGAGCAGTGTGCTCGGGCAGTGAGCCCTAATTGGCAAGTGCCATTTTTGTAATTTCCTATTCTTCTAACAGAGAATAATTTTGGGTTAATCACCACGTGGTTTTCTCCCTTAACAGGGTTTCCACGTCAAAAATACTGTGTCATGTGTTTCTTATTTCATGGTTAATGTTTTTGTGTTTGATTTTATGCTGCATCAATTAAAAGGAAAGTTCAATAAAGGAAATAATTAGGATAACTGATTCACCCCCCCCCCCCTCTCAGTTATCAACAAGACATTCATAAGATAGCATTACGCACTCGCTATGGGCACTATGAGTTCACCGTTGTGTCATTCCGGTTGACAAATGCACCTTCTGTGTTTATGAACCTGATGATTGGTGTATTTCACACTTATCTCAACAGATTTGTCTTTGTGTTCTTGGATGACATATTGATTTATTTGAGGACTATGGAGGAACATGAGGATCATTTGCAGTAGGTTTTGCAATGTTTGAGAGAGAATCAGTTATATGCAAATTTGGAAAAGTGTGAATTCCTTCAGGTAGAGGTGAGATATTTAGGGCATGTTATTTCTGGTGAGGGCATTGCCATGGATCCTTTGAAGATCCAAGCCATCATGGATTAGCCTGTGCCCACTAATATTTTAGAGTTTCACAATTTTATCGGTTTAGTAGGCTATTATCAATGGTTTGTATAGGGTTTTTTGAGGATAGCTCACCCTATCACTTCTCTTCAAAGGAAAGGGAAGAATTTCATTTGGTCAGAGCAGTGTCAAGAAGCCTTTTAGACTCTTAAGGAGCGGTTGACTAATGCACCCATTTTGGTGGTTCCTGACCCTACCAGAGAATTTGTGGTGTGTACCGATGCATCTTTGGAGGGTCTAGGAGTAGTTCTGATGCAGGATGGTCATGTGATAGCCTATGAGTCTCGTAAACTTAAGGATCATGAGTTGAACTATCCCACACATGATCTGGGGTTAGCCACCATCATGCATGCTTTGATGAGATGGAGGCATTTTCTATTGGGGCATCAGTTTGAGCTGCATAGTGATCATCGTAATTTACAGTATATATTCACATAGCCAAACCTAAATGCTAGGCAGAGGCGATGGATGGAGTTCTTGTGTGAGTATGATTTTGAGGTGAAGTATATCCAGGGTAAGACAAATGTTGTGGCAGATGCTCTTAGTCAGTGGAGGCATGAGCTTTTAACAGTCACTCTTGCAGTGGATTTGAGAGGTTAGATTCTTGCAACACTTCCTACCGATAGCTCGTATCAGGAAGTGAAGTTTGAGGTTGAGTCAGGTAGATCCTTGGAGGGTAGATTTGCCAGTTACTCTCTTGAGTCGGATGGTCTCTTATGACACTTGGGTCACATCTATGTTCCCATTTTAGAGGGTCTTCGTACCCTAATTATGTCAGAGGTACATCAGGTACCCTACTCAGCACATCTAGGTGTCAAGAAGATGCACATAGATCTCTGTCAGTTGTATTTTTGGGTCAGAATGAAGAGTGATATTTCTGATTTTGTCTTGAGGTGTTTAGAGTGTCAGAGGGTAGAGGCAAAACATCAGCATCCCATAGGTGTTCTTTAGCCACATCTTGTTCCAGAATGGAAATGGGACACTATTTTTTTAGACTTTATAGTCAGCTTGCCCATATCCTCTCGTTGTCATGATGCCATTATGGTCACTGTGGACAGGTTGACTAAAGTAGCAGACTTCTCTCATGTTTGGTCTTCTTATAATGCTTCTTCTATGGCCAAAATTTTCATGGAGGACATAGTCAGATTGCATGGGATTCCTCACAGGATCATCTCCGATAGGGATCCAGTGTTCACTTCATCTCTCTGGACATCCTTATAGCATGCATTGGGGAATTAGGTTCTTGAGGATATGCTCACGATGTATGTCATGGATCAGCAGACCCAACGGGAGGATTATTTGTACTTGGTGGAGTTTGCATACAATAATGGGTATCACAGTTCTATTGGTATGTCTCCTTTTTAGGCTTTGTATGGTCATCCTTGTCAGACCCCACTGAGTTGGGATCGTCTTGAGCACAGAGTTCTTCTAAGATCAGAGATGCTCTGGGAGATGGAGCAGTAGGTTGATCATATTAGAGAGCATTTGGTGGTAGCCCAGGATAGACAAAAGAAATATGCAGATGCCTATAGGGTTGATTGTCAGTTTTCAATTGTTGACTGGGTGCTCTTACGGTAGCGTCTGTGAAAGAGTATGATCTATTATGGAAAAGGCTCTAAGATTGTACCACACTTCATTGGGTCATTTGAGGTTCTGGATAGGATCGGTCATATTGTGTACCATCTTGCTTTGCCAGCCAGTTTATCATGAATCCATGATGCATTTCATGTTTCTTTTCCCAAGCCATATTATCCATATATTGCTCATGTTCCTGACTGGAATGCTTTACAGGTAGAGAAAGGATAGCTAGCTTTCGAGCCTATAGGCATTTTGTAGCACAGGAGACTTTCCCTTAGGGGCAAAGACGTGGAGCAAGTCAGGGTCCAGTGGGATCCTAATGATGAGTCTTCAGCTACCTAGGAGGATGCAACCTGGATGCAAGAGTTATGCCCATACTTGTTTACAGACTTCTAGGAGTAAGCATGATTCTGGGGGAGGATGTAGTGCCCCTCATTTTTTGCTTTCCCTTAGATTGATAGTTGTTCTATTAGATCTAGACACTATGACATTTTGCTTGATGATGAATTTACTATTATGCTGTTAGTTGATGATACTTTTTTGATGTTAGACCTATAGTTATGATGACATTTGATGATATTTTAGTGATACTATTATTTACTTGGGTTGTACATATGTTATAACTGCTTTATGGACATATTTGTTGATGTGGATTAATTTTATTTTGAGTATTATGTGTTATAATGCTATTAGTTGGTAATTGTTCATATATGATCATTATGTTATGCATGATGTGGTTACTGGATTAATGTGTTGGTGAAAGGGACAGCATCGCATTACTCATGCGTCAGTACCCTACTACGCTATGATTTCCTTTCACAGTATGTCTGACTAGATGATTATATATCTATATCTTTGACTATTTTATTTGTTGTAGGCTATAGGTATCAGGCATTGACTCCACCTGAATTGACAGGTCTGAGACTGCCTTAACACCAATCGAAATTGTTTGACGGAGATAACGTAAGGTCCCCTAGCTTTGTCATCATCCTTGAAAAGGATGAGTATCCAGTCTTGTATCATGTCAGTAAGGTCAGAATGGGAATGATTGTAAGTCACTATTGTTCAATCGTGTGTAGTCGTCAGGTATTGTTCGATATGTAGTTTTTCAGGTTGTAATTGTGTGATTATTGTTTTGGTTAATTGCTTCTTTAAAATAGAAATTATTAGTCTTGAGGGCACTTTGATAAATAAATAATAATATTAATGAGGTAAATAAAGTGTTTTAAAACGGGAATTTAATTGATAATTTTAACATGAAAAAGAAAATTATAAACAAGTAATATTTTGTTAGTGTCCATAAAAATAAATTTATATTTGTGTGTTGACATAAAATATTCTATGTTCTAATCTAAGATCAATAAATAATGATAAATCTGAGTTGCCTTATATAGTAAATACGATATAAATAAAAATAGAAAGAAATCTTTCTGTCTAGTGGAAAGTTAAATGAATTGCTCTGTTGTAAGAAATGAAATCAGAGGAGAGAGTGGGTAGTCAGTAATGGACAAATGAATTTATTATATTTTCTATTTTGTTTTTTTGAGCGTATATTTGTGAGATGCTTTCTAGGATTTGGGGAACCTGAATAATAGTGGATTTAGGAAGAAAGCCTACATATTGGTGGATTGGGAAGGAGATCGAGGCATTATGTGAGAAGAGTGGAAACAAGGCAAAAGGAGTAGTTTGGGGAAATAGCTTAAATCAGGTATGTATTTCATTATTTTGTAATAATGAATCTATTCCTAAGAATTGTTTGCTTTAAGTTTCTACCATGGATGATCTCATTCTGAGTTGTTTCGTGAAATATATTGTTAAGATTCACATTCAAACCCATTTTGTGCGTATGCTGCAACCATTGCATTTACTTTTCTCTAAGGGTTCTTGCATGTCTTTACATTTTTATGCATGCATAACAAGGCATCTGCAACTGCTGCATCTATTTCAATGCTTCCATTTTCACTCAAGCTATGAGAATCCTGGCAAAGGTCGCTGCTTTAATGTTAAAACTACATGTCACTTTTGTTTGAAAGTTTCTAAAGCCTTTGTAACAATTTCATTCAGTCTATATTCTACAACCATCACATGCCTTAGGTTTGCATGTGTTCGATGCAAGTGTCTTGAGCCGTTTGCATGCCTTGTGCATGATTCCACTTTTTGCATACATATTTGCTAGGGCAAATGTAACCTACAACATCTGACTTATATCTTCCTTCTGTGATGTTTGGATAGACGGTCATGTCATTTCAAAGCTCCAATTTTGGCATAGGCCATAGGATGATGACAAAGGTCGTTGTTTGATTTAAGACTTGCAATCGTGTTTACTTGAAAGTTTCTTAAAGCTCTTCTACAAATCCATTTTATGCCTCTCTTGCAACCACTATATTCAGTCAGAAGACATCTATTTAAGGCTTTCTAGCAATCAGATCGCGTGCCTAATATAACCTTCCACATTTTGCATTTAGCAAATAACGTGACTTGTTTATGCTCCTCTCTTTGATTAACCACCGACCGGAACGTTTCCAACTATAAATTTTGACCTGGATCCTATCATTCTGTTTATGCATTGATGTATGTTCTTACAGGCTGATAGGATGTTAGCTAGGGTTGTAAAATTCACTTTAAACCTGCTAATCACTTTTGCCTAAAAGTTCCTATAGCCTTCCCAACAAACCTATTTTGTGCATTACCGGCAATCATTGCATTCCATGAAATGACATTTCTTTAAGGCATTTTGTCAAATAGTGAATGTGTCTTGTCTACGATTCCTCATTGGCATATTCATTTTCCAGAGCATTTGCTTGAAAATTTCTGAAGCCTTTATTATGAATCCATTTTGTGTAATCCTGCAATCATTTCCTTTTGTGAAATAGCATTCCTCTAGAGCAAATCCAACTACAATATTTGATAGAAATCATTAATAGAAAGTTTCACTTATTGGAATTCTTTTATTAGAAAGTTCTTTTATTAAAATTTAATTTATTAGCAAGTTTTTACAAACCTGCAAATTTATATATATTAATTAATGTATAAATTATAAATATATATACATATTATATTTAAGTATTAATCAAATCCTATATGTGTCAAATATTATACTTGACTTACTTAGGTTATGTTATTGAAGTTTGATTGATTAGGTTGTTGATTTATTGAACTTTAGTTTGAAAAAGAATAAGATAAAGGAAAATAGTGATATAGGTTGTATTTGTTCTAATTTGATTAAATGGAACTTGTTATGTTTGTAGATTTAAATATTGATAAATTTAAATTTAAATTAGTATGTATTATTATTACGATTTCCTTATAATGGTTTTGTTAAGTTGGAAATTGGTTAATAGATTTGTATTTTAGCATTGTTCTTTTGATTTACAAGCTTTACATTCAGATAATAGGTATTGCAAGTTAAAATTTCATTATGTGAGTGAATTTTTCATTGGTTGTAATGGGGTTGATGTGCAAGTTGATAAGATTTTTATTCGAGAGGCCTAGGAGGTTTATGTTTTGATTCTTTGTATTGTGTGGATAGGTAGTGATGTTATGAGAGGATGATGTCTCTTGTTTATGTATGAGGACTTTGGTAATCATAAATGAGGAAGAATTTTGTTTATTTTTAATAGGATTGCTTTAATTGGAAGTATTGGGCAATGATTAAGAGTTGGTCCTAGTGGTTATGTTTTGTATGCAAGAGGGGAAATGCCTTGCATTGTTTATTAATACTTGTCGTTATGATGGCCCTTGTCTTGGTTGATAGGGCTTCTAGATGCAGATATGGGAGTGGCTTTCAATGTGGGGCCGGTGCCCAAAGTGGCTACTAGGGTAACCCACTGAAAGTTAGTAATCAAGTGATAACTTAATAATAAATCTAGGGAATGGGTAGTTGTTCAGAGTAAACAAGATAATTGGATTCCTCACCCATGCCTATAGTGCTAGTTTAGACTAAGGATGGGATGAGAAGGCCTAGTTGGCAAGATCAACTTCCTTTTCCCCACGAAAGGAATGTTGGTTCTACATGTGTCACCCTATGGGGTCGGTGTCTAGTGAAAGACTGTCAGGGTAACCATAGATGGGGGCTGGCATCTAGTGAGAGACTGTCAGGGTAACCCATGTTAGGACCATGCAATGAAACTCTTCATTGCTACAGCCTAGCATTTGCTTTTTGTTGTGTGACTACCTTTGGAAGTGATGGTTGAGTTACTTGTGATGTTCATTTTGACTGTGTTGTGTTGGAGTCCGGGGTAGTCCTTGCACCTGTCAATTTATTGTTTCCTTGACTGTTTCATGTCATGGGACCTTATTGTTATCTCCTAGCATGGGGGGTGGACCTTAGGGTTCCACATGGTCGGGTGGTTGTGATTGCATCTGCATTGGTTTCCTTGCTATGGATCGTGAGCAAGAAGGATGTATTGCTTACATAACATATATCAGATCTTGATCTAGCTTGAGGAGACATATATTTATGTTCTTGTCTTGTAGATTCATGTACAATTGCCTTGATGTATGTGCTCCAATGTAATTAGAAAAGAGATATTGTAACAATGTAAATATGTACTCCCTCTGGTAAAGGAAATTGTATCTGTACTTGTAATACTTTATACAAGATCTCAATTTTTCCTATCTGATGATATATTATGAAAGAAATGTATGTGTTGATTCATTTGATGCAATTAGATTTAGAATGAATCATGATTGCTAGTTAGATCATGTTATTAGTTAGTAATGCAGTCGTGGAATCCCTAAAGGATAGAGCTTAACTAAATTTGTTATCAAAAAATTGGAATGATAATCAATAATATTAAATAAACCCAATAACTCAATGGAAAAAGGAAATAAACAAGATCAAACAAACAAAGAACTAAAAACCTTGCAAACCTCAATACTTCGTGGCTTCCATTGGTCGCCTATCTCAATCGATCTTGTGTATGAATATGGCCCTTAGGAGGTGCACTTCCTTGCTATTTCCAAGATGTCAATGGAGAACGGCTATGATAGTTTATTGCAATGAAGATGAGCTTCACAACAAAGATAATGGTGATAGTAACAATTTGATCACAAGCAATGAAGGAATTGGTGCCAAAGGTGTGCTGTGATTCCTGCAGAGTAAGGGTACTAAAAGCTTGGATGATTGAAATAGAAGAATAGGGTTCAATTTATAGACTTGAGAGAGAGAAGATCAACGGTATAGAAAGAATGAGAAGATCAACAATTGAGAAACCTTGAGAGAATGTGCGCAAATAGAAAGAAGACAAGTGTCACACAAAAAGTTGTTTTGTTTGAGTTAACTGCTTTCTTTTATAAAGAAAAGATTTGACTTCATAAATTAGAATGTTTTTTTTTCTAATTTAAGAGTTGTTGATAAAAACAAGGTTGATTTGAGTCAGTTAACTCAACTTGTGATTTGCTTTTGCATGATTTGAGAGAAATTAAATAATAAATTATTCAACTTTGTGTGCATGAAGAAGAAGATTTATTTTTAGAAGATTTGGAAGATATTTTAAAGAATTAGAATATAAGAAAGAAAATTAAATAAATAAATTGTTTGTGCATGATTTAGAAGAATAAATAAAATATTTGATTATATTTTATTTTTAGAGAATGAGAGAATTTAAATAAATTTGATTGATTTATTTAAATTTGGAAAAAGAATTGACTTAATTAAATAATTAAGAATTATTTAATTTTTTGAAAGAATTTAATTAAATAAAGGATTTTATTTAATTTTGACTTTAGAAGAGGCAATTAAATATTTTGATATTTAATTAGCTTAGAGGAATATGAATCGAATAAATAAATTTGTTTATTTATTTATTGATAGAGGAATTAGAAGTAATAAATATTAAGAATATTTATTTAGACGGAGTCCTGTCATTTTTAGGCGTATACATTTTGCCCCTCTTTGATGCAATGTGTTTTATCACATTATTTCAAAGAATAGATTTTCTGATACATGCCCCAGTTTACCCCTGGTATAGGTTTAACAATGGTATGATGCCCCCTCAAGAGATTGGATAGGAAAAAGGCAGAAGGACGTGAGACGAACAATCTCATGAAGAAGAAGGAGAAAAACAGGTTAGGTTCGAAGAAAATGGGTTGAAGAAAGAGCCGAATGATACGCGATGCAAGATAAATGATAACACACACAAGCAAGTAGGCAAGCATGCACAAATGATACAAGAACAAACAAGGTATTGCCCCTGTCAAGCAGTAAACCAATATTTATTCGATATTGATTAATGATAGTGTTCTCATGGCGAGGAACGATAGATCCCTAGAACAACACAAAAGATAGCATTGTCATGGTGGGGAACGATAGATCCCTAGAGCAACACGAGAGATAGTGTTGTCATGGCGAGGAATGATAGGTCCCTAGAGCAACATGATAGGCATGGGAAAGATATATCCCACTGATAATTATGACTGATTGAGTTGGATTATGACCAGACAAGGATTAAGACCACTGATTATGATTGGATCATTTGACAAGATTGACTGACTTGATTGGTATGGATTAAGGATGGACTTGCATTTGGATCATTTCTTGGACTGATAGCTAGAACTATTAACGAGAGATACAATGATAGATAGAAAGTTTGAAAATTGATAAAAGAATGACTTGACAGAAGGAATCACAAGCTTTTATTTGTAAACATTGATACTCTACATAGAATTTTTATTGCATGGATATGGATGCTTTTTGGATGCTTTTAGGATGCGAATGGATTTTTTTCCATCTTGATATTGTAAGTATTTTGAAGTACCTATTTCATCATTGGGAATTTTTTTTTGGCTACCTTTTATGAATGTTGTAAGTTAATACAGGCATCTAGGTATAATTAAACCGAGATGACCTGAGTAATGCTTATATGGATTTTGATTTAGCAATTTAATACAAGTATCAAGCTATAAATTGAACCAAGATGACTTGAACATTTCTTGCATATCAACAGACAAGGATTGCCCCCTTTCATGTTAGACCTTCGATGTCCTCGATGATCTTTTGCTGATCATGTCATTAGACAAGGCTTCACATTACTAAAGATTGATCCACAAATAGCAAACAAAGAAAATAATCATGCCCCGATCATAGCATCTCTAGCTTTTGGCATCCTTGAGTAGCATAGGAAACATTATAACAAAAATTAAGATGCCATAACCTAACTTGATCACGAACACGAAACATTCTTGCATTTAGATGTGTTTTTCTTGCCATAATTTAGATAGAATCATTTACATCACTTTGCTCTTGGTTTTGCTTTGAATTGGATGGGTTGATGGCCTGCGTCAAAACTTCTACTTTGGAAGCGGGATTTATTGTGCTTGCATGTCTAATAGAAGGTATCACCATCCTCATTGGTGAAACTAACCCTAAGGGACTGACCTAGTGCCTCAGGGGTGCATTTCTACAATGGCCTTGCCTACGTGACGACGTAGAGGCAACGTAGTTAGGGGTGAACCTTGATGGACCTAAGACCTAGGTGATATAAAAATGGCATGGACTCAGACAGATAGAAGGACAGACAACATGCAATGGAATGGGTGAGAAATGGAGCCTCAGGGGTGCATTGAAAATGGCCTTGCCTACATGACAACGTAGAGGCAACATAGTTTGGGAAGAACCCTGATACTAACGATGGAAGCTAAGACATGCTGACACTATGGATGTGGTACTTCGACAACCTTAGTTGATAAGGTGACAAAAAGAGAGAGTATCAAGCCATGATAGGTCATCATTAGGTTTCACAAGGTGTTTTCTTGTGGAACAGATATGGATCAGATGAGAAACAATGGTAGGAAGAATGGACACAAAGTGATTGGTTTCCCAAAGATGGAGGAAGTGGTTTATCACAAGTAGCACCTGTTTACCAGGTTTTCACCACTTATTGTTATTTGCACGAAAGCTAAAAGTACACATGATGCCTGTTTGCTAGGTTTTCACCATGGTAGCTATCCAAGGCACTTGTTTACCAAGTTTTCACCAAAGGATGATCCTTTTTTGCTATTTTTCCAATTTTTTTATTTTTTTACTTTTTTTGACTTTTTTGATATTTTTGCTTTTTTCTAACTTTTTTGATTTTCTTTTATTTTTTGAATATTTCCCCCCTTACATTGCGGTTATCTTAGGTATAGAACCAGCAAAGATGCATAATATTGATTGGGTCATCGAACAACTCACCTTCTAATGTTGCTAACTAATATGCCCCTAATCCATGGGCAGTAATGATTACATAAGGACCAAGCTAGTTGGGTTCGAACTTACCTTTCTTTTCCCAATCCTATTGATTGCGTGGATTTTCCTTAAGTACTAGATCACCAACATTAAAGATCCTTGGATGAACTTTGTGATTGTAGCTTCATGACATTCTCTATTGATAGGCTTTGAGATGATTAAAGCCCTGTTGCCTTCTCTCTTCCAATAGTTCTAACTCTTTCAATCTAGAAACTCTATAGTCTTCATCAGTAATACAACCTCTTAATGACACCCTTAGAGATGGTAACTCGACCTTGATGGGCAAAATGGCTTCTGATCCATACACAAGGGAATATGGGGTAGCACCTATGGGAGTGCATATACTGGTTCGATAGGCCCACAGAGCGGGATTGAGTTAGATGTGCCAATCATCGCCAGCATCATTGATAGTCTTCTTGATGATTTTCAAGATTGTTTTGTTAGATGCCTCTACTTGACCATTGCCTTGGGGGTAATAAGGGGTAGAGAAGCTGTGTTAGATTTTGAATTTGTCACAAAGCTCTTGGACATCCTGGTTCTTGAGAGGTCTTCCATTATTTGTGACAATGGATGAGGGAATTCCATATCTGCAAATGAGGTAATTGAGGATGAAAGAGGCAATTTGTTTGCCTGTGACATTGGTGAGTGGAACAACTCCAATCCACTTGGTAAAATATTTGGTGGCAGTTATTTATGAACTTGTGGCCGTTGGATGATGGAGGCTGGATTTTGCCCACAAGGTCGAGTCCCCATTGACAAAAGGGTAAAGGTGTCATTAAAGGTCGGAGCTCTTTAGTTGGTGCATGGAAGAGGTTACCATGTATCTGGCACTGCTTGCATTTCTTCACAAACTAATCATATGAATCAGTTTCCATGTTTGGCCAATAGTATCCCAAACACATGAGTTTCTTAGCTAAAGAAGGACAGCTAGAATGCATTTCACAAATTCCTTCGTACATGTCTCGTAAGGCAGTTATAGATTCTTCATGTTCTAAACATCGAAGTAAAGTACCATCTAAACCTCAGCAGTATAGGGTATCAGTTATAATGGTGTAACATGAGGCTTGGTGAATGAAGGTTTAGCGTTGGTTAGAAGACAAGTCAGGTGGTAGGGTGTTGTCCTTGAGGTAAGTGTAAATATTACCATAGAAAGGTGAATCAAATCTAACTAATAGGCATATGGAGTGTGTTTAAGGAAGATCATAAGCTGGTTGCATAACTGACTCTAACAAGAACTCATACCATGACTCATTCTCTAAGATCTTGAGGAGTGAGGCAATGGTTGCCATGGCATCTGCTACTTTGTTTTCAATGCGAGGTATCTGTTCAAAGGAGATGATCACAAAATACTCTTTAAAGTCATCTACCATATGCTTGTATGGTATTAACTTGTCATCTTTGGTCTGATAGTCGTCATTGACTTGATTAATCACCAGTTGGGAGTCGCCATAGACAAGAAGCTCTTTTATTTTCTATTCCACTGCCATTTTGAGACCAATGACCAAGGCTTCATACTCTGCTATATTGTTTGTGTATAGGAATAGCAGACAATAAGACTTAGGTATGGTGTCACCTTAAGGAGTGACCAACAAGATTCCTACCCCCGATCCATGGTTTATATAGGATCCATCAAAGTAGAGTTTCCATGAGTGTGTTGTTATACTGAATATGGATGCATCTAGAAACTTGAATGTGATTGGTGTGTCATCCTACAATGGTGCTTCTGCTAATTGATTGGCAATGATTTGACCTTTGATAGCCGTCCTTTCTACATACTCAATGTCATATTCACTTAACAACATTACCCACTTGGGTAGGTGACCTGTTAGAGCTGCTTTGCTTAATAGGTGCTTTAGTGGATCTATCTTTGCAATAAGCTTAACTGAATGTGCTAGCATGTAATGTCATAGTTTTGGGAAGCAAAAACCACAACAAGACATGATCTTTCTGTTTGAGAGTATTGCAATTCATAGCCCACTAATGTGCGACTGATGTAGTAGATAACCCTTTCTTTGCCTTCATAATCATGTTGTGCTAATAGGGTGCCGAGAGTTGTTGGTGTAGTAGATATGTAAAATAATAGTGTCTTTCCTTAGATGGGAGGCATCAATATAGGTGGATTCATAAGATATTCCTTTAGTTTGTCAAATGCTTCTTTGCACTTCTCATTCCATCTAAATGGAATGTTTTTATGTAAGAGATGACTGAAAGGTTGGTACTTGTCTGCCAGTTGTGATATGAACCGACAAATAGCCTGTAACTTGCCTTGTAGAGACCGCAGTTGAGTGATGTTCTTTGGTGGCAGCATTTCCATGATAGCTTTGACTTTGGAAGGATCTACTTCAATCCCATTTGCTAATACAATGAAGCCTAAAAGCTTTTTAGAGGTGACTCCAAACACACATTTCTTTAGGTTCAACCTGACTCTGAATTGTTCCAGTCTCTAAAAGTGTAACATCCCGCCACGCAAACCCTGAAGGGTAAGGGCCAAAAGAGGACAAGATTTTTTTTTTGACATGAAGTGATAATATACACATAAGATGGTTGTCGATTCGATATATCAACAACATTCATGGCCAAATATGGCCAAATGCGCAACCCATAGGAGAGGACTAAATCACTCTCCAAAGAAACATTAATAAACTACATTCATTTTAAACACCAATTCAAATGTTCCTAATCTCATTTCTAAATATAAATATGAATCCATAAACACCATAGTACACGCAGATCTGATACCCACACCAGAATCTGTAAGTCAAATAAGAGGCAACATCACATATCTTCTCATTACTATAATTTACATCATCTCTCACAAGAGAGTACAAAATTACATAAAAGAATATACATATACAATCATAGAGCCATGAATATGGAATACAAGTACAATAAAATAGTCTTGAATATAATACAATGACTGAATTAGGTACAACAACAGGTAGGATAATGGAGAGTGAGAACATCCACAATCTGGTGCTCCAAAACCTGTTCATCAGTCCCCAATGGTAGTAGCAATGCCTCCCAACCATGTGGACTCATAAGAAACCACCCCACCGTGCTCGGAGGTAGTCACAAGGCCCAAACCAAAGAGCAAAGTAAGGGTATACATTATGGCCAACACTCACATCAATCACAGAGCAGACATGGAAAATAGTGCATAAGGCCAAAGTCAACACATAGAGATGCTCATCAATACAATGTCGGGTGCTACTCATGACTACAAAGGTACAAGACACTAGGGTGTTGTATAGAATCAATCATGCCTAAATCAATGCCCCGTAGATGGATAACTTGATGTCCTGCAAATGGATCGGCCTTCTCATGTGCATCCTTAGCCTTTACAAGCGCTCAAGGCCATGCACGAGGACACAATATCCTAGACTCTCAAGTAACAGACAAAATGTACTAAGTACACTACATCTCAACTCTTAGTAGATCTATAAGGTTTTACTATGCATACAATGACAATTAATGCCTATAGGTTAAGAATTTCCTATCATCTCACCATGATGTCTTGACATCCAATGTAATGGATAAACAATTTAGAGGGCGAGACCTTAACTAACAATCCATCTAGTAACTTTAATTTAATTAATATATATATTTTGAGCACTAATGTTTACTGATTAGTCCCCAAGGATGCTAACCACAAACTCATTTCTTTAAAACATAATGATAATATCATAATCATCTCTTGATTATATCTTAGCATTCAAACAAAGGAAATTCCAATTACTAGTAATAGTAAAATCACCTAAAATAGGGTGCTATCCATTGCTTTCAAGCATATCAATCCTCTAAACTTATAATTCCCATGACGTATAGATCCATTATCAACTGCCTCTAACTCAGATTTAAAACCCATCCTCATTATTGGTTTAAGGGTAAAAATAAACTTCCTTAAATTCTTGGGTTGTGTGGCAGATTTTCTTAACTAAAAGTTACGTGACCAATTTTTAATGCACAAACACATATCAATGTTTCTAAGGTATTTTAGTGCCATTTCATTATTTAACTCAAGGGCGATGGTTTCCACAAGGCTAGTGTCTCAGCAGAAATATGGCCATAATGACCAAAACACAAAGCCACTTAATTTTCTAAGAAGGGTTATAATGAAAAATTGATTTAGAGAAGTCAACGTATAACAAAAGGGTTCCAAGGGACTTAGATCTCTTCAATCTTTGTCATAGCATCCTAGTTTTGTGTGGCTGCCCTCATTATATTCTCTAAAAGATCAAACCCACATTTTACCCAAAATAACAAATCAGAAAACACATGATTTTTCTATGAAAACCCTTTTATCTAAAGAATTAAGAAAATAGTTCTACATGTTAAAAAAAATCCAAGGAAAGAGGCAATGTAAATGTCTTGCATTGAAAAAAATTTAGGCATATGATTTATATGCACCACTCAATTTTCTATTTTTTTCTGTGCTTAATGAAATTACAGCAGAGGTATTTTAGCCTTTGTGCTAGAAAAATAGAGAAGTGATGTAAATACCTGAAAAAAAAGAATATTTCCTCCCCAGCCTTGGATCTATTCCTCAGAAGATGATTTTTTCATTTTCTATTCGTACTCCCCTCTAGCTCGCCTGAGTGATTTTCTTTCAACCATTTTCCCTTTCTTTTTCCTAAGTTTTATGTTTTGTTGACAGAATGCTTCAAGCAATTTCATCTCATGGAACGCAATAATTGTAGGACACGCACAAAATGGATTTGTTACAAAGGCTTTAGAAACTTTTAAGAAAAGCCATTGGCAGATGTAAAGCCAAGTTCTTAAACATTTGCCAGTATTCTCGTTGCCTGCGCCAGCATGGCAACTATGGAACATGGTATGGATGTCCAACAGAGAATAACAGAAGGGGAATTTTTATCAAATATTTTAATTGGAAATGTTGTGGTAGACATGTATGCAATTATGGGAGCATAGACAAGGCACATGATCCATTTCACAAAATACCTAAAGAAATGTCGTCTTATGGACTACAGAAATTGTAGGATATGCACATAATGGATTTGGTGAAGAGTCTTTAGAAACTTTAAAGCAAATGTCATTAGTAGGCATAAAGCCCAATTCCTAACCTTTGCCAGTATCCACGCTGCACAAAACAGATTTGTTGAAATGGCATTAGAAACTTTTAAGCAAATGCAAATTGCTGCATAAAGCCAAATCCCAAAACCCTTTCCAACATCCTCACTACTGTCCAAAATGGGATCGATGGAACAAGGTATGGACATTTTTCAAAGCCTGAAGGATAGAGGAATTTTGTCATATCTCCCCCTACAACTGCTATGGTACACATTTATACAATCTCCCGGATAAAGACAAGACACTCTCGACCATATCACCCATGCTATATGGCAGAGATATTTCTTTCCTTAAACACTTTCACCCACTTCCCTTTTCTTCTGTAGTTGCTCCCTTGAAGAACCATCAATTCACACCTACTGACAAGATATTTTATTGCATTAACTGCATCACCCAACTAAGAAAATGGGGTCGTTACATCCTACCCCCTAGGACTAGGCTTACTCCTGGAAGTCTACAAACACTAATATGCAGCCAAAGCACACACTAGTCCATGAAACTCAATACAATAAAAAAAATTAGGTTATCACATACACAATTATATGCAATTAATCCCAATACAAGGGTAAGGAATAGGCAAAGCACTCACTTCCTACAAAAATATACATTAGCATAAGACAATTTCCTCCAATCAAACTAAAGAATGATGCAAAGAAACCACATCGAACAATCAACAAAAACCAAGGAGAAAAGCCTCAACCACCTCACTAGCAAACTACACATGGCCATAAGGGGCAATCTAGACATTACCATTAGGTAATCTGATGATAAGACAACAACACAAGAACACTGTACTAATAGGGTACATTGGGCTAGGCTAGGGTATAGGGCTTGTGACTATCTCCAGTAACCACCATTGGGGATAATAAGGGTACACTCAGGCCTATGAGTCCAGGCGGAGTCGATACCCAATACCTGCATCACTCTGATCACACGTCAAAGCACATGTGCATATAACATACATCATAGTCGAAGCAACAGTAAGTATGTAATCTAGCATGATAACCAGTCATGTCAACATCATAATAATATCAGAATTCATCAAGGAAAAGTAACAACCAACAATTTGCACATATATACCAGCATAAACAACACAATTTTCTCATAATTTGTTGTAAAATGCACTTTCAAGACATAAAATTTTCAATTCTCTAACTTTTATGTGTAGCTATCTATAAAATGGAGCACACAAACACACATATACATAATCTCAACCTCTGTTCTCATAGCATGCATGACATCTCTTTACATATAATGCAACAGTTTGTCACTTTTCAAGGCATAATGATGCAATTTTTTGTTCTCTACTATATTTTAATATGCAACTACATATATAACAATTATACCACCTACATATACATACATGCTCATCACATCACAAGGCTACATTAGGGGTTCACGTGGATGTCGTAGTACCATCCATATCCAAAGTAATCATGAGTCCAAAATCGATAACCATGTCTAATATCCAAATCCATGTGTCTTGATGGCATTGACCCACCTAGTGAGCCATCCATACAAGCCACAATGACATGTCTCTTGTTTGTGTAAGGGTTTTAGCCTCCAAGAGATAGTCAAACAATAGGAAGGTAGTGAATTGGAGCTTAGAATAGCTCACACATACCCCCATCCTCAAGGGTTTCCCTGCGTCTACTTCCTCATATACACTCAAATGGGTGGATCTCACCATACTTGATGAGGAATCGCATCACAACAAAAGACCAGCATTCAAAAATAGAAAGGTTAATGAGTTTACCCACCAAAATATAAATAAGAAAGAGTAAATATGAATTTCAATAAGGTAAGAAAATGTGCATAGTTTCAACAATAAATCAAATGTAACCACAAGAGTTACATGTCAATGAAAAACATCCATGGCTAAACCAATATAAGAAAGATAACCAAGGTGTCGGTCCACACAAGAAAAGTAAAATTCACCAATAACTGAAAAGAAGATTCACAACCTTTGAAATATACACATCACAACACTACGTGACTATCTCTAGTCACCAAACAAGGAAGGAGGAAAATAAGCATGACTATCTGAATAGTCCTTCATGTGGGTGCGGCCTACTCACACAACCCTCATATGGAAAAGTAATGTGCCAGCCACCTAGGTCACATACCTCATGCAGCGTGACTGCACATGGTATACGTCAAGCAGAGAAAGCATGCAAGCTGAATACCGCATGGAAATGTCCTACTCATAGGAACATCCTGCATAGTGTGTACCCATGGAGAAAACACCTGCAGTAACACACCGAGCCAGAGGTGCACATGGCTAGATTCCACTCACATGCCAATCGATCAGAATCGAGGCCCTCTTGAGCGAACCCTCTACTCTATGTGAGAAACCACTCCTCTCAGCATAAGTAGGAACACATCATATATACTATCCCTTCACGCATCTAGGTATGTGGCATCGTATCCTCGATCTTAGCTTGCTACCATCAGCGACTCGGCATCCTCACCAACACTGTGTCAGAACACCAGTCGGGGGGTGGCAACATATCTAAAATAATCACATCAGGGTAAGATTATAGCTATCACAGGTGCTCATACCACAACTAATATCATCCTCAAGAATTGAGGGGATTAGGCTAACACTATATGAACCAAGTATCTGGTCCATTAATAAGGGGAAGTAGTGAGTACTTTCCCGAGAGGTTGAAATGATCGATGTCATTCGTGCCGCCATTATATGTACGCCATGCAATTCCCTCCCAAGGAACTTTGTTGCTGCTATTAACCCTCCACATATTAACTTATCAACAACCCTTGGGTTGGCAGTCAATAGGGTGACAACAAAAAACACATAGGTGGTATGGTTTTCCCCCATACACATAATCCAAACATATCCTCCATGGATGGGTACGCAGTATCACCATACCATGGGTACACATATCAAGCACTGGTTAATCACAATACTCGATAGGAATACATCAATGGATGTTGACAACATAGGGAATACAATCACAATTTCTCTTACCTAGACATAACCATAGCCCACATATGACTATGCAACATGATGTAAAATATACAACTTTACCCAAAAATAAGTAGTCCCAAACATCCATACTAATTTTCTCTTTTCACAATGGCAACTCATTACCCGTAACATCATAAATTCACTTTGCAATTCTATCAACATAACACAATAGTGTATGAACATGTATAGCATCATCACTATCACTTTTACATCAATTCATAAACATAAGTAACATTTTTCACAAAAAAAATTAGATACTCATAATCATAGTGAAATGGGTTTGATTAAGGAACTCTAATCCATTCCTCCTATTCACAACCATACGTATAACCTTAAGTAACCATGGCTATGTCAAGGCATGCAATTGCTCATGAAGCAAAATATGCAACATACTTATTACTCTAACATTCATTATTTTTAGTTTGCAATAAATATAAGAATTCACCTATATGATCTCATTAAAACCACAATGCAATTGAGGAGATCAAATTTCATCAACAAGATATATCCACTAAGCAATTACCGTTCTCATGTAAACTTGTTATGTAAGGAGTTACTCATAAACATGTAATCACATTCAATACATAACCATAACAAACACAAGTTATTCTTCACTAATTCTTTTACTTATTGCATTCTAACATACTAATTAAATCCATATCCCATCAATCTAACATCTTTTCAAGTATTGACAACTAAGAAGAGGAGAGAAAGATAGGTTTCATCTCAAGTCAAGACATTACATGGCATCCAATATTCATCATACGAACATGCAAATTTTACTAAGGGAAAGTTTAAGGCACCATTAATATTCCAATGACTTCAATATGTTATCAATGATGATAAATGGTAGCAACTCAAGCACATTAAGAGGTTATAAGAAAAATCAGCAATCATCCAACACTTACAAGAGAGCAAGGAGCAATCAAACTAATATATCCATGTCTGCAAATAGCTACATCCTACCATCCTTTACATCTATAGCACAAAGCTTACAAGAACAGTCGAAACAAGGGTATTTAAGCAATCTAAGTTACCTTTAACCCAAAAACATACAAGACTCAACACTCTAGTCCCACTGAGTAAGGTAAGGCCAAGGAGCCTATTTCCTCCATGATATCTAAGTATGGGGTTATAACTTAGCCCACTAATGCCATGCTAAGGGATGAAAGAAATCAAGCCTATAAAAATAATATAACAAGCTCATGCCAAACATGCCAAACACAGCGAAACATAGGAGGCTCAAGTACGCTAGAGCTCCCAGTGTATGAACATGGGCTCTAATACTAGATGCAACATCCCGCCTTGCAAACCCTGAAGGGTAAGGGCCAAAAGAGGACAAGATTTTTTTTTTTTGACATGAAGTGATAATATACACATAAGATGGTTGTCGATTTGATATGTCAACAATGTTCATGGCCAAATATAGCAGAATGCACAACCCATAGGAGAGGACTAAATCACTCTCCAAAGAAACATTAATAAACTACATTCATTTTAAACACCAATTCAAATGTTCCTAATCCCATTTCTAAATATAAACATGAATCCATAAACACCATAGTACACGCGGATTCAATGCCCACACCAAAATCCGTAAGTCAAATAAGAGGCAATATCACATATCTTCTCATTACCATAATTTACATCATCTCTCACAAGAGAGTACAAAATTACATAAAAGAATATACATATACGATGATAGTGCCATGAATATGGAATACAAGTACAGTAAAATAGTCCTAAATACAATACAATGACTGAATTAGGTACAACAACAAGTAGGATAACGAAGAGTGAGAACATCCACAATCTGGTGCTCCAAAACCTATTCACCAGTCCCCAATGGCGGTGGAAATGCCTCCCAACCATGTGGACTCATAAGAGACCACCCCACCGTGCTCAGAGGTAGTCACAAGGCCCAAACAGAAGAACAAAGTAAGGGTATACATTATGGCCAACACTCACATCAATCACAGAGCAGACACAAAAAATAGTGCATAAGGCCAAAGTCAACACATAGAGATGCTCATCAATACAATGTCAGGTGCTACTCAAGACTACAAAGGTAAAAGACACTAGGTTGTTTCATAGAATCAATCATGCCCAAATCAATGCCCGCAAATGGATAACTCGATGTCCTGCAAATGGATCGTCCTTCTCATGTGCATCCTTAGCCTTTACAAGCGCTCAAGGGCATGCATAAGGACTCAATACCCTAGACTCTCAAGTAACAGACAAAATGTACTAAGTACACTACATCTCAACTCTTAGTAGATCTATAATATTTTACTATGCATACAACAACAATTAATGCCTCTAGGTTAAGAATGTCCTATCATCTCACCATGATGTCTCAACATCCAATGTAATGGATAAACAATTTAGAGGGCAAGACCTTAACTAACAATCCATCTAGTAACTTTAATTTAATTAAAATATATATATTTTAAGTACTAATGTATACTGATTAGTCCCCAAGGATGCTAACCACAAATTCATTTCTTTAAAACATAATGGTAATATCATAATCATCTCTCGATTATATCTTAGCATTCAAACAAAGGAAATTCCAATTACTAGTAATAGTAAAATCACCTAAAATAGGGTGCTATCTATTGCTTTCAAGCATATCAATCCTCTAAACTTATAATACCCATGATGTATAGATCCATTATCAACCACCTCTAACTTAGATTTAAAACCCATCCTCATTATTGGTTTAAGGGTAAAAATAAACTTCCTTAAATTCTTGGGTTGCGTGACAGATTTTCTTAACTAAAAATTACGTGACCAATTTTCAATGCATAAACACAGATCAATGTTTCTAATGTATTTTAGTTTCATTTCATTTTTTAACTCAAGGGAGAGGGTTTCCACAAGGCTAGTGTCTCAGCAAAAATATGGCCGTAATGACCAAAACACAAAGCCACTTAATTTTCTAAGAAGGGTTGTAATGAAAAATCGATTTAGAGAAGTCAACGTATAACAAAAGGGTTCCAAGAGACTTAGATCTCTTCAATCTTTGTCATAGCATTCCAGTTTTGTGTGGCTGCCCTCATTATATTCTCTAAAAGATCAAACATGCGTTTTACCCAAAATAACAAATCAGAAAACACATTATCTTTCTTTGAAAACACTTTTATCTAAAGAATTAAGAAAATAGTTCTACATGTTAAAACAAATCCAAGAAAAGAGGCAATGTAAATGTCTTGCATTGAAATAAATTTAGGCATATGATTTATTTGTACCACTGGGTTTTCTATTTTTCTTCTATGCCTAATGAAATTACCACAGAGGTATTTGAGCCTTTGTTCTAGAAAAATAGAGAAGTGATGTAAATACCTTAAAAAAAGAATATTTCCTCCCCGGCCTTGGATCTATTCCTCGGAAGATGATTCTTTCATTTTCTATTTATACTCCCCTCCATCTCACCTTATATCTTTCAATTTGATATGCTCGCCTGAGTGATTTGTGTTCAACCATTTTCCCTTTCTTTTTCCTATGTTTTTTGTTCTGTTGACATAATGCTTCAAGCAGTTTCATCTCATGTAACGCAATAATTGTAGGACACAGACAAAATGGATTTGTTACAAAGGCTTTAGAAACTTTTAAGAAAAGCCATTGGGAGATGTAAAGCCAAATTCTTAAACCTTTGCCAGTATTCTCGCTGCCTGTACCAGCATGGGAACTATGGTACATGGTATGGACGTCCAACAAAGCATAACAAAAGTGGAATTTTTATCAAATATTTTAATTGGAAATGTTGTGGTAGACACGTATGCAAATTGTGGGAACATAGACAAGGCACGTGATCCATTTCACAAAATGCATAAAGAAATGTGGTCTTATGGACTGCATAAATTGCAGGATATGCACATAATGGATTTGTTGAAGAGTCTTTAGAAACTTTAAAGCAAATGTGATTAGTAGGCATAAAGCCCAATTCCTAACCTTTGCCAGTATCCATGCTACACAAAATAGATTTGTTGAAATGGCATTAGAAACTTTTAAGCAAATGCAACTGGCTGCACAAAGCCAAATCCCAAAACCCTTTCCAACATCCTCAGTGTTGTCCAAAATGGGATCGATGGAACAGGGTATGGACATTTTTCAAAGCCTCAAGGATAGAGGAATTTTGTCATATCTCCCCCTGTAAATGCTATGGTAGACATTTATGCAATCTCCTGGATAAAGATAGAGCACTCCTGACCATATCACCCATGCTATATGGCAAAGATATTTTTTGACGTAAACACTTTCACCCACTTCCCTTTTCTTCTGTAGTCACTCCCTCAAAGAACGGTCAATTCACACCTACTGACAAGATATTTAATTGCATTAACTGCATCACCTAACTAAGAACATGGGGTCGTTACAGAAAGACCTTCTCTAGTACATCTAGGTGGGATTTTCTTGTTATTAACTTTGTAAGGATGTCATCTACACAGTCCTCCATTGTGAGGTGCATCATATCATGGAAGATAGTGGCCATAGCATGTTGATATGTTGCCCCTGCATTCTTTAACCCAAATGAAATGACGTTCCAGCAGAAGGTACCCCATGGACAAGTGAAAGCAGTTTTGTGTTGGTCTTCTAGTGCTATCCTAATTTGATTATATCCTGAGAAGCCATCCATACGAGAAATCATGGTATGTCCTACTGTCAAGTCGACTATGATATCAATATTGGGCAATAGAAAATCATCCTTGCGACAAGCTTTATTAAGATCTCAGAAATCATTACATAATCTAACTCTGCCATCAAGTTTTGATACTGGCACTATGTTGGATACCCACTCTGAATTGTCAATTGCCCTAATGAACCCTACATCCAGCAGTTTCTTGAGTTCCTCTTTTACTAGTAATGCAATGCGGGGATGCATCTTCTTGAGCTTTTGTTTGATTGGTTTGACCCCTAGATCTAGTGGAAGATGATGTAGAATCAAATCTAGATCTAAACTAGCTATATCTGCATATGACCAAGCAAAGTTGACTTTCATTTTCTTGAAGAATGGTACAAATTTTGTGTTTTCCGATGGGGATATAGACTTTGCAAAGTGAATGATCTTAGGATTATCTTTTGTTCTGATGTTGACAAGTTCTATAGGTTCCACAACAATCTGAGACTTCTCCTGGTACATGTCATTGGGGAGAGTGTCAAGTCTTCCATCGTTTAGTGCCTCAGAGAGGTTTTCACCATCTGATGCATCCTTTCTTTTTACTATTTTTGGATTTGATACTGCCACAGAGCAGTTTTCAACATCAAATCTAGTTTTTATTTTGATGTTTTTGTGACTGGAAGGCTTGGCACCCACTCGAAAATAAGCCATGATTTTGAGTTCAATGGCGAAGCTAGCTTTATGATCTCCTGTAGGTAGGTGGTCCCTAAGTTCCATGTAGTCAATATAGGCCTCGTCATTTTGGAACATGTCTAGTTGTGGGGTTCCTTATAGATCCCAGCCGATAAGTTCAGGATGTACAAGGGTGAGGGGATCAGAAGATAGATCTAATTCATTGGGTGTGATAGTATGAATGGATACATGGTTAGGATTCAGATTGGTAGGGATAGGATCTGGGGTGGTACTTTCCTCCAAATTATTTATTGCGATGGAACTCTGACCTTCCTCAAAATTTGTACTCTCGGGAGTTGGCAAATCACACTCTAATGGTCTATGTGTTAGCATTTGTCCCTCATGGTAGGGGCTATAGGTTTGAATGGTGTAAACTCCCTTGTCATCATAGGAGTGCTCTGTGAGTTCATCCCATTCATATTCATTGGAATCTGTGTCACTGTCCTCTTGAAGGTTATGGATCATTTCCACAAGACAAGCATTTGCCTTAGCTTTGCCTTTCTCTTTGTATCCTAGACCTTTTGTATTTCTTTCCAATGAGGACAAAGAAGGTTGAATGGGATCAATGATTCCTTCTTTTCTTAGGCCAATGGGACCTTGTCCTTCATAACCCATTCTATGTAAGATAGACTCACCACACCCATAGATTTCCATTAGGAGCTTAGGTGGTTCTTGTTGTGTGTTATCTCCATCTATGTAGAGTCATTGCAAGATGTCTCTTTCCTTTGTTTCATCGGATAGGGTCCCCCATTTTACAAAGGGAGTTGTGGGAGGTTTGGGAGGAGCAGATGGCTTTGAAAAAGGTGTAGGTCACCTAAAGAATCTTGGAGATAGAGGCATTTTGGCTAGGTTGAGGCTGTGCTAGATGGAGTATTCCCCTACCCATGTTTCTTTGATTGTGTTCTACTCTTTGGGCTTGGACGAGAAAGCTTTGGAGGTAGAATCATGATGTGAGATGGGGGATGTGGAAGCTCTATTATTGGGTATGATGCAATCAGGCTCTAAGTGGATAGAGTTGCAATGCTAAAAAGGATCTGAATCACCTTGGATGGTGATTTATTTGCCATTATGAGGAAATTTGATGCATTGGTTGTAGGTAGAAGGCATAGCTCTCATGGCATGAATCCATGGTCTACCTAGGAGGATGTTATAGGCTAACACCTTGTTGAGGACTTGGCAAACAACGTCCTTTATTACTAGTCCAACTTGTATTGGTAACACCACTATTCCTTTAGTAGTTCTTTCTTCTTCATCATAGGCCTTAATAGTGATCTTTTTCCTAGGATCCATTGCAGCTTTCGAGAACCCTAATGTAAGGACTAGCTTGAGCATATAAATATTTAAACTGGCTCCTCCATCAATGACAACTCTTTTGATATGGTGTTTATGAATGAAGGTGACAATATGCAAGGGTGTGTTATGGGGCTGAGCCACTAAAAGGTCATCCTGTTCGGTAAATGACAAGGTGCTAGAGGAGGTTAGATTTCCTACCATGGCTTGAAACTTCTCTTGAGCCAGGTTCATGGATACAGTTGTTTCCACTAGGGATTTATTGAGAATTTCCTTGTGCGAAGGAGACAGATGCAACAACTCTAAGATAGATATGTGGGCAGGAGTTTTCCGAAGTTGGTCAATGACACTATACTAATGGGAGTTAGACGAAGAAGGTGATGACTTTGGAGGAAGCATGTTTAACATGACCTTACCACTGCAGGTGATGATGCTGTAATCAATTTTGTTGGGTCCTGATTGTTGGTTGGATGTGACCACAGTGACTTGTGGGATGTGCTCCGATATGCAGTTGATGGTATAATTGAATGGAAAATTCACATAGTTATCATTGTTTTGTCCATTATTTTGATTCTGCATGTTGTGGTTGTTATTGTTGTTGTTGTTGTATGGCATGTCATGGTTGGGGAGTGGATCTGTGTATGCCACATGTGTCTCATTAGAGGTATGTTGTTTAGTACCTACCTAATTTTGGTCATGTATGTCTTGAATGACGTGTTTCAGATGGATACAATCGTTGGTCTTATGGCCTCTTCCCCTATGATATTCATAGAAATCAGTATCATTCTAATAATGAGGTTTTACTTGAGGTTCATAGTCGCTAGTGGGGGGAAGAGTGATCTCATTGTTGGCTAATAGCTTTCTTAACATAGACTCTTGGGACTCCCCTAGTGGTGTGAACATTCATCTAGGAGCAGAGGTGAACCATTATTTTGGCTCGCGAGGGAAGGTTTGTTGATAACTGAGAGGGGGGGTGAATCAGTTATCCTAATTATTTCTTCTTTTGAACTTTCTTATTAATTAATGTAGCATTGAATCAAACATAAAAACATTACCATGAAATGAGAAACACATGACACAGTATTTTTGACGTGGAAACCCTGTTAAGGGAGAAAACCACAGGGTGATTAACCCAAAGATTATTCTCTGTTAGAAGAATAAGGTATTAAAAAATGGCACTTGCCAATTAGGGCTCACTGCCCGAGCACACTGCTCACAAAGAGGCACACTGCCTACAAGGAGACACACTGTCTATAGAAGAATGTTATACAATACTTGAACTAATTGGAAGCATCCACATATGCTGGAGTTCAGTCCCAGTTAGGCTCAGTACACTGATCTGCTGCACTTCATCTTTCCTCTTCTCTTTATTCTGATTTCCTTTCACATGCCAGATCTCTCTAGCTGTTTATGCTCTGTTCTGCACTTATTCGCACATTCACAACACACAACCACACTTCTCACAACTAAATCCATCATGTATATATATCCGCACAAGTAATTTCATCACCTTTCTAGTCGGCATCCGGAACAGTCTATTTTCTCACAAACTCTATTCTGTCGGCTGAATCCTTGCTCACCAAGCAATGCGGATCAAGCATATACTTGTAGATATCATTAATCATGTTGGCCAAACATGATTCATTTCTTCACAACCTTTACCATCAATAGTAACACATCCAGAAAGCAGTCTGATGTTCTGTCAGTCAGTTCTTCCTCTGTTCTCACTGTCACTCAGGGATCCAGTACTCAACTACTCATATCTTTTTCCTTATCAATCACCAGAGGCTAAATCCTTGGAATATACCACTCAAGGTAGTCCTTTTGACTTCCCCAATTCCACACTGCACCAAGATACTTCCTCTGAGAGATCCGGACCAATCTGTCGGACCTTGCCACATGCTCTGTTCTTGTTCACTGGACCACAACAATCTTCATTCTGACTTCCGGTAGACACACACGATGACTTGCGGATATGTGGGATGACCTTTGTTGCCATCAATGACAACAACCATGAATACATATAGTGTCTCTTGTCAACAATCTCCCCCTTTGGCATTGATGGCAACACTTAGTGAAAAATGACTAAGTGTTTACACTCTGCTCCCCCTTGGTTGATGCGCTATCTTTATATATACAATTTCTGGAACTCCCCCTTAGTTGGATTCCTCATTTTTCACTACTCCTCACTCCCCCTTTGACATCAATGGCAAAGGGTAGGGTCCGCACACAAAAATTTTCAAAAATTTACTATACTTAGCCACATATTACGTACTCACATAAACTGAAGAATGTCTGCAAAGGATGTCTTCAATTGGACCAGTTCTATAGCCCAACTTTACTTCATTCTATCCAAAATTGAAATGTGACCACTCAACAAAAATGCAAAAGCTTTTGCCCTCTTGAGATCTGTCAGATCATTTGTTTGGGCAGTAGTTTGAGCATCACTGATGGCCTCATGCATAGTTTCTAACTTAGGGATTATAATCCTTCTAAGTTCTCCCATCCGGTTAGTTATATTCTTCCTTTCCTTCTCAATGTTCTTTATTGCATTTGTGATTGCAATAGTTTGACATTCTTGATTCACTATGGAGGAAAAGAGAGGATCAAAACTTTGAGACAAACTTTGTAGTTTGTCCTGTTCCTCTTTTATTTTCTTATCAATTTCTGTTGTTGCCTTTAACCAGGAGATGCAAAATTTGTAAATGTCACCGCCATCCTTAAGAGCATTTTCTAAGCTCTTTATTCCAATACTCATATTTCTCCTATCATTAGAGATTAATCCTAGTACTTCTGACAATCTCTTATCCAAAAACTCCTTCCAGACCTTTTCTTCAGCTGATTTTTCTAGAGAATCAAAATGTGTACCAACACTGCTGACTAAGGTTTTGAGATTACCGGAAGAGGAGGTTGTCGGATCTATCTTGACTGATGGCATAATTTTTTCAAGCACTCCGGAAGCAGCCTCAATCAACTCACAGTCTTCCATATGAGACATTAGGAGTTTTTCATTTGCCTTAGCATTTGCAAATGAAGCTATCTTCATTGTCTGTACCGGAGAGAGGGAATCAAAGTTGAATGGACCTTTTAGAAGCTCCGATTCATCAATCTCTATTGTTTCTTGGCTCAAAAATTTTTGAACAGTTTGTGCAGTGTCTCTTTCCAGAGACAGATGTTTCTTCTCTTTTGTAGTTTTGTCCTTTGGAGTCTTTTCTCCTTCCACATTCTTACCACTATCAGTCAAGGTTTTCTCTATTGGAGTCTTCTCTTCCTCTGCACCCTTGGTGCTGTCAACCTCCTTTTCTTTTACCGCTACTTCCTTCTCCTGTAATTTCTCTTCTTCTTGGGATCCGGAGACTATAGGGGAAACCAGAGGAGAGATGCTAGTCTGTTCAAGGGCCACTTCTTCCGGAGCAGAGGATTCCAAGTCCACAGCTGTTTCTGCACTTAAGTCCTCTACAACAAGAAGATTAAACCTTTTGAAGGCCTTCCGGAGGATCTCTTCTGTCTCTATGCCCACCTTGTCAGTCTCACCAAGCATGAGTTGATTCATCCTTGCTTTACTCCTGAACTCATCTTTGCAGTCTTTGAATATTATGTTCATTGTCTTGGGATCAATTTGAGGATATAGCTGAATAGCTATCTACTCCCGGATCTCAAGATCTTTTGCCTGAGCATTATTCTTTTTTATTTCTAATTCCTTTTCTAGGCTTTTAGGAATTAGAGATATGATCTCAATGAAGGCCTTAATGTACATGTTCAGATATTTGATTGTGGCTTCCTGCAGAATCTTTTGGTCAGCCTCATTGTAGTCATCATAAAATTTAGTCATTGGTTGAAGGTTTCCATCCACCGTGACTGACTTGATTACACTCTCTAGAGATAGGGTGGGCTTTTCAACAAATACCTCTGCCATTTCTTCCTTGTCTTGGCCTGTGGAGGGTTTACCGGATCCTTTCTTCTTCTGTTTCTTTATTTCTTTTACCCCCTCATCTAATTCCATTTCCTCTTCATCTTTCTGACTTGTGTAAGCCCTTGTGGCTTTTATTTTAGACCTTTTCTCTCCTTTACCAGATGTCTGACCTTCTGGTTTAGATATTTTTGAGCTTTTGGTTTTGACAGGTGTAGATCCTTTTGATGATCTGGTCCGGGTTAAGGTTTCCACCAGAGCACTTTTCTTACTTTTCTTTTCTGCCTTTTTCTTTTCTTCCTCAAACTTTCTCCTCTTTTCCCGGTTGGCATCAAGTGCCTCCTGTAGGAGTACAATCAACACTGAGAGGGGGGGTGAATCAGTGTTGTGTGAATTTTCAAATCTTTTTACACACTTTAACTTTCAGAGTATAAGGAGAGAAAGATAGCATTGATCTGTCTAATACATATGCACATGAATGTGAATACAGAAAGAGAACAAAACTTCATAAGTAAATCATACACATACAGAGAAGATTATGACACAAGAATTGCATGAGTGGAAAACCCTCCAGGGGTAGAAAAACCACTCTAAACTGCCTCACTGGCTTAACTGATCAAACATGCCTCACTGGCTACAATATGTGTCTCACTGACAAATGTTAAGGTCTCACTGACCTACAAGCCTCACTGGCATACTGTTTAGAAGCACCAGCTTCAAGGAGCACCAACCCCTATTACAGAACAAACTGAAAACATAATTTTAGAGGGTTTCTCTGTTTCAATACATAACATTTATTCTCTCTCATGTGTCTGTCCAATGATCATTCCAAAATCATATACAAACTCAGATATTTCAATCCTGTATCATGATCCACTTTACAACACCAACACTGCTTGATTCTCAACAACACTGCTTGATTTTCAACAACACTTCACAACACTGTATGTTTCATCTCTATCTTACTAGTTTCAATGTCTTGATCAATCAAATTCATGATTCATGCACCTGATTGTCATTACAATTGCATATTGTCTTTCTAATCACCTTGTCAATCTCTATATCTGTATTTGATCCCTGTCAGTTCATCATCAATCTGCACAACATTACTCACCTCATCTTGTTAATCCACACAACTCAATAATCAAAGCGACTATAAATTAATTAAATAAAATCTGAATATACTTTCACAACCCCACACAATGCACTTTCAAGAACCCTTCATATTCTCTTCTTTATTTAAAACAAAATATCTTCTCGTCAATTCTATGCATTAAAAAATCTTTTGATCTTCCTCTTCTCTGTACATGATCCTTCATATCCATTAAAAAAAATCACTGGATTGCTTAATTTTTCATGTCAAAAATGAAGAGCCTTCACAAATTGATTCACCTGCAAAAGATTTTTCATATTCCTCTGTATAAATATTTTCACCTTCTCATTTCAATCCCTGCATGATGTTTCATATTCTCCAAAATATAAAACCCTTGCAAATTTCTTCAAACAGATTTTTATTATCCTCTTCAAATTCTTCTTCAAAAATAATCTCCTGCAAAATAAAAAATCTTTATCCAATCTGCAACAAAAATTAATTTCTCCTCAGACAAAAACCAAATCCACATTTTCATCTTCAATAAATCTCATTTTCTCTACAAAGAACTTCTTCAAAAAAAATCCTAGCCAATGTCTCAAGATATACTTCATTTTGAAAAAAAATCTCCAAATCTCCATCAATATTTGCCTTCAAAAAAAATCTCCTTAAAATCATCTCTTGGAGTTTATAGATTAAAAATTTCTAATTTTAAAAATATCTTATCACCATAAAGAAAGAAATTTATATCTTTCTTTTTAAAACAAAATCTCCATTTAAAATTCTAAATGGTATGGACCGACCACTTTAGAAAATAAAGAAAGTTTCTAAAAAAAATTAAAAGCCATAAAAATCGGGCTTTCTTCCTTTTACACATTCAACCCCATATAATATTTATCTCATACTAACTTTTCTTTTTAAAAAAAAAAAACTTCAAATACCACTTCATAAACCGCACTCCCATTTGACTTTTGAATTTTCTATGCTTAAAGCATATCCCCCACGTGCTCCACATATCATATAAGGACCGATGCTTTAAGGAAAGGGCCGGTCATAAGCTATGACAAGAGACCCCTCTGGCAGGTGGCATTAGTGAAATAACCTACACTCGCAGGTCACTATCAAATGAAAAACAAAAGCAAACTTTGTTTATGATAGATGCAAAAGAATTGAACTTAGGTTTTTAGGGCACCACAATGACACTAAGGTTTTAGGAATAAGTTTGAAGACTTTGGGATTTAGAAATAGAGCTCATCAATGACCAACTTTGAAGATGTATGAACCAAGAAGCACATCCTAAATCTCATCATTGTAAAGCTCATCAATCAACATCAATTCAATTTGTGACAACCAACCTTATGTCCTGATCTCTGAGTTATTCTTCATGACCTCACATCTGATCTTAACAACCTGTTATGACCTTATTAGATATGATGTGAACTAAAACATGAGCATGATGAACCAAGACCCTGAAGCATGAATAAATTCACAATATCAATATTGCAACAACTCAACATCCTGTGTGAAGAAATGATCAAACATAACAAACCAAATATGACATCTTTGATACTCCTAAGTATCTCTATTCTGATCCTTTCATATGAACTCACTTATCAACCTTTTGACATTCTATGCAACACATTGCAAACCTTTGAATACCAATCAACTGATATCATCAACCTTATCAAGAACTTGATGAATAATGAAGACCATGCCTACCAAGAATATGTCATGTTCACTGATAAATCATGACATTGTGAAGAACACATCTCTCCAACTGATTGTATGAACCAAGTAAACCATGAATGAAGATCACACAAGATGATATCTCATGCTCCTGCTCCTAACAACAACAAACAAAATGATGTACTCCTAATGATGCAAGATCAAACCTGTGAAGTATAAAACCATTCTCTATATCTGTAAGATGATTTCTCATGCTCCTGAACACTTTTGACATCAATGACAACCTAACACCATCAATCTCCCCCTTTGTCATTGATGGCAAAACCACCTGATGCATATTTTTCTTTCTCCCCCTTTTTGACATCGGATGACAAAGACCATTATCTCCCCCTGAGAACAACTCCACAAAATCTTTGAAGCCATTTGTCTTTCATGAAACTTACATCTGATGACAATACCACTGTGAAGATGAAGACTGACACACTCCTTCCTTATGACATCACAAACTTTCAAAACAAACAGTTCTTCTTCAATCAACAACCTTTTTGACCTGAAATAACAAATCTCCAAGATCTTTCATGTATTAAAGATCATAAACAAATTACTACTCAGAAATACCACTGGTAAACACTGACAAGACTAACCAACATAACTCAACTCAACTCAACACTTATCCACTTCCTGAATTAGTCCTGAAGCAATATATCCACCTGAAGTATACCATCCATTTACTAACATTCAACCTTCTAAACACTTTTGCAAAGAAATCATTAGCATACCAATACTCTTTGATGAACAATTTTGCAGGCACAAAACATGTAGACCCCTCATCACAGAGATGCCAAGATGACCATTTTTGATAAGACCTTTACTTGCCTCTGATTTGAAGAAAAACAAGATTCACCATCAATGTCATAAGAGACTCTGGATTGTCATAACTTGAAGCTCATACCTGAAATCACCACACAATTTGAACAAACCTTTCTGAAAGCTCCAAGGTACGTGTCATAAACATAACTCAACAAAGCAATAGATATAATCATCAAACTGATTTCCTGATATGAACTATCATCCTGCATATTCTGACATCTTTTCTTGATAGACCATCTTGCTGTTCCTGCACATATTATACTGTCAAATCTGATATACAACACTCTGGCAAAAATTGATATATACATAATCATTTTTGAAACATACTGAAATCAACAAGAACTCTTGCCTCTTGACTTCATCATTCAAAACAAGATATTATTGCAACAACACTTTCCAAAACACTATGGATTGCAATGATAATTCAACCTTTGTAATCAACAACATGATCAAGAACAATTTGTGCATTTTGAAATCCTGAAACATTTTTCAAAACCTTGAAATCATAATAAGCCAATGAACACCTATATCACTGACAACACTGTCATACACTGAAACTCAAAAACATCAGAAACTTCATTTCAAACATTTCAGACAAGCATGATAAACAAAACAAAATCAACGGATCTCCTCCTATAACTTCTTGGGGATAAAAAATAGAACAAGAACAACTCCCCCTCACATTATGCTATCTATTATGCAACAGATGAAATGACTTGTGCAGGATGCACAAGCTTAGATTTTGACTTCTCTTTACTTTCTTTCTGCCTCCAGATTTTCACAGGTGCTTTCTTCCTCCAAATCTTTTCTGTCTTTTTCTTTTGCCAACCTTTCAAATTAGGTGAATCTCTCCTACAACTGTGTGCTTTATGACCAAGAGAGTTGCAATTATAACAAATTATGTTGTAAGAAAAATCAATTGACTGATAATACCTTTGATCACTCATATTAAGCTTCCATGAAGGATCATACACTTTGTTCATTTTGCAGCTTCTTTGAAAATGTCCAACATTATTGCACTTGTAACATACAAGGTTAGTATTCCTTTTGCAATCAACTGCTTTATGCCCAAAATGATTACAAGTATAACAGTAACCATTAAATGAATAGTTATACCTGTACATGTAAGCTTGTCTTATAGATGCAGGTTTTCTCAAATTTCTTCTTTGATTGTGCACAAATTCATCTCTGGTTTTCTGTTCTGTTTCACTCTTCCTTTTACCTTCTCTGGCAGCAACATGATGACTTGAATCAATTTTCCTTCTAGGAGTCTCTCTTTCTTTTGAACATTCTCCTTCTTCAAAACCAAGTCCAGTAGTGTCTCCATATAGTTTTTGTTTACCAAGCATCTTATGTAGCTTGCTTGTGCTTTCTTCAAACTCCTTATACTTCTTAGATAAAGCTTTGAGACCATCATACTCTTTTCTCAGATTAATAATTTCACTCTCCAGTTTTAGATTTTCAATCCTTGAAACTTCAAGGTTAGAAATTGATCCATCAGCTATCCTCTTAGCTTCTTCAATTTCTGTCTTCAATCTAGCAATTAGTTTATCTGAATCATCAATATATGTCTTTAAACTAATAATTTGACATTCAGCCTCTTCAAGATCTGTAAGAGCTTTGTTTTTTAAATCTCTTTCTTGTTGCAGCTGCAAGTTTAGTTTCTGATTCTCTCTCTTATACTTCTTGAGCTCACTCAGGGCATATATAAGCTCTCCTTCCATATCAATCTCACAATCTTCTTCATCATCATCACTTGTGATGCTGGCTTCTTCTAAATTAGATTGGGATTGAACATCAACTCCTTCATTTGAAAGTTTCCTTTCATGGTCACTCTTCTCAGATAATAAGTTGTTTTCTTCTTCAGGTGCACTACCTTGATAAATTTTTATCAACTTTTTCCAGACATCCTGAGCTGTTTCACACTGCACCACTTTACAAGAAATATCATTAGATAATCCAGATAAAATAACCTTCTTGGCTATATGATTGCAATTAATAGCCTCTTTGTTATTTGCAGAGTTAGAATATCCATTCTCAACAGACATCCATATATCATATCCTAAAGAGGATAAATAGGCTTGCATTCTCATACACCAAACTGAAAAATTTGAACCATTAAACAAAGGAGCATCTGAAATCTTTTCTTCTAATACAATACTTGACTCAACTTGTGAGACATATCTAACAACATCTGAATTTGATAAAGATGGGGACTTTTGTGTGTTTTGACCAGAATGAATTTTGACATTTTTCATGCTCTTATTTCTTCTACATTTACCCATTGAACTCCACACACAAGACCTACCCAAGATGATTAAGCTTCAAAAGGGAAACTTGGCTCTGATACCAATTGTAGGAGTACAATCAACACTGAGAGGGGGGGTGAATCTGTGTTGTGTGAATTTTCAAATCTTTTTACACACTTTAACTTTCAGAGTATAAGGAGAGAAAGATAGCATTGATCTGTCTAATACATATGCACATGAATGTGAATACAGAAAGAGAACAAAACTTCATAAGTAAATCATACACACACAGAGAAGATTATGACACAAGAATTGCATGAGTGGAAAACCCTCCAAGGGTAGAAAAACCACTCTAAACTGCCTCACTGGCTTAACTGATCAAACATGCCTCACTGGCTACAATATGTGTCTCACTGACAAATGTTAAGGTCTCACTGACCTACAAGCCTCACTGGCATACTGTTTAGAAGCACCAGCTTCAAGGAGCACCAACCCCTATTACAGAACAAACTGAAAACATAATTTCAGAGGGTTTCTCTGTTTCAATACATAACATTTATTCTCTCTCATGTGTCTGTCCAATGATCATTCCAAAATCATATACAAACTCAGATATTTCAATCCTGTATCATGATCCACTTTACAACACCAACACTGCTTGATTCTCAACAACACTGCTTGATTTTCAACAACACTTCACAACACTGTATGTTTCATCTCTATCTTACTAGTTTCAATGTCTTGATCAATCAAATTCATGATTCATGCACCTGATTGTCATTACAATTGCATATTGTCTTTCTAATCACCTTGTCAATCTCTATATCTGTATTTGATCCCTGTCAGTTCATCATCAATCTGCACAACATTACTCACCTCATCTTGTTAATCCACACAACTCAATAATCAAAGCAACTGTAAATTAATTAAATAAAATCTGAATATACTTTCACAACCCCACACAATGCACTTTCAAGAACCCTTCATATTCTCTTCTTTATTTAAAACAAAATATCTTCCCGTCAATTCTATGCATTAAAAAATCTTTTGATCTTCCTCTTCTCTGTACATGATCCTTCATATCCATTAAAAAAATCACTAGATTGCTTAATTTTTCATGTCAAAAATGAAGAGCCTTCACAAATTGATTCACCTACAAAAGATTTTTCATATTCCTCTGTATAAATATTTTCACCTTCTCATTTCAATCCCTACATGATGTTTCATATTCTCCAAAATACAAAACCCTTGCAAATTTCTTCAAACAAATTTTTATTATCCTCTTCAAATTCTTCTTCAAAAATAATCTCCTACAAAATAAAAAATCTTTATCCAATCTGCAACAAAAATTAATTTCTCCTCAGACAAAAACCAAATCCACATTTTCATCTTCAATAAATCTCATTTTCTCTGCAAAGAACTTCTTCAAAAAAAATCCTAGCCAATGTCTCAAGATATACTTCATTTTGAAAAAAATTCTCCAAATCTCCATCAATATTTGCCTTCAAAAAAAATCTCCTTAAAATCATCTCTTGGAGTTTATAGATTAAAAATTTCTAATTTTAAAAATATCTTATCACCATAAAGAAAGAAATTTATATCTTTCTTTTTAAAACAAAATCTCCATTTAAAATTCTAAATGGTATGGACCGACCACTTTAGAAAATAAAGAAAGTTTCTAAAAAAAATTAAAAGCCATAAAAATCGGGCTTTCTTCCTTTTACATATTTAACCCCATATAATATTTATCTCATACTAACTTTTCTTTTTTTTAAAAAAAAACTTCAAATACCACTTCATAAACCGCACTCCCATTTGACTTTTGAATTTTCTATGCTTAAAGCATATCCCCCACGTGCTCCACATATCATATAAGGACCGATGCTTTAAGGAAAGGGCCGGTCATAAGATATGACAAGAGACCCCTCTGGCAGGTGGCATTAGTGAAATAACCTGCACTCGCAGGTCACTATCAAATGAAAAACAAAAGCAAACTTTGTTTATGATAGATGCAAAAGAATTGAACTTAGGTTTTTAGGGCACCACAATGACACTAAGGTTTTAGGAATAAGTTTGAAGACTTTGGGATTTAGAAATAGAGCTCATCAATGACCAACTTTGAAGATGTATGAACCAAGAAGCACATCCTAAATCTCATCATTGTAAAGCTCATCAATCAACATCAATTCAATTTGTGACAACCAACCTTATGTCCTGATCTCTGAGTTATTCTTCATGACCTCACATCTGATCTTAACAACCTGTTATGACCTTATTAGATATGATGTGAACTAAAACATGAGCATGATGAACCAAGACCCTGAAGCATGAATAAATTCACAATATCAATATTGCAACAACTCAACATCCTGTGTGAAGAAATGATCAAACATAACAAACCAAATATGACATCTTTGATACTCCTGAGTATCTCTATTCTGATCCTTTCATATGAACTCACTTATCAACCTTTTGACATTCTATGCAACAGATTGCAAACCTTTGAATACCAATCAACTGATATCATCAACCTTATCAAGAACTTGATGAATAATGAAGACCATGCCTACCAAGAATATGTCATGTTCACTGATAAATCATGACATTGTGAAGAACACATCTCTCCAAATGATTGTATGAACCAAGTAAACCATGAATGAAGATCACACAAGATGATATCTCATGCTCCTGCTCCTAACAATAACAAACAAAATGATGTACTCCTGATGATGCAAGATCAAACCTGTGAAGTATAAAACCATTCTCTATATCTGTAAGATGATTTCTCATGCTCCTGAACACCATCACCTCCTTTGGGATGCCTAGGCCTTGAGCAATATGCTCTACTTCTTTTCTCACCTTCCTTTTTATCTTAGGTTCTCTGAGTTCCACATGAATCTTCACACTCAGCTCCTCAAAGGTTCCAAACCTTTCTGCCTTTGGATCTTTGGGCTGACTAAGCATGTGCTAAACATGTAGTTCCACAATCTGTTCATCAACCTCATACCTCATGGGCATGATCCAGACTGTCCTTGGCTCCACTGCCTCCATAAGGCACTGAACAGTATCTACCATAAAGCAAACTGAGTCTTTGTATTTTTCAACAAGAGACTGGGGAATTCTTTCTCTTGCTTGCATCGTGCTCTGGAAGTTTTTGAAGTATCCCCATAGGGCTGTATTTCTTGCTTTGGCATCCCCAAGCCCATGTAGATAATCTCTTATCTGGACTGCAACAGGTTTGTCATTCTGCCATACCCATCCACTTGATCTAGGCAGCTCATTCATGAAGTAGAAAAATAGACATAATATAAGAGTACCATACTTAAAAGAATTCTTTTTGTCCTTTTTGATCTTCTGTATATTTTCCATCAATTGGCTTAAGAGAAGTTCACAGAGATCATAATCTGCATTCTTCCTCAACATTTCATAGGTAGTATATACTGCAGTTCTAGATACAGAATTCTCCCTACTGGAGTGATAGATCTTGTATCCTATTATCATGGATGCATACTTGATATCCGGATCAGAAATATCTTCAATGGTCATTGCCCTCTTATCAAATTTTGATCCGGTGGCCTCAGTTACAATGTTATTTTTGACAGATTTAAGGATAGGTATCCCTCTGGAAGAATATAGGCCAGTCACTGCCCTAATTGCCTCTTTTGTGATCTTGCAGGGTTTATCCAGCCATAGGAAGTTGTCATGCATCCTACTCAATACATACCGGACCCATTCATCTTCTTCAAAGCAGGGGAAATGAATGAATTGATCAAACTGTTTCTTCTGGATACCCTTATACTCTGGTTTAAGCTCAAAAGCATTGTCTATCAGTTGTTTGTGATAGAAATCTCTCAATTTGAATTCCTTGAATTCCTCAATGCTTGCATGTATGTAAACCCTAATGTCTTCTGTGTGTAAAACGCCATGAGGAACACTAGAGAATGCTCCTAAGGGATCTACCTCCAATGACTTGTATGGGTGTTTCTTAAATTCAGGTCGGGGCCTATCTGAGATCTTTACTATATTTAGAGTAGCCATTTCTCAATAGATTTGTGGTAAGATATAAAAAACAAAAAATACCTTATGCGCCTTCGGTTGCACGGAGTGGTTGGATTGATTTCTGTATGTAATGACTTCGGCAGGAGATCTTTGGTGAGCTTGATGAATCTTGTTGCAGAGCTCCATTTTTTGCTTCTTCTTGAGTGCAGAATGAGCAAGTGATTTATGAGAAATCCCTTATATTGCTCCACAAACCCTAATATCTGATGGCAATAAATGCTCAACCTACATTATTTCGGTTGGCCTTATTCGGTTAACTTAAAGAACTAGATTAGTCCTGATCTATGAGCATCATGCGGATCTTCCAACCATGAACAAATCAAGATGACATATCACAAGGACATCCCAAATACTCTGTCCAATCTGCAGAATAAGATAATGCACTTCTGGATCTCTCCGGACCTTTTTGTAATCCTCTGTCATTCCAGAGCATCTCCCAGAATAGGTCTTACTTGATCGATCACAACTTCCTCACATCTTCATGCGGACCTCTAAAATCTTATCTGAATCATCTCAAGACTTATATCTACAAGCCCTTTACTTTGCATCTTGTGCCACATCCGGCACCACTTGATTGGCTGGGGGAACAGGATTTTCTTTGAGACTCCCCCTGAGCCAGAGCTCACCTTTTAGTTTCCGGAAGGAATATCAGCACTAGAGTCTGGTGCGGATCCAACCTCTACATTCTCTAAACTTTTCTTCACCCAAATCTTGTTCATCTAATTCCTAACTTCATCCACATTCATCTTTTGTTTACCCTTGTCTTGATTCTGATTATACACCGGACCTCTTTTGTCCTAATTCTTGCTTCTACAGACTTTTGCATTATGACCGGACCTATTACAGATTTGGCAAATAACATTTCCTTGCATATTTGACTGATAACCTCTTGATCTGCATTGATTAGCCATATGACCTACTCTATTGCATGCAAAGCATCTACCATTGAATGATTTGTTTATTTGTATATTTCTGCATTCATGGGACTTGTGTCCATACCTTTTGCAGTTAAAGCACTATCCGGAGAAGGATGAGTTAGTCTGATTCATTCTCTTTCTACACTGATTAGCTTTGTGACCAAAGTGATTGCAGCTGTGGCAGTATCCATTGAAGGATGGATATCTTTGAGCATTGGGCTATCTTACCGGAGGTCTTCTAGGCCTATTCCTTGGATTTTCTGATCCAAAATTCTTTTGACTGGATCCGGAGCTTTCTCCTTTCTCATATCCCAAACCATACTTGTCATCTGCCCTCTTTTGACTTCCAAGAAGAACTTCAAGTTGAGAAAAACTTATCATGAATTTTTCTTTGTATTCATTTGCTATTTGAAGATCTCTTTTGAGACAGACAATTTGATCCTCAAGTTTTTCTTTATTATCTTTGGCATCTTCAAGATCAGATTCAAGATGTTTGATGATCCTGTCCATCTGATGGCAATCTTCTGATTTCTCTTTAAGAGATTGTCTTAGATTGTCTTCAGTTTTTCTTTTCTCTTCAATCTCTTGAGTAAACTTTATAACTCCTGATTCCATTTCATGTCTTACCATAATGACTTCTTTTGATAACTTTTCACATAACTTGGTTTTCTCAGTCAATTCTTCATTTGTATTACTTTCTTCACTTTGTCTTGCCAATTGTTGGAGTAGCTCCTTTCTCTTTTTCATAGAGAGACTTAGTTTGTCCTTTAATTCTCTCATGAATTTATCAGCTTGTTTGAGTCTTTCCTTTAATTCATTGACTTCAGAGTTTGACTGTTCAAGATCCTCAAGGGCAGTCTTAAGTTGCTCCCTTAAACCATATGCATCCATTTGAATTCCCAGATCTTCCTCAAGCTGTTAGGCTCTATTAGGAGGAAATTAGCTCTGATACCAATTGTTGATAACTGAGAGGGGGGGGGTGAATCAGTTATCCTAATTATTTCTTCTTTTGAACTTTCTTATTAATTAATGCAGCATTGAATCAAACATTAAAACATTACCATGAAATGAGAAACACATGACATAGTATTTTTGACGTGGAAACCCTATTAAGGGAGAAAACTACGGGGTGATTAACCCAAAGATTATTCTCTGTTAGAAGAATAAGGTATTACAAAATGGCACTTGCCAATTAGGGCTCACTGCCCGAGCACACTGCTCACAAAGAGGCACACTGCCTACAAGGAGACACACTATCTACAAAAGAATGTTATACAATACTTGAACTAATTGGAAGCATCCACATATGCTGGAGTTCAGTCCCGGTTAGGCTCAGTACACTCATCTACTCTACTTCATCTTTCCTCTTCTCTTTATTCTGCTTTCCTTTCACATACCGGATCTCTCTAGCTGTTTTTGCTCTGTTATGCACTTATTCGCACATTCACAACACACAACCACACTTCTCACAACTAAATCCATCGTGCATATATATCCACACAAGTAATTTCATCACCTTTCTAGTCGACATCCGGAACAGTCTATTTTCTCACAAACTCTGTTCTGTCAGCTGAATCCTTGCTCACTAAGCAATGCGGATCAAGCATGTACTTGTAGATATCATTAATCATGTCAGCCAAATATGATTCATGCCTTCACAACCTTTACCATCAATAGTAACACATCCAGAAAGAAGTCTAATGTTCTGTTAGTCAGTTCTTCCTCTGTTCTCACTGTCACTCAGGGATCCGGTACTCAACTACTCATATCTTTTTCCTTGTCCATCACCGGAGGCTAAATCCTTGGAATATACCACTCAAGGTAGTCCTTTTGATTTCCCCAATTCCGCACTGCACCAAGATACTTCCTCTGAGAGATCCAGACCAATCTGTCGGACCTTGCCACATGCTCTGTTCTTGTTTACTGGACCACAACAATCTTCATTCTGACTTCCGGTAGAGACACACCATGACTTGCGGATATGTGGGATGACCTTTGTTGCCATCAATGACAACAACCATGAATACATATGGTGTCTCTTGCCAACAAGGTTTTGTTCGGTGTAGCATTTCTTGCTTCTCCTTTGAGAGTGAAGATTGGTTGCTATTTGGGAGCCTCTACTTTGGCATCGACTACTCCATCATTGATGACATTTTTGTTCTTTGTCCAAAACTTAGACTTATCCGCAGTGTAGTTAGAGTTAGGGGTGTCCTTGTACAACTTTATTTGCCCCTTGGTGATCATAGCTTTCTCGATAAATAATCCAATCTCAATGACTTTCGTAAATGAGGTAGGGCATTGAATTTAGATTTGGTAACTTAGATTGGGGTTAAGGTAGTGGATGAACATCTCCATCATTTGCTCCTTAGGCAAGTGATATGAGCATTTTCTCGTGAGTTGTCTCCATCTTTGTAAGAAGGCAATGAAAGATTTGCCACTCTTTTGCTTTGTATTGCATAGGTCAAGCATGGAAACTTCATGTTCAATGTTATATGAGAACTGTGTGACGAACTTATTTAGTAACTCATCAAAAATTTTGATACTCGGGGTATGTCGCGAGAACCATTCCATGGATTTTCCACCTAGAGATTGTTAGTTTAGGTCCAGACAACTAAGAAGGGGGGGTGAATCAGTTGTCACACATTTTCATCTTTTTACTTTTAATCTTCCTTTACCACTCAATCAATTTAATGATATAAACATTTCAGCATCAATCAATAGCATATGAACCGAACACATAATTAACACATTTGACACCAAGATTTTGACATGGAAACCTAGCTAAGGGAAAAACCACAGTGGGGGTTAACCCACAAAAATTAATACCCTATTAAAAGTATTTTTACAAATGGGAATGCACATGCATTCGGGCTCACTTCCTAGAGCTCACTGCTCAAATGGAGGCTCACTGCCTATGGAAATATTACAAGAGAATGACAGAAATTTGAACTAATTAATAGCATCTACCCATGTAAGAATTTTAGTACCGGTTAAGTACAAAAACTGATCTTACACATTTCATCTTTGCTCTACTCTTCTTATTGTTATGCCTTCATTCACACTTTTGATTTCTGCTCTTCTCACATACGCCTTATTTGCATACACCACACACACTAAATCATCCAATTTCATCAGCTATATATATCTGCAACATGATCTACAATCATTCTATCAGTCGGCTTCAACAACACTTAGAACTTTTATGAATTCTCTGCTCTGTCAGCTAGATCTATGCATAACTTAAGATGCAGACCAAAACTTGCTCTTGAAAATTCCAAAGTTTTCAAATACATAAATATCAAATCATTCTCTATATTTAAAAAATCCAAATATTTATTTAAATTATCTATTTCCTCTAAAATTGAATTAATACCAAAAATAATTCAATTAGTCCATGTGCACATGTAATTAAATATTTTAATACTTAATTTCTCCTCCAGTCAGATTAGTTAACTCATCAATCAAAATAGTTAACTAATTAGTCAATTGAGTTCACTTCTCAATCTATTTTGTTGACTCCTCAATCAACCCAGTTAATTGATCAATCATCTCAGTTAACTCTTCAATCTATTCTATTAACTCCCATATCTCAAAATAGAGCAGGGCACTTGTCCTCTCCCTATTCGCACACATCCTCTCAAATTTCCTCAACAGTTGATCTTCTTATTCATTCTATACCATTGATCTTATTTCTCACAAATATATAAATACAACCCCTATTCCTCCATTTGAAGGATCCAAGCTTTTTATAAACTCACTCTGTAGGAATCACAGCACGCCTTTGGCACAAATCACTCCATAGCTTGAGATCAATTGTCACACATTATCACCATTATCATTGTATTGTGAAGATCCCCTTCATTGCAAAACCTATCAACAGCCATTCTCCATTGTCATCTTGGAGAAAAGCAAGTGCACCTTCTCAGGGCTCTATTCATACACAAGATCAATTCGAGATAGGTGACCAATGGAAGTCACGGAATAGAAAGGTTTGCAAGGTATTGTGCTCTTTGTGTTTGATCTTATTTGTTTCAATTTCATTGGGTTATTAGGTAATTAGTTGTTTATGCTATTGTTCCCATTTTTCTCATAACATTTATGGCACCCACCATGGGGTCCTTGCCCCAATTTAACTTCAAAATTGAGTTTTTGTGTGTTAGAATCCATACACAGGACATTTTTGTGCATCCATCACATTCTGCTATGCATCTACTCATTGTTACTACGCATCTATCAAATCTGCACATCCATCACATTCTACTATGCATCTACTCACTATTACTATGCATTTGTCAAATCTGCACATCCATCACATTCTACTACGTATCTACTCACTATTACTGTGCATCTATAAAATCTACGCATCCATCACATTCTACTATGCATCTACTCACTGTTACTATGCATCTATCAAATCTACGCATCCACTCACTGTTACGGTGCATACATTCTCTATTACTATACATTTGTTTCTACGCATTTATTCTGCTACAATTTTTGGGCTATTTCTTGAGAAATTTCTAATGCTAACATCATTTGCAAGAATATTCTCAGATCCACCTTACAGGTTAAGAGATGGTCAGGCACATAGCTAAATGGTTAACTCTCATCTAAATCTAAATAGAAAAAGAAGTAATTGAGCATGTTCATGCAAATTTCACTTAGATCTAAATAGAAGGGAAGTAATTTGTACTTGTTGCATCACAACATGAACATAGTCCCAACTAGGAGGATTAAAATATAACAACTGCTCTTAAAAGCTTTTTCAAAGTTAACAAATCTTATGTGCCTGATAGAGTAACTCATTTAGTTTTTCTCTTTTTAACTAGGAGGAAAGAACTAGTGTTTTCCATGATTTTGGAATGACAATAGGACTATGCTCTCCCCTTAACTGGGTGACCAAAATGCCAGAATCATCATTTCATATGTGTGACCTTTAGAGAGGTCTGCCCTTGGAATTCCTTCCTTCTAAGTGGGATGACCTTAAGTTATAACAGCTAAAGCCAAGTACCTCCAAATCACTATAAATAAATTACATTTCTGATAAAAGTTGCAAGCAACGAGTGTTGTTGTATTACACTGACCAATGCTTCCCCCAAAACCCTATGGAGCATAACCTCTGCAGGTTGAGAAGCCTTCTTATCGAAGCGAATGGCTGCACGTGTAATCACCTGAATGGATGCCTTGACTAAAATCCTTTTGTTATAGTAAGCCAAAATCCTGTATTTGGTGACACAAGAGGAGGAACCTCTAGAGTTGTCCAACGTCATTTAGTGTAGAGACAGAAAAGTTCAACTCTTTGAAGGAGCTATAACTTGGTATGTGTGAGAAGTGAGTGCCATGGAGGGGAGCCAATGCTACCAAGTTATTAGCTGTCTGCCTTTATGCAAGTGGCTGGTGTAAAAACCAAGTTGGAACTTATTGAATACCATCCTTACCAACCTTAGGATTGTGCTTGCATTAAAATAAAAAAAATCAAACAATCATGAAAATATTCTTTGTGTGTAATGTGTATTTCTTTCCATAATTGAAGAAACAAATCAAAAAGAGCAACATTCAAACAAAGAACCCAAAAACATTGAAAAGTGTGCCTTTACCAAGTCAAAATAAGTCAAAATCAAACAAAACAACACAGATCTATGCATCTACTTCATCCTACTGCGCATTTACTCCATCCTGCTACACATTTACTCCATCTTGTTGCACATTTACTCCATCCTACTACGCATTTACTTCATCCTACTACACATTTACTACATCCTGTTGCGCATTTACTCCATCCTGCTAGACATATACCTCATCCTGATGCGCATTTGCTTCACCCTGCTGCGCATTTATTTTCTGTTGCACTTTCACACAGTTCAGCTATGCATCTTCTTTTTCACCATACCTATGCATGCACTTCCTGAAGCTGTGCATTCATACTCTACTCTGGCGCATCCACTCTTCCACTAGATCTGTGCTTTTGTTTTTTATTGCTGTGCATATACACTCTATTCATGTGCAGTTGTTCCTACACATCTATCATAGTGAGTACTTCTATACAGTTTTTCTGAAAAACACTTACCTTTTTGAGCACCCATTTCGGTCTTGTATCAGTTTCTGAGGTCAAATTAACCATACAATCACTTCTCCCATTCTTTTCTGCAACGTACCCTCTTTTTCATCGTTCACCTCATCAAAATTTCACAAAACTTCCCAAGAACAAATCAAACTATTAGAAAACCATGTAGCTACAAGGCAATTTTTGGATTATATTGGATTCAAGCATCGCTAGTAAGTCTCCACTAACAGGATCTATCATCCTTCTATCTCAGAATTTCACTAGTTTATTTTGGTGCAAAACTAGTCTCTACCAAGTAATCGAATTTCAATCACCCTTACTTTTGGCTACCATTTTGTATCGATCGACTTGTTTGACACCATTGATCAAAGAAAGCCCTTGTTCAAATCTTATCACCACTAGTATCCCCTTCACTACAACCTCCAAACGCATCTTACCAAAGCATCCAATTTCACCCCACTCCATTCCAAATCACATTGTATGGTACTAACTAGATCACAAAAGTAAAAACAAATTGAAATGGCTGAAATGTCTGACAAAATTGTCCCCTCCCCTCACAAAAGTGATGAGGAGATATCTCACAAGGACTTACAAGAAGCTCTCCAAGACAGAAAATTTCAATGAATGATGGACAAAGTACTCCACCAAGACCCTAAAAAGTTCTTTCACCACCTAGCAACCCAAGGAGTTAAGCTCCCTTCTAACTTTGATGTCACAGCATTGAAGGAAATCGAAGAGGAAAGAACTCATGAAGACAGCACATGTGAGGAAAGAACCCTTGGCACAGACAAAGGCAAGAAAACCACAAACTCAACCACACCTTTAGACATGTTGATAATACAAGTTCAAACCCTACAACAACAATTAGTGGACCTCCAAATAGGGATGTCCACTAAACACTATTCATTGGAGGATATCTCATCGTACCCCTTCAATAAGAGCTTGAACATGATCCCCTTTCCCATTAGATTTGAAGTTCCAAAATTTAACAAGTATAGAGGAAAGGGTGACCCTAGAGACCATATCAGAGAATTCAACACAGCATGTCTCGAGGTTGCTCACAATGAAACTTTTCTCATGAGACTCTTCCCTGGATCTCGAGGAGGGCAAGCCATGGAGTGGTTCTCTCAACTCCCCCCAGGTATCTGTGCCTTTGATGAGTTAGTGAACAAATTTGTCACGCATTTCTCATATAATATCAAACATGAGGTATCCATGCTTGACCTTTGCAACACAAAACAAAAGAGTGGTGAATCCTTCATTGCTTACTTACAAAGGTGGAGCCAACTTGCCAGCAAGTGTCCTTATCATATACTAGAAAAACAAATGCTTGAAATGTTTGTCCATAATCTCAATCTTGATCTAAGCTATCAAATTCAAATCTAATGCCCTACCTCATTCACAAAAGTCATTGAGATGGGGTTATTCATTGAAAAAGCTATGATCACAAAAGGACAAATAAAATTATTCAAAGACACTCCTAATTTAAACTATACCACTGATAAGTCAAAATTCTAGACCAAAAATAAGAACCTCATCAATGATGGAGTGGTTGATGCTAAAGTAGTGGCTCCTAAGCAACCAATTTTAAATCTCAAAGAAGCATCAAACAATGCAACACCGAGCAAACCTTCATCAAATGAATTGAGAAAACCATACAATTTTCCTCCTAGATGAAAATTTACACCACCGAGGGAGTCATATGAGTTCGCTTTGAGAAAGTTAGTTACAAACAATGAGATCACCCTTCCTACCATAAGAGACTATGAACCTCAAGTCAAACCTTCTTGGTGGAAGGATATCGATTTCTGTGTGTACCATAGAGGCAAAGGCCATAAAACTGGTGGCTATATCCACTTGAAAAAAATCATACAAAACTTACTAGATCAAAATTGCGAGGGCACAAAAGATCATCCCTCTAACGAATCACATGTGGCATTCAAGGATTCGCTCCTTAACCATGATTGGCAGAACACTCATAACAACAAGAATAACAACTGGCCAAATCACAATAACAGGAACAATGATGTTAACTACACGAACGTGCCGTTCAAATACACTGTTAATTACATATCAGAGCATATCCCGCAAATCAATGTGCTCATGTTTAACAATCATATTCCAACACCAAATCTGATTGCAATATCACCACCCATAGTTGGAAAGTCACCTTGCACACACTCCCTCCAAGGTCACCATCCTCACCATCTACCCACCACAAGTACAACGTCACTGACCAACTACAAAAGACTTCGGCCAATATATCCATATTAGAGTTGTTGCATCTATCATCATCCCACAAAGAGATTCTTGATAAAGCCCTAGTGGAAACCACTGTGCCCACCAACTTGGCCCAAGAGAAATTTCAAGCCATGGTAAGTCATCTTATCTCACCTAACATCCTATCATTCACTGAACAAGATGATCTATTCATATCTAAACCCCATAACACATCATTACATATTGAGGCCTTCATTAACAAACATCGCATCAAAAGGGTTCTAATTGATGGAGGAATAGGTTTGAAAATTTGCACGCTAAAATTAATCCTTACATTGGGGTTCTTGGAAACTGCAATAGATCCAAGAAAGAAGATCACAATAAAAGCCTCTGATGAGGAAGAATGGACAACCAAGGGAATTGTGGTATTAATATTAAGAATTGGACCGATGGAGAAAGAAGTTGTTTGCCAAGTCCTTGACAGGGAGCTCGCATATAACATTCTCCTAGGTAGACCTTGGATACATGCCATGAAAGCTGTGCCTTCCACATATCATCAATGTATTAAGTTCCCTCACAACGGCTAAAAGATCACCATCCAAGGTCACCCTGATCCTTTTCAACACTGTAACACTATCCAATCAAAGCTAGATTTCATCATCCCTAATAATAGAGCTTCCACATCTTCCACCTCCCAACATGATCCTGGCTCCCAAGCTTCCACATCAAAGGCCAAAGAGCAGAAGGTCAAGATTAAAGAAACAGGGGTAGGAGAGTACTCCATCGAGCATACCTTTTGTTTAGCCAAAATGCCTTTATCTCCAAAGTCCTTTGGGTGACCTACACCCTCCCCAAAACCATTTGCTCCTCCTAAAACTCCCAAAACTCCATTTGTCAAATGGGCCACCCTATCAGATGAGAGCAAAGAAAGAGACGTTATGCAATGGCTCTACATAGACAAAGATGACACACCGTGAGACAAACAACCAAAGCTCCCAACATAAATCTATGGGCATGGTCAATCTATCTTACACAGAATGGACTATGAAGGATAGGGTCCCATTGGCCTAAGAAAAGAAGGAATAACTCAACCCATTCAACCCTCTTAATCCTCATCAGGCCGAGACACAACAGGGCTAGGGTACAAAGACAATGGCAAAGGCAAAGCTAAGGCTACTACTTGTTTTGTGGAACAGATCCATAACCTCCAAGAGGAGAGTGATACAGATTCTAATGAGTATGAATGGGATGACCTTTTAGAACATTCCTATGAGGACAAAGGAATTGATATTGTTCGCACCTATAGCCCCTAGCATGAGGGACAAACTCTAAGACATAGACCAGTAGAGTGTGATTTGCCCATTCTGGAGAGAACAACTTACGAGGAAGGTCAGAGTTTTCATGAGACAAATAATCTTGAAGAAAGTACCATCATAGATCTTGTTCCTCTCACTCCCAATCCTGATCATATATCCATCCTTACCATCACATCCACAGAATTAGATCAACCTATCGATCCCCTCCCCCTGATACATCCTGAGCTTATCAATTTGGATCTACCAGGAACCCCCCAACTAGACATGTTCCATAACAATGATGCCTACATTGATTACATGGAACTAAGAGACCACCTACCTACAAGAGATCATAAAGTTGGCTTCACCATAGAACTCAATACCATAGCTTATTTTGGAGAGGGTGCCAAGCCTTCCAGTTGAAAAAATATAAAAATCAAACATGGATCTAATGGTGAAAACCGCTTTGCGGCAATGTCAAATCCCAAAAATGTAAAAATAAATGACGCATCTGATGGTAAAAACCTCTTTGAGGTGCCAGACGATGGAAGGCTTGACACTCTCCGCAACAACATGTATCAGGAGAAGTCACAAATTGTGGTAGAACCTACAGAACCTGTTGACATCGGCACAGAAGGTAACCCAAAGATCATACAGTTTGCCAAGTCTCTATCTTCGACGAAAAAGATGAAATTTGTACCCTTCTTAAAAAAGAAATAGGTTAACTTTGCTTGGTCCTATGCAGATATGCTCGGGTTAGATCCAGACTTGATCTTGCATCATCTACCACTAGATCCTGGAGTTAAACCTGCTAAACAAAAACTCAGGAAAATACATCCACATATCACATTACTAGTCAAAGAGGAACTAAAGAAGCTATTGGATTTAGTGTTCATCAAAGCAATTGATTATCTGGAGTGGGTATCAAACATTGTACCAGTATCAAAACCTGATGGAAGAGTCAGATTGTATAATGACTTCAGAGATCTCAACAAGGCATGCCGTAAAGATGATTTCCCATTGCCCAACATTGATATCATCGTAGACTTGATAGCTGGACACACTAGGCTCTCTCTTATGGATGGTTTCTTCGCATACAACCAAATCAGAATAGTGCCAGAAGATCAGCTTAAAATAGCATTTACATGTCCATGGGGTACCTTCTACTGGAAGGTCATGCCATTTGGGTTGAAGAACATAGGAGCAACATACCAACAGGCAATGACTACTATCTTCCATGACATGATGCACGTCACCATGGAAGACTATGTGGATGACATCCTTGCCAAGTCACTTACAAGGGAATCTCACTTAGATGTCCTAGAGAAAATCTTTCAGCGGCTAGAACACTTCAAGGTCTAATTGAATATGAAAAAGTGTGTGTTTGGAGTCACCTCTAGCAAACTCTTGGGTTTCATAGTATCAGCCAATGGGATTGAGGTAGATCATATGAAGGTAAAAGCTATCATAGAGATGCCACCACTAAGGACCATCACCCAACTGCAGTCTTTACAAGGAAAATTATAGGCAATCCGTCAATTTATCTCACAACTAGCAGACAAATGTCAACCTTTCACTCATCTCTTGCATGAGAACATCCCATTTAGATGGGATGAGAAGTGTGAAGATAGATTTTGCAAATTGAAAGAGTATCTCATGAATCCACCTATCTTGATGCCACCTATCCAAGGCAAGCCACTATATCTTTACATATCTGCTACACCAATAGCTCTTGGAGCCCTTTTAGTACAACAAGACTATGAAGGCAAGGAATGGTCAATCTACTACATCAGTTGCACATTGGTGGGGTATGAATTTCAATATTCTCAAATCAAAAGATCTTGTCTTGCTGTGGTTTTTGCTTCCCAAAAACTATGCCATTACATGCTTACACATTCAATCAAGCTAATTGCAAAGATCGATCCATTAAAATACTTGTTAGGCAAAGCAGCTCTAACAGGCTGCCTAGCTAAATGGGTAATGCTACTAAGTGAGCATGACATAGAATGTGTGGAAAGGAAAGCTATCAAGGGTCAGATCATCACAGATTAGTTGGTGGAGGCACCATTGCAAGATACTACTCCAATGACATTCGAGTTTCCCGATGAATCAATTTTCAGTATCACAACACATTCATGGAAGCTCTACTTTGATGGGTCTTATACAAACCATGGATTCAGGGTAGGAATCTTATTAGTCACTGCTTAAGGAAACATAATACCTAAGTCATATTGTCTACTTTTTCCTTGCACAAACAACATAGCAAAGTATGAGGCCTTAGCCATTGGTCTTAAGATGGGGTATGAATTTCAATATTCTCAAATCAAAAGATCTTGTCTTGCTGTGGTTTTTGCTTCCCAAAAACTATGCCATTACATGCTTACACATTCAATCAAGCTAATTGCAAAGATCGATCCATTAAAATACTTGTTAGGGAAAGCAGCTCTAACAGGCTGCCTAGCTAAATGGGTAATGCTACTAAGTGAGCATGACATAGAATGTGTGGAAAGGAAAGCTATCAAGGGTCAGATCATCATAGATTAGTTGGTGGAGGCACCATTGCAAGATACTACTCCAATGACATTTGAGTTTCCCGATGAATCAATTTTCAGTATCACAACACATTCATGGAAGCTCTACTTTGATGGGTCTTATACAAACCATGGATTCAGGGTAGGAATCTTATTAGTCACTACTTAAGGAAACATAATACCTAAGTCATATTGTCTACTTTTTCCTTGCACAAACAACATAGCAAAGTATGAGGCCTTAGCCATTGGTCTTAAGATGGCGGCAGAGTGGAAAGTGAAAGAGCTACAAGTCTATGGAGATTCACAACTCATCATCAATCAAGTAAATGATGACTATCAGATGAAAGATGACAAGCTAATACCATACAAGAATATGGTAGATGACTTTAAAGGATACTTTGTGATAATCTCCTTTGACCAGATTCCTTGCATAGAGAACAAAGCAGCAAATGCCATGGCAACCATCGCCTCGCTACTTGATATACCAGAGAATGAGTCATGTTTTGAGCTCTTGGTGGAGTCAATCGCACAACCAGCTTATGATATCACCGAAATGCAATCCATTTGCCTCCTAGTAGGATCTGATTCACCCTTGTATGGTAAAATTTACACTAACACCTTACCAACTGACTTATCCAACAACCAACACCGAACCTTTATCTGCCAAACATCCTGTTAAACCATTATCGCCGACACCCTCTACTGCCGAGGTTTGGATGGTACTCTACTCAGATGTCTTGAACATGATGAATCTCAAACCACCTTACAAGAAGTACACGAAGGAATTTGTAGAACACACTCTAGTGGTCCTACCTTAGCTAAGAAACTCAAGTGTTTGGGATACTATTGGCTAAACATGGAGATAGACTCATATCATTTTTTCAAGAAATGCAAGCATTGTCAGATTCACGGTAACCTCATCCATGCACCAGCTCAGGAATTATGGCCTTTAACGACACGTTGGCTCTTTTGTCAGTGGAGACTTGACCTTGTTGGCAAAATCCACCCTCCATCATCTAATGACCACAAGTTCATTATGACTATCACTGAGTATTTTACCAAGTGTATTAAAGCCGTCCCACTCACTAATGTCATAGGAAAACAAATTACGTCCTTCATCCGTAATTACCTCATTTGTCAATATAAAATTCCCTCATCCATAGTCATGGATAATGGAGGACACTTCAAAAACCAAGATGTCTAAGAGCTCTATGACAAATTCCAAATCCAACACTGCTTCTCCACCCCATACTACCCACAAGGCAACGGTCAGGCAGAGGCATCCAACAAAACCATCTTGAAAATCCTTAAAAAAACTATTAACAACGCCGGCCATGATTGGCACATGTAAGTAAATCTTGCTCTGTGTGCCTATCGAACTAGCATACGCACTCCCATAGGTGCCATACCATATGCCCTTTTCTACGGTTCTGAAGCTATTTTTCCCATTGAGGTCGAGTTACCATCTTTGCGGGTATCATTATAAGGTCTTATAACTGATGAAGACTATAGAGTTTCTAGACTACAAGAGTTAGAACTGTTGGAGGAGAAACAATAGAATGCTTTCAACCATCTCAAAGCCTATCAACAAAGAATGTCAAGAAGCTATAATCACAGAGTCCATCCAAGGGTCTTTAATGTTGGTGATCTAGTGCTCAAAGAAAATCCCCGCAATCAGTAGGATCAGGAGAAGAAAGGAAAGTTTGAACCCAACTGGCCTGGTCCTTATGTAATCATTGCTGCCTATGGCTCAAGAGCGTATCAGTTAGCTACATCAAAAGGTGAGCTGTTCGATGACCCAATCAACAGTATGCATCTTCATCGGTTCTATACCTAGAGAACCCCAATGTAAGGGGGGCACAAAAATTTAAAAAATTAATCAATAAACCAAAAAAATGAAAAATAAAAATAAATAAAAAATGAGAAAAGACAAAAGCATTGCAATAAAAGTAAATTAGTGAAAACTTAGCAAACAGGCACTCTTTGCGATGCAAACCGCTTCCTCCATCTTTGGGAAACCATTGCCTTGCATCTATTCTTCCTACCATCATCCATCATCCAATTGTATCTATTTCAAAAAAACTACCTAACGATAACCTATCATGGCTTGATACTCTATCACCATTGTTGCCCTATTACCTAAGATTTATCCACTACCCTATCCATAGTGTCAGCCTATCATAGGGTCCGTCGTTAGTATCTTATCTTCTTGAACTACATTTCCTCTGCGTCGTCACATAGGCAAGGCCATCATTGATGGGTCCCAAAGACTACCCATCCATTCCATACCTTATCACCCATCCTCTGGTCCATCTGCATCCACACCATTTCCCATCACCTATGTCCTAGGTCCACAAAATTCCACACCCTAAACTACATTGTCTCTGCGTTGTCACGTAGGCAAGGCCATCTATCAATGAGCCCCCGAGACACTAGGTCAGTCCCTTAGGGCCCATTTCTTCATGTTTGTTGTCTATTCTTTCATAATAAATTGATCCTCTACCTGACTGGGGCATGTCCTCGACCTGGTTATGGAGTTGGATTCTGCAATGCCACATGTTCTAAGAGGGAACCAATAAGGATTGTGATACCTTTCACTAGACACACACACACAACAAAGCTCGCTTCCAAATAAAAATTTTGATGCAAGACATCAATCTATCCTAAACAAAACAAACAAGGGCCTAAACACTCCAAATGATTTTATCTAAATTATGGCAAGAAGACACATCTAATGCAAGAAGGTTTTGTTTTGATTAGTTGTGCCTTAAATTTTAACTTTTGTTATCATGTTTCCTATGCCACTCAAGGATGCCTAAAAACTAGAGATGCTATGATGGGGGCATGATTATTTTATTTGTTTGCTGCTTGTGGGTTTTTCTTTAGTAATGTGAAGCTTTGTCTAAAGACACGATCAACATAAAGATCATCAAGGACATCAGAGGTCTAAACATGAAACAGGTGTAATCCTTGTCTGTTGATATGCAAGCAATACTCAAGGCATCTTGGTTCAATTATACTTAAATGCTTGTATTAACTTGCTAAATCAAAATCCATGTAAGCAATACTCAGGTCATCATGTGGTTTAATTATACCTAGATGCTTGTATTTTCTTACAACATTTTAAAGAGAAAACAAAAAAAAATCGCCCAATGATGAGTCAAGTACTTCAAAATACTTGCAATATCAAGGTGACAAATATCTGCATCCATGCACATCCAATTACATTTCATATACCATACATAAAATAATGATTTTGTTCAAAGTGCCAATGTTTGCAAATAAAAGCTTGTCATTCCTTCATTCGCTTTCTTCTATCAATCAACTTTCTATCTATCATTGTATCTTTCATCAAATCTCTTCTACATTGATTGAGTACACTTGGACATAACAAAAGCATATCATCATCTTTCATTTCATATTAGGTGAGATAGTCATTAAATTGATTAAATCATTCGCATACATATAGGTGTAGCAAAAGCATGTCATCATTTTACATTTCATATTCGGTGAGATAGTCATTAAATTGATTAAATTATTTGCACACATATAGGTGCATTCAATCATCCATATCTATTTGTATCAGCATAACATAGTGTCTCATAAAAAAACCATAAAAAACATAGCTATCAATAATCATCTCATACCATTCTATTTACATAACAGGGGTTGCATATTAGATATCATAAACATTTGCGTAACATACAAACATCGAAAGTAGAGTGCATCCATGATCATCACATAAAAAAATGCATGTAGGCCATCATAATTGCATCATCATATATAATCATAAAATATAAAAATGTCCAATGTGTACAAAATTAGTCCATCATCCATGAGTCGAATCATAAAAGGTATATATACACATCAAGATAATAATGATACATGTCTCAGTAGCTGTACAAAATAAGAGTGATATATACATAATCTGGCTATCCATGAGCCATCAAAACATATATGTACAAAGAAAAAATCTATGCAAAATTGTAGCTAACCCTGCTACCGCAGGATGCTACTCCCAGCACTATCATCTCCCCCTCCTCCACGTCGACCTATCCTAGACTGTTGTGGGCCCATGCCTAAGGCCGTCGACCATGATCTACCTACCCTCCATGGGGACACAGCTGCTGGCTACCTCCTGTAGCTCGGTGCCCTCTAATTTGTCGGCACCGCCATGTGATATAGCCCTCTATAGTACTGCATCTTTTCTCAAGCTGAGGCCAATTCTCCCAACACCTGTGTAACCTAGGCCTAGGCCTATGACAACTATGTAACAAGAAGTATTGTAGTTGTGTCAGTGCCCAGAGTGGCCATGGCTGCATCCCTCTCCCCTGTCAAAGCATGTACCCTGGCCAGTGCGGCATCCCAATCTGTAGTGATGCCGGCAATAATCCTTGCATCTCCCTCTATCCGAGCCTTGGCAGCTCTTAGTGGTGCTCTCAATTGTCTCAATTGGCCTCCTAACAAGGCTAATGCATCCCCCTGCACGTGCTACTATGGGTCAGGCTGATTAGGTGCCTGTAGTACCTATGGAACAACTACCGGTATTACCTGTTGTGCCATCTACTGGGGTGGGGCCTGCCCCACTCTCTACCGCTATCTCGGTTGGCCATCACCACCTCCATCTCCTCCACCATCTCCTCCTCCTCCATCTCCTCCTCTTCTCCTCCTCCGCCTCCTCCTTTGTGTACCTCCATCATCCTCCTCCTCAGACTCAACCTCCTCTAGACAAGGAGCTAACTCTCCTAGACCTGAGTACCTAGGGAACGGGTGCATGGAAAACTAATCCTCAAAATCCTAAATCATCCCTGTATCAACCACCTCCCGCCTCATCAGCTATGCTTGATAAGGAATCTATAGGAAGTCCTCCCGGGCCTCCTCGTAAGAAGCCACATGATCCCATCGTCGTCGCTCTGCCCATGTCCTTGCGAATAGTGTTTGCCCCTATGGCATACCCTATATTTGCCCAAACTATCAGAAGACACAACTAACTATCTACCTCTCTAGAATATGATGGGTCCAGCCAATCAGCCACCGTGTCTAAAACACATACGACAGCTCATCACCCTCATCATCCCATACCTCGTAGCCCAAGTATGGTCGTCACACAACTGCATCCACATTATCCAACTGATGGTGCTAGTACTCCAACTTACCCAGCTTGTGCTGAGTAAGTACACTAGCGTATCCATAGGAATATGGCTCATCCCTCTGTCAGTGAAATGTGACAATAGATTGTGTCACTGCAATGTGCTCCCAACCCCAGAACTGTAACAAAGAAACACCTGCTGAAAGACTCGATGCTCCACAATACACAACCTGATGCATATCATTGTAGAGGTGGGCTAGTACACAAACACCCCAAGCAAAATGGGTGCCCTCAGTCAACATCCTCTCTAGGGTCTAATCCCAACCAACTGCAAATCCATGTGATCTCTGATCAGGGCATACAACACCTCTGATCAAGATAGCTACAATCTCGAGAAAGTAATCATAATAATCATAAATATCCTGTTAGGATCATCAAATATCCTCCTGCACTCAGCTAGCCCAGCGTCACGCTGAGAGTCATACTCTACTAGCTCCCCTACTATCAGAAGTCTTAGGATCCTATAAACATCCTCTAGGGTCATGGTGATCTTGCTGGTATGGAGGTGGAATGTCCCATCCTCGCTGTGAAAGCACTCTACCAAAGAAGTTAGTAGACTAAGGTTTGCACAAACCTCGAGCATGAAACAAACATAGTACAAACTAATCGCTCCAAGCACTAGACGATCCGCCTCTATGAGCATGTGTCATCATCGCATGGTAACCGAGAACTGCTCCCTGGACATGATGCAATCAGAAATATCCTCCTACCATCAACAAAGCAAGGCATCAACCATAACTGTATCAATGTCAACCTGATCAACTATCAAACCTATCATAATCACTTAACATATCAAATTGATCAAACCAAGCATATCATCTCTTGTCTAGGTTGTATCAATCTCAGAGATCACTTATCAATTGTCGCATCAATCAAGAGGCCAATTGAGTCAATTTCGCTAAGTAACTGAGTATCCTAAAAAAATGTGTTGTTCTAGGTAGCATTTGTGCAATATCAGATCAAAAGTGCAGCTTCACAATCTATGTGTCAACACATGGTACATATGCATATCTTCCCAGTAGATGCGCAGTATCGCAACACATGCACAGAAACCTATGGCAAATGCGCGGAACTTACACATGTGCAGCAAAAAGACCTAAATGCACCAAAACACTGTAAATGCATGGTTTCAGGGCATAGATGCGCTGAAACCCAAATCTATGCACATGCTTCAGTATCTTTGGCACACATTTATTGCACTAATAAATGGACCTAGCCTAAACTTTTTGACATATGTGCTCGGCGTCCTGCATCCGATGCCCACCCAAATCGTCGAACCCACTTGAAAGGATGCTCCTCAACCAGAATATCCATCTCTATGCTGACTGCTTTAGCTCCTGCACTCTGCAAAGCTCCTAATAGCTCTCACAAAGAGACAAGTGTGCAAATGACTAGGATTGTGGACCCAACTTCTATATATAGACATTCAACCCTAACAAGCTGTGTGGTGACCTTGCCTGCTCTCCGTGCCCTTTCTCCTCTATTTTTTCAAGCCATAACCTATTTTCTCCACCATTTTGCACATTCTTTCACCTTCTTCATTGTGAGATTGTCCGTCTCACACCCTCAAAATTTTCTTCCCGGTCCAATCTCTCGAGGGGGCATCCTAGCGTCATAAACCTGTACTAGGGGCAAACTAGGGCATGTATCAATTGCAGAAAATTTTTAATTCTTTGAAACAATGTGATAAAACACATTGCATCAAAGAGGGGCAAAATGTATACACCTAAAATTGGATCATGTCGAATTAAGTAAATATTTTAATATTTAACTTAATTCTTATTCCTCTATCAATAAATAAATAAATCAATTTATTTATTTGATTCATATTTCTCCAAAAATTAAATAAAATCATTTATTTAATTAAATCATCCAAATTCTTCTAAAATCATTTTAAATTAAATAATGCCAAATTATTTAATTAATTCTTCTAAATTCCTTAGTCTTCAAATCCATTAATATCAAATCATTCTCTATATTTAAATAAATCGAAACATTTATTTAAATTATTTATTTCCTCCAAAATTAAATTAATACAAAAGATAATTCAATTAGTCCATGTGCACATGTAATTAAATATTTTAATATATAATTAGCTAATATTCCCTCACCCACATGTCCTATTTATCCTCCAGTCAAATTAGTTAACTTATCAATCAAAACAATTAACTAATTAGTCAATTGAGTTCACTTCTCAATCTATTCTGTTGACTCCTCAATCAACCCAATTAACTGATCAATCATCTCATTTAACTCTTCAATCTATTATGTTAACTCCCATATCTCAAAATAGAGAAGGACACTTGTCCTCTCCCTATTCGCACACATCCTCTCAAATTTCCTCAACCGTTGATCTTCTTTCTCACAAATCTATAAATACAACCCCTATTCCTCCATTTGAAGGATCCAAGCTTTTTATAAACTTACTCTACAAGAATCACAGCACACCTTTGGCATAAATCACTCCATAGCTTAAGATCAATTCTCACACCATTATCACCATTATCATTGTATTGTGAAGATCCCCTTCATTTCAAAACCTATCAACAACGATTCTTCATTGTCATCTTGGAAAAAAGCAAGGAAGTGCACCTTCTGAGGACTCTATTCATACACGAGATCAATTCAAGATAAGTGACCAATGGTAGTCATGGAATAGAAAGGTTTGCAAGGTATTATTCTCTTTGTGTTTGATCTTATTTGTTTCAATTTTATTGGGTTATTAGGTAATTAGTTGTTTATGCTATTGTTCCCATTTTTCTCATAATGGTCATTGCTTAACTTTTTAAGGAATTGTTTGTGGAGCTAGTGGTCCCATGAATATTTATTTTTTCTTCTTATTTTAAGAAATCATCTAAAATCTTATTTTTTAATTGTATAAATTTTTTTAAATATTTTTTTTAGAAATTATTGTTTTTTTTCTCTGCTAAAGCTTATAGTCAAGCATACATTTTTTAGTTGATGATACAAAGGATAAGCATACATTTGAATATAGTTAAACTAAATTATAATACTTGTTGCAACACATATGTTACCAAGAGATGTAGAGGAATACCAATCCAAAGATCCGGTCCTCAGACAAGTCTTTGTAGTCAGTTTATACCCCAGTCAGGTAGCTAGATATTGACAACAAAACATAAACAATAACAAAATAGAACATCACATATACATCACAATAAGATAACACATATCATTACTTGGTACTCGAAAACTTCCATATATATATATATATAGCAATCAAATACATACGTCCATTGTTCATCCTCTGGCATTGCTATATACATGCTTTCTGTATCATTGATTATATCAGAATATGCTCATATTCTCCTATCATGCTTGCTTCCTTACATTCTACTACTCCTATATATATATATATATATATATATATATATATATATATATATATATATATATATATATATATATATATATATATATATATATATATATATATATATATATATATATATATATATATATATATATATATATATTACATAAAGGGATGTGTCTTATATATATATTACATAAAGGGATGTGTCTTATGTCAGTTTCTGGCCTCCGAATCATGTGCAATCTACTCTGATCAGCTTTGTTCTCTATCAAGTAACCTACTAACATCACCCCCCCAACAAAATTTTGTCTTGTCCTCAAGACATGCAAAGTCAGCTGCTAGTTAGGATAGTCTTGTAGATTTGTTTGAGTTGTGTAAGACTTGTATCCCACTGCTTTTTGGCCTTAGCCACCATGGCTATCTATCCTTATACTTTCATGTATGTTTCCTCTGCTTCCTCTATACTTGTTGGTATATTTATAGTCTATATGGTTTTCTTGGCCTCTGCAAAACTATTGGTTAAGTTATCCAATCTCAGATTTACAACAGGTCCCTCAGCGATTTTATTTGGCCCTTTTGTAGGTGGTGGATGTCACATCCACAAAACACATAAAACATCAAAAACAAAATATAATCCACAACTATGTGTTGTTGCACATTACATTAACTCAAAACATGAATACATTACATATCATGAATGCTGCTACATTCTCTTGATCATTACATGACTTGATCTCTTGATCATTACCTGCTTGCTTTGCTTACATTACATTATGCCTCTTTTATAGAGGGCTTTACTCATGCCTTACCTTTCTAGGCTCTTCCATTCTTCATCTAGAAACAATCTTTTTCTGGAAACTTCCTCTAGAACTTTCTAACCTAGAACCTTCTTTCTAGAATCTTGTTTGTCTTATCTAGACTATTTAATAAACTTTCTAGTTTCCTCTTATGTCTTTTTGCCTTTTTGTGTTTCTCATTATGTGGGAGAAATTACTCTCCAACACTCCCCCTTAATTTTGACCACCTATTTATCATTCCAAATTTATCTTCCAAGTCTCTCTAGTCTTCCGAGTCTGCAGACTCACTTAAATATTTTCAAACCATCTTCAAGATCTGTGGATCTCAAAATCTCACCCACTGCTATGGCAACCCTTCAAACTTTGATCTTAAATTTTTAGAACTTCAAACTGGAAGTCCTCTGGGTATCTGTAGCTCTCAACTTTGCACATCTCAAACCTTCAAACCTTGATCAATTGCCATCGTTCACAATTGAATATATGTATTTGAACAACCTCTTCAACATACCTATAATTTGTTGCCAACTCGATCCAAAAACAAATCCACAATTCATTTTCATGCATCCTGTAATAGATTCAGTTCTCCATTGTTTGTTCCAACACATCTTTTAACAATGACTCTTTATTCCACATTTGGTACATGGATGTAGATCCCAACACTTGTCCTTAGTATGTCCTTACCTATGACAATGAGAACATTGCACATTTTTTTTTCCTGAACCAACATGTTTGTACCTGTAACATGATTTGTTTTTCCATATCCAAGACCTACATATTTTGGCCTCACTATTGGCTCGATTGGCTTTTTAATGCCTTGTCCAAACTTACCTAATCCTTGTCCTTTATAACCCATCTTTTTCATCATCTTGAAACCAACATTCTCTTCATTACAATGATTTTCAGATTCAAACAACTTGTCATTTTCATCAATATCACAACATGCAAATTTTGCTGATCTAATCTCTTCAACCTTGCATTCTTTAGCTTCAGCTTTATCACATAAGTCATTTGTATCACATGAGACATCACAAACCAATGTCTTTGTCCTCAAACATTCATTTTCTTCTTTCAACCTTAATATTTCTTCTTTCAACTTTGACATCTCATCTTTTGTAAACTACGTTCCTCTTTTAATCTTTTTATCTCTTCTTCTAATTCTTCGTTCCTTTGTTTAACCTTATCAAATAGTTTCAGGTTTTCTTCTAACTCTTCATTTTTCCTTTTAACTTTACTCAATTCAACATTAGCTTCATACCTTTCTGACCTTAAACCAATTTTCTCTATTGTCATTTGATGTAATTCTTTTATTAATTCAGATCTTTCTTTTTCAAATCATCTTTTTTTTTTTTTTTAATCTTCTTTCTCTTTTTGCCAATCTTTTTTTCTATCTTTTCTCTCTTAACTTTTCTCATTGAAAAAAATGATTAACTTACCTTAGACTATTGTCCTTCACTGTGATTGTTGATTGGTTCCGGGCACGCCTTCACTCGATGTCTTCTACAATGTCTTCTACTGCTATTTTTTGCAATTTTTATCAACTCCTTGCCTTCTCAATCTTCACTCTTCTCTGTTGTAATCTAGCATTGTTCTTTCTGAAATCTCTATAGCTGCAATTTATGTGATGTGTATTATCTTTAGAAAATAACTCCTTTAACCTTTTGTTTAGCTCTGCAGGCTTTGTAGTCAAATAGGCGATCTTAAGCAAATTAGATTTTTTTTCAATTGTTTTGGCCTTGACCACCGACGATTCCTTGTTTTCTTCTTCAGCTTTCATAAATGGATGATGTTCTTTAATTGCCTAAGATCTCCTTCCTAAATCTGGCGATTCATGTATAGGTGGGTCCCAAAAACTGCGATCTTTCTATTTCTATTCAATGGCTTCACTTCTATGATAGCTCCTTTTTAAGATCTCTACTCCTTCAGCGATCTGCAATTAACAACAGCATGTGATACAATTTTCTCCTAGCGCCTTGGGCTATTGTAATCCAAGTCTTCCACAAATGCTGCGGCCCAATCTTCTTTTCCTCTCAGATGACTTTTATTGGCAGCTCCAAAAAATGACTCTATAATTTCTACACTCTTTTGTAGCGGCTTATACCTAATTCCAAATTACCTTCTTTTTCAACGACTCCTCTTTCACCAGTTAATAAAAAATCAAATTTGTCTTACCTCAGATTGGCTGCAAACTCCTATTTCTTTTTCTTCCTTTGGTTGTCTGGTGATTTTCCTCCAGTGACGGCTCAACTCATAATCTCTTCTTAAAACCCTAGAATTGCGATTTGGACATAATCTTGGTCACTTCAATGGCATTGACTAAACTCTTATCTGAATCAATCTCTGGGAATGTTTGGCTCGGCCTTGGCTTCAATGATTCTTTGGCAACGATCACTTCAAGATGGGCTTTTCTCATTTCCTTGCGCCTCTTCTAGTTGAGGCTAGACATTTCAAACTTGATGGTGACTTTAAACTTGGGGGGATGATTACTCCTCAGATCTGATGCACCTAATATTTCCTTCGACCCTAATTTCACGATCTTTGTTAGTGACCTCTGATGGAAACCTCTGAATTCATCTCAATCAAGACTCACTTCTGCACCTTTATCTCCTTTCACGACTCTGCTTTAGCGATTCCTTCAGCATGTTCTAAAAACTCTGAGTCTTCAGCAGCTTCAAACTCTTCCTTAAAAGAGGTTCCCACAGCGGCGGCGGCTTGTCTTTGACTCAACAGCACCAACCTTTTCTCCAAATTGGCTAAAGATTTCAAATCTACGATTTTATCAGCGATCTAGGTCTTCAGCGTCTTCCAGATTTGGCCTTCAATTTAGAACTATTCTCCTCATGCCGTGATTTCAATAGTGATTCTTTAACTTTATTTGATATCTAATATCACCAAACCTAACTTCAGGGGACAACCTTTGACTTGCACCTTTCTTTAATTGTGATTATCAACTCCACGGTGGGCGATAATTTCTGTAGGTTTGATGACTTCTAACCCTTGATTTTTTTGGAACATGTGCGGCTCCTTTTGACAATAACAATAGCTTTAGCAATCTGGATTGTCTTTGCATCTATAGGTAGATTTTTCAATGGCTTACAATAAACCCTAATTCTTTGGACAGCAACTTGCTCTTGCAAACAAGATCGATTAACATGCAAATCTTAGATCTCACACGACTTTGGCTCTCATAACCCTAGATGATCTTCACATGCTCTGGCTCTCATACCAATTGTAGGTGGTGGATGTCACATCCACAAAACACATAAAACATCAAACACAAAATATAATCCACAACTATGTGCTGTTGCACATTACATTCACTCAAAACATGAATACATTACATATCACAAATGCTGCTGCATTCTCTTGATCATTACCCGCTTGCTTTGCTTACATTACATTATGCCTCTTTTATAGAGGGCTTTCCTCATGCCTTGCCTTTCTAGGCTCTTCCATTCTTCATCTAGAAACAATCTATTTCTGGAAATTTCCTCTAGAACTTTCTACCCTAGAACCTTCTTTCTAAAATCTTTATTATCTTATCTAGACTATTTTAAAAACTTTCTAGTTTCCTCTTTTGTCTTTTTGCCTTTTTGTCTTTTTCATTATGTGGGAGAAATTACTCTCCAACACCTTTATCTAATCCCTTTGTTCCTAGAGTGGTTGATGTTGATTATGTGATGTCTCCACCTGTGCTCTTATCACTCCATCCTTATCCGTGAGAGGATCATATTGTGCTAATACATTTGTGATCTAAATCTCTAAAGCAGTGCAGTGCAATGACATGAATCAGATGCCCTGGCCTTTGTCCAGCAACTGCAAATATGACACAATCAATCCGCTTTCCTCTCCCAACACCATCATTTTCACCAGTCCACTGTCTAAGAAGAAGCTTCAAAAAACACAACATGATCAATCCATTGTCTTGACATCACTTTTCTACTTGTCAAAAAATACCCAAAACCTTTACCCCCATGAGAGATTTGTAGGAATGGTGTCCTAACATTGCTTTTCTACTTGGTTTTTAATCTGTGCTTGCAGTAGCTATTATATGCGGCCATGAGAGAGTTGCAGGAATCACAGGCAGCAAGGAGGCACTCACATTTCCAAACATGCCAAACAACTAGATTTATGAATCTAAGTAGATATGAAACTGAGAATTTTATTTTACCTAATCAGCCATAGACCCTGCTTCCCTACCTTGTAATAAATTTGCTTTTAACTGCCAATGAATTATTGAATCTTTTTACATGTTTTCTAGTCTGACAAGACTGAGAAGAAGAGATTATGAATGTGGAACAAAATTGTCCTAAGAATATAGTATTAAATAGCTTAAATTAGCAAGCTCCCTGCACAGGAAGATGCTAACAAATCAAAGGGACTACCCTAAAGCTCATAACACATCAACTCTTTGCTGAGGTGTAGCTTGGCTCACCCTTCAATTTGTTAAGATATTTCTCTTGTAACTTGCACATAATTGATAGGAATAATTTTAAAAAAGAAATCAAATGTATATAGATAATTATACATAAATACATTTCTTAGACCAAACTGCCTCAAGCCCCTATTTCTGGTTATGTTATACATTATATTCTTGCATGATATATGGCAGAGCCACTGGGGTTATAATCCTACACCAAGACAAAATCTTAAGCTCTATATGTATTTCTGAGCTGTAGGAAGACTAACGTTCCAAACCAAGAAATGCAATCTATTGTGACCTAATCACAACATCGCCCCGTTGGTAACAGGGACCCCTCTTTTTGGGTATTTTGGCTTGAGCAATGTTGTTTTGGCTGTAATCTCACTTGAGAGTTCCTACCTAAGTAAGGCTGTTTGTGAATAATGTATTATGTGAGCCCAGTCTAAGTGTCTGCTTGGACACACTTAGAGTCATGTTGTGTTTTCTCAAATAGGTGTAGTGAGTTAAATAGTTGCCTCAGCCTTCCCTTTCACACTAGTGGTCGATGGTTTGAAAAGTCTATCCTCAGTAGAATTCATTCCTCGAATTATACATAGCATGCTCAAATGTCCACTCTGCCACGTGTTTAACTCAATCTTGTAGTGAATATTATCTAGTTCATAGATGACAGTTCCACTGGTCTGGCTTGATTACTTTCATCCTCACATTACAATTCATGTTCTTTTCAAATTTTCTGCCTTGAAGCACTTCCTGCTTATTCTTGCAATTCACATTCATACTCATCGACAGACTTTTGTGGTCCTTTTGTAAATCTTGTTTTTCAAGTGTTATGCACACATGCCCAAAATGTCCGCTCAAGCGGACCTTTTGGTGCTCTTTACATATCTTTTTCTCCACCTTAATGCATGACAACTGAAGAGGTCTTAAAAGTCCGCTTAAGCGGAGGTTGGTGGTCAGTTTGCAAAGGCAACAAGTTTCATGTTATGCACAAGCATTTGATATTATGCGTAGAATATCAGAGGGTCCACTTGTTATTCCTCATACTCACATTCAAATCTTTTCATGCTAAATATAGAACATCTGAAGACTGGCTAAAACACATATTGGCAGGAGTGTGATAAATTCAGCATCATGCATTTTTAAACTAATAAGTCCACTCAAGTAAACACACTTTGCATTTGTAAAATTCAACACCCTTATATCCACCTAGGCACGCATTTACAATCACTTCACATAAATGGAATTTCAAGCATTATACATAGAGTGCCAAAACATACGCTTATTATTCTTTTGCGCAACCTCTACACTATGAACATTATGCACAAGGCTGTTTGATAAGTTTGCTAGGTGCGCGTCTGCAAGAATCGCGCATCTTTTAAGTTTGATATCATGCATGAGCTTTTAGAAAGGCCACTCAGGGCAAGAATATGGAGTCGTGTTGCTATCTTAAAATGGCATCATATTTAAGGCATGATGATTTCACCAAAGCCTACTTATAAATGAGGGTTTGTAATTCATATTCTCCAACACCATTCATTGTTTAAGGAACTGATCGCTCTAAAGGAAATCTTCAAAGCCTATGCATGATATATGCAACACAAAATTGGCACTTCCCATCACGATTGTATTCACAAATTCAAGGTTGAGAATATTGGGTAAATCTGCCAGGTGATGTTGATCGATAACAAGTATGCAAAATAGAGATTGACCACAAAAGAACACGACGACCCCTCATTTCTCTCTCTTGGCGGTTATGATTTCAAATAAGGCAGATGAGGTAAGAAGATTCATGTTGTCTAAAAATAGCTTTCCTCATTAAGGAGCAATTAAGGCATGAACTCTTTATTAATGCTTGACCATATGCCATTTAGGAGCATCACTTGGGTATGTTGATGGCTCGCCGCAGGTTCATATTTATGATATTGAATGTGGAGGCTATTATTAGCTAGTAATGATATGCATTTTCTAAGTTTTAACACCATTGCTTCAATATATAAGTATCATTGTTGAAGCATAGGATTGTTCAAATGGATGGATTCATTGTGGACTCCATTGTTAGTGTTTGAATGGCATGTTGCTTATTCTTGGAAGATAAATCGTCTATTTAGAATGACTTGAACTGTTTTGAGATCTTATATCTTTTCATGCTTTTAAAATCTAGAGGTACCTAAGTGAATCTTTGTGATCTCGCATTAAGTGAAAAATCTAAAGGTCCACCTTTCCCGCCATCGTAAGTCCACACCCAGCTAGCTGAGTTATCATGTAGCAGTACTGCATTGTACTCTACCAAGCAAAAGTATGTTGAAAATCAAAAGAAAAGAAAAGAAATGAAAAGAAAATCACAAATCACACACTATAACTCAGTTAGATGGACAATCGAGTAATCTTTACCGGGGCTATGGATGCCTGACTGGCAGTAGGGCTCTGCTCGAGTGGAATTACGAGACAAACCTGTCAGAGCTATAGACGCTCGCTAGCAGTGGGGCCATGTCTAGGTAGTTCATGAGGTGTGTACCAATCATGTAGCTTAATGCGGAGGAATTGATGTGATCTTAGTTGCTGATGGATGGGAATGAACTCAATTGCACACACTTGGATCTTCGGGCTATGAATGGTTGTGCTAAACTTTTGATTTTGACTCTTTGATCAAGTATGCATGTTTATTTGGCCTAACGTGTGGGTGTACGCAAGAATTTTGAAGTTTTGATTCTTGTTTGTCTTTGGAACACTTGACATTTTATATTAATCACTGTTTTAAAAAATATTTAACTATGAAGTGTCTTGTTCCAATCTAGGATACTTCTTCTCTTTTGAGTGTGTTTCCTAACGGGTTGATGACTTTAAAGGCATTGTCTAATGTTTCTAGGTCTAGATTGGGTCTTTATTTTTGAAATGTTCAGGAACATTTATTCAAATTGGCGCTAGATGTTGTGACCTAATCACAACATTGCCCCGTTGGTAAGGGACCCCTCTTTTTGGGTATTTTGGCTTGAGCTATGTTGTTTTGGCTGTAATCTCACTTGAGAGTTCCTACCTAAGTAAGGCTATTTGTGAATAATGTATTATGTGAGCCCGGTCTAAGTGTCTGCTTGGACACACTCAAAGTCATGTTGTGTTTTCTCAAATAGGTGTAGTGAGTTAAATAGCTGCCTCAGTCTTCCCTTTCACACTAGTGGTCAATGGTTTGAAAAGTCTATGCTCAACAGAATTCATTCCTCGAATTATACATAGCATGCTCAAATGTCCACTTTGCCATGTGTTTAACTCAATCTTGTAGTGCATATTATCCAATTCATAGATGACGGTTCCACTGGTCTAGCTTGATGTACTTTCATCCTCACATTACAATTCATGTTCTTTTCAAATTTTCTGCCTTGAAGCACTTCTTGCTTATTCTTGCAATTTGCATTCATACTCATTGATAGACTTTCATGGTCCTTTTGTAAATCTTGTTTTTCAAGTGTTATGCACACATGCCCAAAATGTCCGCTCAAGCAGACCTTTTGGTGCTCTTTGCATATCTTTTTTTCCACCTTAATGCATGACAACCGAAGAGGTCTTAAAAGTCTGCTTAAGCGGAGGTTGGTGATCGGTTTGCAAAGGCAATGAGTTTCATGTTATGCACAGGCATTCAATACGTCCGCCCAAGCATTTGATATTATGCGTAGAACGTCAAAGGGTTCGCTTGTTATTCCTCATACTCACATTCAAATCTTTTCATGCTAAATATAGAACATCTGAAGACTGGCTAAAACACATATTGGCAGGAATGTGATAAATTCAGCATCATGCATTTAAAACTAATAAGTCTGCTTAAGTAACCACACTTTGCATTTGTAAAATTCAACACCCTTTATATCCGCCTAGGCGCGCATTTATGGTTTCTTCACATAAATGGAATTTCAAGCATTATACATAGCATGCCAAAACATCCGCTTATTATTCTTTCACGCTACCTCTACACTATGAACATTATGCACAAGGCTGTTTGATAAGTTTGCTAGGTACGCATCTTATAAGTTTGATATCATGCGTGAGCTTTTAAAAAGGCTGCTCAGGGCGAGAATATGGAGTCGTGTTGCTATCTTAAAATGGCATCATATTTTAAGGCATGATGAGTTCGTCAAAGCCTACTTATAAACGAAGGTTTGTTATTCACATTCTCCAACACCATTCATTGTTTAAGGAACTAATCACTCTAAAGGAAATCTTCAAAGCCTGTGCATGATATATGCAACTCAAAATTGACACTTCCCATCACGATTGTATTCACAAATTCGAGGTTGAGAATATTGGGTAAAACTGCCAGGTGATGCTGATCGATAACAAGTATGCAAAATAGAGATTGACCACAAAAGAACATGACAACCCCTCATTTCTCTCTCTTGGCAGTTATGATTTCAAATAAGGTAGATGAGATAAGAAGATTCACACTATCTAAAAATAGCTTTCCTCATTAAGGAGCAATTAAGGCATGAACTCTTTGTTAATGCCTGACCATATGCCATTTAGGAGCATCACTTGGGTATGTTGATGGCTCGCTGCAGGTTCGTATTTATGATACTGAATGTGGAGGCTATTATTAGCTAGTAATGATATGCATTTTCTAAGTTTTAACACCATTGCTTCAATATATAAACATCATTGTTGAAGCATAGGATTGTTCAGCAGAGCTTATTCTTGAAAATTTTCACGGAGGAAACAAGATATCAAAAAATTTATTTAATGATGCAAGGTTTGGCTGAGGATTCAGATAATGTTTAGAAACCTTTAGTGCTTCGACATCATTGACAATTCTGGACATGAGCTTCTAATTGTAGAAATTGAATAAGTTTGCCTTGGTAGTGGATTGAGTTGTTTAGATATCAGTGGACGTAATTGTAAAATTGATGATGTGGATATTTGAAGAATTTTTGTTTATTTTAGTTTTGCATTCCTTTGAGCAGAACGAGGTGTTTTTTTAATGGCATATTTTAAGTCCCGCATGTGTTAGATGATGAGATTTTATCTTTCTACACATTTTAAAGCATTATTTCGATATGCTGATTCACGATATTTATGTAGGTAAGCGGTGAATGTGAAGGAGAGGCAAGTAGTTATGAAGAGTGATATGGAAGGATAGTCATGAAGGGCTTGCACAGGAGAAGTTCAATGCGTGGAGGAGTCTTGTTCAAGAATAGTCAAAGAGGAAGTTATCATCACCAAATGGAGAATTTCCACATCAAGATCTTATTTGCACGAAGGAAGATAACTTCATATGTCTAGAGGAAGAGCATCACTTCACCATGCATGAGAAGAAACTTCACTTCCAGAGGTTCAAGTCAATCCAAAGTCATCCATTTCATGCACCGAGTAGAGAGAGAGAGCATCTATCATCTGTGGGTCCACTTCGATAGTCATGAACAACGACATCTTCCACTTGCACTATCCAAAGCTGAAATCTAGCAAGTACATGAAGACAAGAAATTTGAGAAGAGAAATGAGAAACCTCATCACAAATCCATAAATTATACAATTGTATGAAGGACAACAAGAAGAAATTCTAAATTTCCCAAGTCACAAGTTTGAAGAGGTTATGTTCCAGAGGTGAAAATCTAGATTCGAAGACTACTCTAAAAGATTACAAAATTTGGGAAAATATACTGAGCAATATGAACACAAAGAAAATCAAACTAGTTTGTTTTATGCTGAGGTGGCTCGTGCACAACATTGATCCAATCACAGTCTGCCACATCATCCGTCTGCATTCAATGATTCTAAAGATAGTAAAATTTTGTAACAAACTGCCATGTTGTCAAAATCTGGGCCATTGATTCTCAAATCAATCCTGGCCACTCATGTAATTTTGAGGCCTATAAAAGGGCTCATTTCTCTCATTTGTAAAGGAGGGATTATCAGAGGGGAGAGAACAGGAATCAAGCAGTAGGAGTAGATGTTGTTAGAGTAGAGGTAGATTAGAGGAGACTTTTTGAAGTCATTGAAGAGACATGAAATTGTTGTAAAAATACATTTCCAAAATCAATACAAGCTCATTGTTGAATGCTTCATGGTCATTCGTGTGGTGATGGAATGTTAGCATGGTTTCAAATTCTTGAGTGTGATGGAGAAATGTTTCCAAGTAGCTTAGAAATAGATTAGAAGTGCATTGATGTAATGAATATATGTAAAGATATTTGATGAATTCTTTTGGTTCATACTTTTCGTGGATTGTCGAAGGCAACCCACTTTGCAAAGTTAGACTGAACCTTCATTTTCTTTAGTTTGGTTGTGAATGCTTGTTCAAACTGTGCCAGTTGTGGGTGTTTGGATAGAGATTTACAACATTAAAATCCTTGAGTTTTCTTAGAAGATTGCACCGGCTTCGTGTAGTTGTTGGTTCTCATGGCGAAGCGAAGTCTGGTTTCATGAGGAGTTTGTCTATCTTAACATGTTTCATTATCTCATTGTCCTTAGATTAGCCTTCTAAACCCTTTTCCTTTTGTATTTTCTTTTCATAGTTGGTCTGTAGAATTCCACTTCACAAGAAGGAGAATAACATATTTTTATTGGAATAAGAAGTCAATTCAGCGTAAGTCCCTTTGTGAATTTTCAGCAAATCACATCAACTACTGAGTTTATCCATTGCAAGTCAAGACCTGACATATCATGAACCTTGGAGTTGTCTCATTGGATCACATTGTTTAGCCTTTGAGAGACTTTGTTCAAGAGAGGATAGAATACTTAGTATTTTATTATGAGTTTGCATGTGCATTAAAAACACATCAACACAATCCTCTTACCATATTAAGTTCTTTCTTCTTTAGGATTCCAAGGGTTAAAAAAAATTGCCCAAGATCTAAATAAATAATGAAGTTCCTTGCATACTATTAAATTCCAATGGGAAATGGAATATTTCTAATAGCCCTTTATGGAAGATAAGAGAAAATTACATTTAGGCAATTGGAGTTACAACATTGCAGCATTGTTTTGCCATTGTGTTGATTAACTGTTTTCAGTATTTAATGTACCATTCATTTCCTTATCACTCTTGCATTGGCAGTCAATTTTATCTGGAATCAATATTTGGTGTGTTTCAAATTTCAATAACCCATTTGACACTCATTACATCTGGTGGTCATTACATCTGTTGGTTCATTATGTTATTAAAATAGGTGCCAAATATTTTGATGATATTTTGGGGTCTATCTCCTGGGTGCCAAAGTTCCTTGATTGTATCCAAGGCACACATGAGTTCTTCTTTTAAATTAATCTCACAATCCTATTCATAATCATATTCATCCACAAATAGGTCTCCTTCTTCATCATCAAATTCAACTACAAAATCGCCAAATTCATGTCTACTCACATTCACATTGTCAAGACTCTTAATTGCAGGATTGATTTCTTTATGACATTTTGTATCTACAATCATGGTTGACTCATGCAACAACTCATTATCAGACTTAACTAAGACTTGCTTTTCAACTTTTTGATCAGCATCTTTCCTTTCTCTATTTGAGGCCTTATTTCTATTCTTTTAACCCATTGTACTCCACTTGCCAAGAACCCTTAAGTTGGTTAGACTTCCTGCAAGGGTCTAGCTTTGATACCACTTGTTGGAGTACACAAGACACTAAGAGGGGGGGGTGAATCAGTGTCTTATAAAACAGACTTATTTTTTGCAACACCTAATCAACTTTGATCAACTGGGAACCTCAACCTTTAATGGTAAAGCAAGACATTCATTTAAGAATCAAGATGAATGATCAAACCAACTTGTGAGCATGAAAAGACAAAACCACTATTTGTGAACTATGAGGAATCACTTGAACAACTCATCAAAATAAACAACAGAGGCAGATTGTACATTGGACTGAGATAAGCATCAATGTATTAAGCATTTGTATTGATTTACTATGACCATCATATAACTGTTAAATTATGAAATAATAAACAAAAACTCATGAGAAGAACAAGTAACCATAACATAGAGATCATCGTGAGTGGAAAACCCTCTGGGGCATAAAAACCACTCGAAAAAGTGCCTCACTGGCTAAAAAAAACAATCTCACTGATTATAGGCCTCACTAGCTATTAATTTAAGCCTCACTGGCATACAGTCGCCTCACTGGCTACAATTGCCTCACTGGCATATTTTTAACCAAACTGTCATATGAAAAGTTTACATACAGAGGGATGCTCTATTTCACTTTACTCCATACTTATATAATATCAATAATGCATGAATAATACACTGTATTTACTGCATTATCCACACTATATAAGTAACATATATATATCATGTACAAAAATATATATTTTGTTTCTTTGTTTGACAGGTAAAATCGCTTTTGGAGGTTCCATAACTGTCACACAGTTTTTCTGCCGGAAACCCATTTTGTCATCAGTTATTCATCATAACAGAGCAAGATATGTAACACTTTTAATCAGAGTTTGTAATCTTTTATTGAACAGAATATTCATAGATTTTCTTTATCAAAACCCTAACCAAGGTCATAACCTCAAAACACTGACATGATATCATTTCAAAATAATTTCTTTCCATTTTGAGACCCTAACCGTCAATGGTATGGATAACCAAAAAATCACGTGTATCATAAACCATTTATGAAAGAAGAAATGGACAAAAGAGCACATATATAATCATCACAGTAAATAAAAAAACTGTCATATCTACCTCTGTTTCAACAAGATAAAACTGAATGAAAGGCAATAACGTTACCTGGTTTCAAAAAAATGAAGTCAAAACATTTACCGCTGCATGAGCTAGTACTGTCGCTCCCAAAAGATTCTACCACACTTGCTGTTCATTCCATATGTTTTCATGATAAGACCTAAAATATGAAACCCTAGCTCGGAGGCATATTTGCCAGGGTTAAACTAAGCATAATGATCAAAGATAAGACTTTTTACCTGATGACTTGCAATCACGGTGAGCCCTAAAAGGGCCGGTAAAAGATCAACCAAAATAAAACATTTTTATTACCTTTTGCAAGTGCCGACAACCTACCGAGCAGGTGAACACCAAAAAGAAGCCCGAAGACATAAACCTTGCAAAGTATTTTGTTTTGTACATTCGGAAATACATGGTGAATACTTTTAGCACAATGTTTTCAATAAGATATGATGATCCCCTTATAACAATAAGGCATATATCCTCCTTCTATAAGCGGAGTCTTCATGAGCCAAACAATACATAAGCCATGTGTCAAATACCTCTATCAACCTACCTGTAGAGCATAGTGTTGTCATAGAACAGTGTATAAACAACTAGTACCAACTAACCATATGAGTTTGTCACCATAACTAAAACATGGTGATGCCAAACAATATGACCAAGAAAATCAAATACATCCAATTGATCAATTAGAAGTATTTTTCTCACTTCATTTTTACATCGTACTTGATAATTCATTTCAATGACATTCAAAAGATAATTCAACAGATCATTTTATTCCAAAATCGCAACGTATTTTTTCTTTCCACATCATGTTTTGATTCTATTCTTATTTCATATTAAGATATATTTTAGTTGTCAATGTAACATTCTTTTATTATCATGGAAACACACCAAGTAATCAATTCATTCCATTGCTTTCTTTAATTAATTTGGATTAGATTTGTTGTGAAGTTTCCCCCCTCAACACTTTCATAATCACATAAAATTAACATTCAATTTATATAGAAAACTAGCCACTCTTTTAGAAAAATTCAATCATTCAAGAGTGTCATAAAACTTTTGTAAATGATTATTGTAACTGAATCATTTCATTTTTGTCTATAGAGAATTTTCTTAATACCAAAGTAACTAGAAATTAAAATAATGTTGAAATGAGCATATAAGCAAAATTCCATATTCATAGGAATTTAATCATTTTAAGTATTCTTTTTGCTGCAACTATCTAGTCACATCAACATAATAGTGCATTAAAATTTCATAATTGCAAAATGGAGTTGTGGTCCCTAAACTTATAAAAATATTTACAATATAGGTGGACAATAGTTATCTAGACAAGGCACATATTAAAAACATAGAGAACAAGAAATTATAAGTCAACAATAAGATAATCTACCTAATAATTTAGTTATCTAGACAAGGCATGTATTAAAAACATAGAGAACAAGAAATTATAAGTCAACAATAAGATAATCTACCTAATATATTAGCAACGAGAGAGTTTAAAAGTAAGGGTTTGATTTCATAATACTTTTCATATTTTTTTTATTCCAACATAATGGTTAACTTGATGAAACCTCCCTACAAAACCATTTAATTTAAACACTTCAATTACACCATTTACTCATTAATAATTCAATTAAGTAGGAAAAGAATTTGGCTCAAAACATAATCATCACCAACATGGACATAGACCAACCTCATTATTTAGTATGATTAAAATCCCTACTATTTAAGCTAACATTTCCTTGAAATTTAAAACTTTATCCTATTGAACAATTCTAGATAAAGTTGAATCTCTACATAGGCAAGGCACATAGATTAAGGTTAGCATCAACATGTTATCATAATTTATTTCAAGTACATCAAATCAACATGAAATATTCTAGATTAAATTAAATCCCCTTATTCATATTTATTTAATCATTCCTTAAAGTCAAATAAATCATTAACATGAAGTAAATTAATTGTACAGTAAATCCTAACATAAACAAACATTATCAACATTGAATCCAAGAATTAAAAGTTATAAAGTTACTTAGGAGATCCCAATTTAGCTAGACTTTTACATATCATTAATTATAAACATGACTTGGATCACAACATAGTTGTGCCTTACATTATAACTTGGATCACAAAATCGTTGTGCCTTACATTTAGAGGGTAAAATCTAAAGATCATTAGAGAATAAGCTTTTTTTGGTACAAAGTGAGTTTATATTTGTAGACTAGATCCATGACAGTAAAGTTGACCCAATATAGAATAGCCAAGAATATTTTTTATGATCCATACACAAGATTGCCTTCATTAGTTGGCATTATTGTTCAATCACAAAACTAAGAAATCTCTCTATTTATTTATTACTATTCATAGCATGATTGTACTTTCTATTTGATATGTTTTAATCTAATACACTCCACTATAACAACTCATTTAACCTAGGTCTTCATTTAATTAATTAGCTGAAATTAATTCTAAAAGAAAAATATTTTCATTTGAAATCTTAAAAAGTATTTTGTCATTAACTTCTATTACAAATCTATATTTATATTTAATTGAATTATGAACTATTTTATTAGTATAATTTAAAAAAAGAAGTTATTTACAAGCAAGATAGTCCTCTTGAATTATTATTATGCATAATATTGCAACTCAGATTCAAATAATAACTAAAATATATAAGTAAAGAATGAAATAAAATATATAGCCTTTTATAAATAGAGGTACACAATCATCACATTATCTTGTTCTCTTGTTCTACATAAATCCATATTAATATTTGTTTACCACAATGGTTTATTCCAACCCTAATACAGGAGAAATATGCAAATCCTCTTGAACTCCAATTCCAAACTTAAAAAATGACATGATCATCTATGCAAATAGTTTTGTAATAATCATTAAGGAAGATGCTAAAGTTGCCTTCCAAAATACAAATTGTATTATGGTTTGGTCTATTAGCATGGATTAATAGACTTGGTATACTAATTGTCACAATTTACATTTTTTTTAAAAATAAATTTAAAAATTATTTTGACTTTAATAGATCAAAAGGCCAACTTCCAATAAAGATGTAAGCCTAATAGTGAGCCAAAGTAAATTAGAAAAAATCAAACAACAATAAAATGGGACACATCTTAAAAATCAATTCTCACAATCTACATAATTCTAATATATATTTTTTAAACTAGTTTTCAAAAGTATTTGTTTGAATATTAACATATTTTTAAATTTACATAGATTATATCACAATTTAATTAAATGAAAACTCAAAACCTTAAATAAAATGAGAATCCTCTATGTCTTTCCACCTTCCTATCTAAAACCAAAAGAAAAAGTAATTAAATAATACAATTTAAAACATTTTAAAATATAACTAAAATATAAATATAGCTAATATATAAATTTATTAAAAATGTATCAAGTGAAATTATTAGTATATATCACAGTCACACCATTACCTTGTATTATATAAATTTATACTATGTTTCATCAGATCTCTATTCTCCAATCACAGGAGAATATTCATTATTCATGAGGATTGCTACCTCGTAACATGATTTTTCTAACAGTCATGATAACAGTAACACATGTTACCATGGCAATCTCCACGGATAAGATGGTCTGGATTTATTAGAGGTGGTGTGTGAATCTCAGGGGAACAAAGAAATGTTGAAGGCTATGAACTCTACTTTTCTTGCCGTCATCCAAAAATGTAAAGGGGTTGATTGGCTAAGTTTGTTCAAGCCCATAACCCTTTGTAATGTGGTATATAATGTTTTGTCTAAGTTGATTGTAGAAAGACTGAAGTGGTAGATTAGCATGCTTGTCTCAGAGGAATAGGGGGTTTTGTGGCTTGTAGACAAATCTTGGATGGAGTGGTCATTGTGGCTAAAACTATCCACTCTATGGCAGCCTCAATAGAAAAAGCTATGTTTATCAAACTAGACATGGCAAAAGCTTATGATAGGGTCAAATGGTCTTTTCTTCAAAAATTACTTGGTGCTTTTGCTTTAGTGGAGGAGTGGATTACATGGGTAATGCGCTATATCACGTCCACTTCCTTCTCTATGTTGGTTAATGGGTAACCTTCCCTACTATTTGGGGCTTCTAGAGGTCTTCGTCAAGGAGACTCTCTATCTCCATACTTATTTATTCTCTTAGCTAAGGGTCTGGGGAGAGTTATTAAGAGTCATGTTAATCGAGGTTTGATCCAAGAGTGGAACTGGGGTAATGGCTTACCTCCTCAGTTACACTTGCAATTTGTTGATGATATTGCTTTGATGGATGTGTTCAAGGTCAGAGAAGCTACCAATTTCTGCAAGGTATTAGACATCTATCTCATAGCTTTAGGACACCAGATCAATGAAGGTAAATCCTCTATTTTCTTCTTTAATACTCATGGGTCTATTCAACAGCAGATTTCCTGTATTCTAAGATTTCAAATTGGTCATTTACCTTTGACATATGTTGGTATTTATCTCTCTGTTGGTACCCTACCTAGGGGTTCTTGACAGAATGTTTTAGATAAGTTTCATGTGAAAGTGAACCACCAGACCCATAGGTGGTTATCTTTTGTGGATCAGGTGCTACTTTTGAAGTCGGTGGTGCAGGACTTTCCCAATTATAAGTGTATGCTTTGGGAGGCTCCTTTAATATTTATTAAGGATTTTTACTCTCTCATTAGGTAACTGTTATGAGCTAGTTGCTTGGCATCCTCAAAGTGGAGTCTTGTGAAGTGGGAAGATGTTTGCAAACTGAAACAACTTTGAGTACTTGGGCTGTGATAGGTGAGCCTTTCTGGTTTGTCTTTATCTGCTAAGCTCTATTAGAGATGGTGACTGAACAAGACTAGGTCTAGGCTAGGATTATTTCTTACAAGTAACTAAAGGGGGTGGTGAAGGAGGAGGTTCCTTAGTTTTTGTTTCTAGGTAAAGGCTCTGTGATTCAGGATACGCTTAAAAATGGAGCTAAGATGCTCATGGATGGCTTGTTTTGGATTTACAACAAGGGGTTTGATGCTCTCTTTTTGTATGACCCTTGAAATGGTTTTACCCCAATCATGACTAGACATCCTAATTTATAGGATCTTTGTCATCACTTCTTGGAGCTGGTTGGTCTCAAGTTGAGGATTTCACTTCTACTCATCTCTATGGGTAGGTGGAAATGTCTAGATGGAAGGCCCCTAGTGAGTGGCCTATTGGGGGTTCAGAAGAGGATTGTGCTGAGCTAAATAATATTCTAGCTATTAGAGAGTGTAGCTCAATCAGGGAGAAGGATATTATTGCTTGGTTATTAGGAGTTGATTTTTCCAAAGTATGGGGGGTTGGAATTTTCATGGTGGAAAAATGTCTGGAATAAGTTTTCCTAGCCTAAGTGTAACTACTTCATGTGTACTTTAGCCTAGAATAGATGCTTCACTTGGGACAATATTCGTAAGAAGGGTTTTAACGACCCATCTATATGTGTTCTCTCTGGCTGCCGCGAGGAGGATTCATGCTACTTGTTCTTCTGATGCCCTTTTTCTAAGCTTATTTGGCACATTTGGTGGGGTATCTGAAAACATCCTTATGTTCCTGGTTCTTCCCTAATTGAATTATGGAGTAGGCTAGGGAGGCCTTCCAAAAAGGCTTTCCTCCTCCAGATTGTTTGGAATATAGGTCCCACTTTCATCTTATGGCAGATTTGGCTTGAGAGGAATCATAGGATTTTTCATGGAAGTAAGCTGATGATTCAACAAGTTTAGTAGAGAGTTGTTGGCATGACTCAGGAGATGGTGGAAGCTAAGTGTGAAGTGTCTTTTCCTTTGGAGAGGTGAGATGAAGAGATTGTGAATAGCTTGGGTCTACATAGCCTATGGGTTGACTCTTTCTACGTTTGAAGAGGTCATCATTTCAAAAAGACAGTTTTGAGAGATGGTGGTTGGTCTCCTCCTTTGGTGGATGTTTTAAAGATCAATATTGAAGGATCTTCAAGGGGTAATCCCAGGGTTGCTGGGACTGGTGGTATTGGAAGGGATAGCTTGAGCAAGGACATTTTCTTCTTTTCCATTCATAAGAGTAGCAAACCAACAACTTCATGGAAGTTTTGGTGATTCTAGTTGCTATTGAGAGAGCTTGTGCTCTTGGTTGGCACAAGATCATCTGTGAAACAAACTCTTAAATCATGGTTAATTTGTTGACAGAGTAGAAGTTGGATGGGGTTAATTGGCAACTTGCCTTTGTTGTTAGGCATATTCTATGGTTGAGTTCTGTGCTTAAGTCTATTTCCTTCACTCACATTCCTTGGGGGTGGAACAAGGTTGTGGATTGGTTGGCTAAATGGGCCTTTGAGTAGATTTGTGGCTGGAAGGTCAAGGGCTAGGAGTAGTTATCCCATGATTATTCCCAAGATCTAGAGAAGCTAATCTTAGAGGAAATGAATGGATGATGTTTCTTGTTAATTGGTCCTGCTGTGTGTTCTAAAATTTTATGGTTGTTTACTGGTCCTGGTTTCTTGACTTTCTCTCTGGGTGCATGTTCTAGACCCTGAGTGTTTTTTATTGTTGATCCTCTATATGCAATAAAATTTTTACCCCCTTTATTCAAGAAAAAAACATGTAATCAAATTTTATTTAAACAAAGTCAAATCAAAATCACACCTAGTAGAGTACAATAAATCCCCTTATTCATATTTAATTAATCATTCCTTTAAATTGCATCAAACTAGAACATGAAGTAAATTAATTACATAGTAAGTGCTAATACTTGAAAACTTTCTCAACATGGAATCACCAAATGAAAATGTATGAAGATACATTTAAGCTCCTAGTTTAGCTAGAGTTTTATGAGTCATTAATCATGAACAACATGACTAGGGTTACAACATGGTTGGGCCCTACATCCCCACCCCATAAACTGTACTTCCTCTTGTAAGTCACTATGGTTGACTACAAGTAAAACCCCAAAATTATGTCTACATGAGGATAGGTAACAAGACCAAACAAAATTACTCAACTCTATTTTTCTAGAAGGAAATTAATCATTAAATGGAAACAAGTATCCAAGATTGATTCTTTGCACATGAAGCATGCCTCAATGAGGTCAAATGCACTAAATATCATTGGATATGAATACTATATATCATAAGCATTATAATATAATGAAAACAAATCCACTAACATAAACTAAAGAATTACCACTAAGGCTATGAAGGATAAAACCAAAAAGATATACACTAAGAGATACTAAGGTCCAATTTGCTACTCATCCATGATGTTATAATAGAATATAGAATTAACCAAATACATAAGTAGAAAGATTAACTATTGTTTGATCATTTTAAAAATTAAATCCATACACCAAAAAGGGCTACTAAAATCACTCATACATCGTAAAATATTTCCACATCATACCCATTTACAAGAATTTAGTTCTCTTTTTCAACTTAAACTTTTTGCACTTGGTTTTCTACATACTTCACACTATACTCACATGTCTCAACCATATATCATAGTAATATACTTCACAAGACTCACACAATTGATCTATGAGAATGTGAAATGAAAAATATATCCAACTACCCAAAGGACCATGGAGACATAGGATCATAGAGCTGTAGAGCCATGGATTTAGTAATTGAATAACCATATACTTGTGGAACAATAATACAAATATGTAAGGAATTGTAGAGCCACAAAATCTCATATCTAATATTCAAATAGCTAAAGAACCATATAATCAATGGGAAAGATGGTCTATCGGCCCCTCCCAAGGACCCCTACATACATTTCCTAGTATATTTCTATTGCTTGTTTAATGGATTTATCATCCAAGTGGGAGGTAAAAAGGTAAGTAGACACAAATAGAAGGAATAGATTATGATTGTACCATATTTGTCCCATTTTGAACCCCCATCCCCACGATAAAAATTCCCTAGGCCATCTACTCCACATATAACCTTCTAGGAACCCATCTTAATTATGACAGTTTTACACTTGTAATATTAATCCACAAAAACTAGTAGAGGAAAACACTTTAAAAAGGCCTCAAACCAATAAATTTTCAATAAAATGAAATCCAAAAGTTAAATCCACCAAGCGTAGTGCAAATAATAAATCATAAAAGAGAATGCATATACAATCATAAGTAAAAATGAGTTACCTCTCAAAAATAAAAAACTAAATAAACTAACTTAAACAAGTCCCTAAGGAAAAATAAGCATTTGAAATTCCAAATGACTAAGTTTCCTAAATAAAATAAATCATATAAATTGCTATTTTACAATAAAACAAAATTCTTCTGTAAATTATTAAATAATCAACAACCTCATAAGAATATAGACATTATGATCAGCCCATAGCTTCACAAATCCACCTAAGGATAGAAGGGGAGTTGGGTGGACTTACTACAACCAAAAGAATATAAGGTGGTCTCAACCACATAAAGATCATATTAATTATTGTCCTAATGCCACGCACAACAACATTTCATACAATTGCATGTCCCACACAACCCTATACATGCCCTATAGAACATGCCAAGTATCAAGTGCAAAAAGTATGACATCTATAAGAATATCTATAGCTTTGTAGAGAGGAGAACAATATAACTCAAATATCATCTTGCAAAATATCAATCACCATGTCATAATCCTAAATTCACCACTATACATGATATTGTCAAAAACATTACTATCTCACAATGCACATATTATTTTACTACAAATAATATCAAAATATCAAGGCTATAAAATTGTAAATATTGTACCAATGTTAGTATTATCATAATATCGATCAATCTAACCTGAGTCTTGTGCAAAATTTTAAGGGTTACCAACTCAATTGTTCCTAGTTCTCATCTCATAAAAAGAACTAATACCCAATTAAAATAAACAATACCCTTATGAAGTGCATATAAACAATAGCAATATAAGTTGCCTACAACTAGTGAAAACATTAAGTGCTCATGATGAATCATTATAGCATATGTTAGTAACTAGTAGTCATAAGCTTCAAGAGTAATTGAAACATCATATCCCATTCTCAACTAACACAACATATATAATAGGAAGGAATAGGTCTATACTATGAACAAACTATGTTGCTCTCAACATGGAGGGAAATTTTGGAAACGTAAACTCTTTAGAGAAGTACAAACTTATTATAGAGGTCTTAATTTCCTAAACCCCTAAACAAGATCAAGAAGAACATAGGAACATGGAGTAACATTCACAACACTTCCCTACCCAAATGAAAAGTGTGAGAAATGAAGGTGAACAACTATAGAATGGAAATTTGATTTCAACTGTTATAATAATATAGTGCAAAACCAAATAGAGAAAACAGAAAATCAAATCAAATCAATAGTAAAAAGAATAAAGGAACAAAATAAATGAGAACCCCTTTTAGTAAAAAAATACTACACAAGAAGAGACAAACTAGTCTATATTAACTTCAATAGAGTTTACAATACATCACTAACAACCCACTCTTTAGTCCTCAATCTAACAAGACCTACTTTTCCAATCTCTACTCTCTACTAGACTATATCTATAATAGAATTCCCTCATTGAAAGGGTGTCTCCATCTAGGGAAAAAAATCCCAACATAACTTCTATCATCAGATCTTTGACCTAATGATGAATGGTCCACATTGACTACAAAATTACAATATTTTACAAGACAATTTTCTATAAAACAAATTCCCTAGACCCCTCATCAGGTACTAAGATCCAAATGCAACAGAAAGAAGACTGATCCTTGGTGAATACATCTCCCCTTAAGGAAATTTACAAACAATATTAGGAGTAAATAATCACATAGGATTTACAAGGTTGATTGTACCTTAATCCTAGCACATCATCTCACGGAAAACTCTGTACTCAAACTAAAGTATGAAAATAAACATTTTCATTTCTAATACATATAAGTAATTATCACAAGGGGTACACAACTATGGATCATACGTGACATCCACCCTACTCATGTCCCAAGATGGATAGATTACATGACATACTTAAGATATGATTACAATATTTAAGTTAGGTGATACATGTCACTCTCTACAATCCATATAACAAAATTCTTTCATATATGATCACACATGCAGATGCATACACAAATTATGCTTGATTTTCCATGACAATGTACTAGGTTCATACATCCAATTGATCAATTAGAAGTATTTTTCTCATTTCATTTTTACATCTTACTTGCTAATTCATTTCAGTGACATTTAAAAGATAATTCAACAGATCATTTTATTCCAAAATCACAATGTATTTTTTCTTTCACATCATCTTTTGATTCTATCCTTATTTAATATTAAGATATATTTCAGTTGTCAATGTGACATTCCTTTATTATCATGGAAACACACCAAGTAATCAATTCATTCCATTACTTTCTTTAATTAATTTGGATTAGATATGTTGTGAAGTTTCCCCACTCAACACATTCATAATCATATAAAATTAACATTCAATTTATCTAGAAAACTAGCCACTCTTTTAAAAAAAATTCAATCATTCAAGAGTGTCATAAAACTTTTGTATATGATTATTGTAACTGAATCATTTTTGTCTATAGAGATTTTTCTTAATGTCAAAGTAACTAGAAATTAAAATAATGTTGAAATGATCATATAAGCAAAAGTCCATATTTATAGGAATTTAATCATTTTAAGTATTCTTTTTGCTGCAACTATCTAGTCACATCAACATAATAGTGCACTAAAATTTCAAGATTGCATAATGCGGTTGTGGTCCCTAAACTTATAAAAATATTTATAATATAGGTACACAATAGTTGTCTAGACAAGGCATGTATTAAAAACATAGAGAACAAGAAATTATAAGTCAACAATAAGATAATCTACCTAATAATTTAGCAATGAGAGAGTTTAAAAGTAAGGGTTTGATTTCATAATAGTTAACATGATGAAACCTCCCTACAAAACCATTTAATTTAAACACTTCAATTACACCATTTACTTATTAATAATTCAATTAAGTAGGAAAATAATATGGCTCAACACATAATCATCACCAACATGGACATAGACCAACCTCATTATTTAGTATGATTAAAATCCCTACTATTTAAGCCAACATTTCCTTGAAATTTAAAACTTTATCCTATTGAACAATTCTAGATAAAATTGAATCTCTACATAGGCAAGGCACATAGATTAAGGTTAGCATCAACATGTTATCATAATTTATTTCAAGTACATCACATCAACATGACATATTCTAGATTAAATTAAATCCCCTTATTCATATTTATTTAATCATTCCTTAAAGTCAAATAAATCATTAACATGAAGTAATTAATTGTAAGTAAATCCTAACATAAACAAACATTATCAACATGGAATCCAAGAATTAAAAGTTATAAAGTTACTTTGGAGATCCCAATTTATCTATACTTTTACATATCATTAGTTATAAACATGACTTGGATCACAACATAGGTGTCCGTTACATTATAACTTGGATCACAACATCGTTGTGCCTTACATTTAGAGGGTAAAATCTAAAGATCATTAGAGAATACATTTTTTTTGGTACAAAGTGAGTTTATATTTGTAGACTAGATGCATGACAATAAAGTTGACCCAATATAGAATAGCCAAGAATATTTTTTATGATCCATACACAAGATTGCCTTCATTAGTTGGCATTATTGTTCAATCACAAAACTAAGAAATCTCTCTATTTATTTATTACTATTCATAGAATGATTGTACTTTCTATTTGATATGTTTTAATCTAATACACTCCACTATAACAACTCATTTAACCTAGGTCTTCATTTAATTAATTAGCTGAAATTAATTCTAAAAGAAAAATATTTTCATTTGAAACCTTAAAAAGTATTTTATCATTAACTTCTATTACAAATCTATATTTGTATTTAATTGAATTATGAACTATTCTATTAGTATAATTTTTTAAAAAAGTTATTTACAAGCAAGATAATCCTATTGAATTATTATTATGCATAATATTGCAACTCAGATTCAAGGAATAACTAAAATATATAAGTAAAGAATGAAATAAAATATATAGCCTTTTATAAATGGAGTTTTATAAATAGAGGTAAACAATCATCACATTATCTTGTACTCTTGTCCAGCATAAATCCATATTAATATTTGTTTACCACAATGATTTATTCCAACCCTAATGTAGAAGAAATATGCAAATCCTCTTGAACTCCAATTCCAAACTTAAAAAATGACACGATCATCTATGCAAATACTTTTGTAATAATCATTAAGGAAGATGCTAAAGTTGGCTTCCAAATTACAAATTGTATTATTGTTTGGTCTATTAGCATGGATTAATAGACTTGGTATACAAATTGTCACAATCTACATTTTTTTTAATAAATTTAAAAATTATTTTGACTTTAATAGATCAGAAGGCCAACTTCCAATTAAGATGTAAGCCTACCAGTGAACCAAAGGAAATTAGAAAAAATCAAACAACAATAAAATGGGACACCTCTTAAAAATAAATTCTCACAATCTACATAATTCTAATATATATTTTTTAAACTACTTTTCAAAAGTATTTGTTTAAATATTAACATATTTTAAAATTTACATAGATTATATCACAATTTAATTAAATGGAAACTCAAAACCTTAAAGAAAATGAGAATCCTCTATATCTTTCCATCTTCCTATGTAAAACCAAAAAAAAAGAAGTACTTAAATAATACAATTTAAAACATTTTAGGGCAACGATGGAGGCTTCTAGGGCACATCCTTATGTGAATGGTTGAGATTAAAAGGTTTAGTTTGAATTGTTTGGTTGAGATGCAAAGCCAGTTTGATTTTTTGAGACACTCATTTATTATTTGTGTCAGAGGAATAAGGATGAGGACAAGTGGGAGATAATTAATTAAATAATAAAATTATTTAATTAATTATGAAGGATATGTGATATGTGAGGATAACAATATATTTAATTAATTTGACTAGAGGGATCATGGATAAAATTAATTAATTAAATAAATATGATTTATTTAATTAAAATAGGTAATGAAAGATACCATTGACAAGGGAAAACCAGGTCTAGAGGCACGGATGAAAGGAGGATTGGATGGAAGGATAAAAGGATGGTGATAATGGATGAAGGCATTCAAGATGTGATCTCCAAGGACTATTTTGCATAGGAATAACATGCCTTACTCTAGCTATTATGCTAAGAACTTTGTGTGACAATGCTTATTAGGATAGGTGACAGGAGTAGTTGAAAAACATTAGGTATACCAAGAGATGTCAAAAGATTTTGTGAAAGCATTGATCATAGGGATGTGATGGGGTAGATATGCATGATAGGGGAGATAAGATGCTGGATGGAGGCATGTGGGAAAGTCATGGAGTGGAGGGGAACCAAAACCAACATTTGCAGACACCGTAATGGAGTTTGAAGCTCATGTTTGTGATGGGGAGTATGGAGTAAAGGCGATTTTTGAATATGGGAGTGGGATGGGGGATTTTGAGATTGCTGATTTGGAGATTTAAGGACCCAAATGGACATAGGATATTGGGGATTTTTCTATTGGGGATGGGATTTGTGGGACTTCAGGATAGAATGAGATTCAGATGCAGCATTTGGACTGATTGCTTTTTTCTTGGGGAGCCACATCATTTTTGTTTTTTTCTTTTGGGGGTGTGGACTTATGTAGCCTTTTGGATTCTTAAATGTGCTTATATTTTGTGTATCAATGTGCTATGACATAATAGTCCTTAACCTCTTGTGGATTTTTTGTTTTATTTAAGGAGGCATCAAAATTTATGTTTTTCAATCCTAGGGGTGTTTTGATAGCTTTATGTTTGGACGATGTGTGTGTTTGTTGGTCATGATTGGGGTTTTAAGGGATCAAGATTTAGGGTTTTTAGGGATTTCAGGTTTATAGATGAGGGTTATGAGGATGGAGGATGATGGGATTTAAGGATGAGGATATTAGGCATTCGGAAAAGTGGAGGAAGAGTGAATAGAGGGAGATGTATGGTCATATGCTTTTAAGAATGGGATGATGATGGAGGAGGGATGGCAACATATGACTTGGAGGTGCGATGAGAGGCTCCTAGCCTAGGGTTAGAAGAAGATGCCTTACGAGGTCTGTGAGTGGTACCAAAATGTTTGGTTTGTTGTCCTTGGGATATGTTGCCAAGACCATGTTATCTTGGATGTATTTTGACATGGATGGGGTCCAATATTCCTTATTCATCAAGGTATAAGCATTTTCCTTGATATTTCATATTTTGGAGCAAGTGATATGCAATGGGATGTTTGTTGGTTTGGAAACAAGACATGAGTCAATTATTAGATGGGAGGTGATAAGTGGTGTATAGAGTTTGTTCATATCCCACAAGAGAACCAACACAAATGAAGGTAGCAGGACCAAGAGGATGGGATGGTGGATTTGGGATGAGGTCAATATGAGACAATGAGGGATTGATACGAGATGGTGTGGGAGCATGAAATAGATGAGTTGGGATGCTTGGATCTTGATACTCATTGAGATGCAATGTGATATGATCCATGATAATTGTTTAATTATGTATGTTGTCTTGGGGCCCAAGTGTCTCATCACGGGAGGTTGGTGGATGATGGATAGGGCTAATGGGATGATGTATAGGAGTAATATGGGTGTCTTGATCATGGATGGTGTTTGGATCATGGATAGGAGGAGTTTTAATCTCTTACTCATGGATGATGTTGGCATGGGTAGTTGGATCTTGCGTAAATCAGATAGGTTGAGCTTGAGGAACATGGATAGTTGGATCTTGACTTGATGAGGAGTAATGTTGATCTTTCTTTGGATTTGTTTCTTGACATATCTATTGGTTTTGGATGAAAATGGAAGATTCCTAGATGGGCTTGACCTAAGCTATGGATGATCAACACTAGGAGTGCATGATGAATCATGGCTTCCATGGATGATAGGAGATTCTTAAATGGGTTTGATAGGTGTTGGCTTGCATGATGGTAATGGAGGGATAGACATTATAATTTAAGGCTCTTTGGTAGGTTCAAGGATAAGCTTTGGATTGCATTCTTGGGTTTGATTCCTTGCTTGTAGTCCTTGGGTAACATCTGAAAAGAATAATGAGGAGTTGGCAGGGTAATCATAAATAACAATCTCACCATAACGAAGGAGCTCTTGGATGCACTTATTAAGTTTTTGGAAATCAAATGTTTTCTGGCCTTTTGTTTGATGGTATTCACAATATTCATGTTCCTTAAACCATGAGGTTGTAAATAGGTACTCCCCATATTGTTTTACTTCAGGGAGTTTAATGAGGTTTGCTTGGACCAATTTCTACAAGGCCATTCCTATTGGATCCATTAATGGAGGGTTGGAGGAATAATGTTATGGATTAGAAGGTGGGTTGATCAATGGGTTAGGATTAGGAGGATTGGAGGGATATTTTGGTGGAGGGATTGGTGAGGTACATGAATAGGTGGACGGTGCATAACTTGGAGGTATTGATAGGTTGGATAGATATGATGACATGGTCACATAAGGGGATGAAGGTTGCTATGAGGTTGATGGGGATGACATATAGGATGGTGATGTTGATGTGATGTGATTATAAAAATCTCCAATGATGAGATGTGCTAAGGGGTTATCACAAATGATATTTCTACATTTTGCCTTGGTGATAGGATCAAAACCCTCATAGATACTTTTAAGTCTTTATATTTCTCTATATGAATCCATGTTGTTGGGAGGTATGAGATGATATAGGATAATGGATGAATGTGATGTAGGTTGGGGATCAAATGTCAAGATCTTAAAATGATTTGATTTGATTGGAAAAAATGAATGATCCTCTATACTTAAGATGGACTAACATTCTTAAGCAAGAGGGTTGATTGGATTTGATTTCTACTTAAGATAGTCTTACATTCTTAAGTAGAAATTGATGAGATTTGATAACTATACTTAAGATAGACTAACATTCTTATGAAAGTGTGGATTAAGGATCATGGGATCAACTTAAGGTCTTGATTTTTTATTTGATTGTTGGATTTCAAATGGATAATATTGGATTAGGGTTAGGATCTTTAGGTGAGGGATTATGATGATGATTTTGAAAGATTATGATTGGGATTTGGATAAAACCAACTTTAAAGAGCTTTTCAAATTTCTATTTAGCTCATAAGAAAACTTTAGGGTTCATCTTTTCAATCTTTTGTTTCACTAGATTACTATTATGGTGCACAAGAATGTAAGGCATGATTTAGCACATATTCATAGGACTATTGAATAACTCATGAAATTATTTTTATAAGGGAGATTGTGGTTTTCTCTTTTCTCTCTTTTTCTCTTACCCTTACTAGGAAGATTATCTAGGGACTAATTTGTAACATAACCTAAAATGTGGCTAGAAATTTTTCTTTACATTAACATTATTTGCAAACATATCCCATAACTAGGAATGTAAATATAAAAAATATTTATAAAGAAGAATTCAATAATTAGACAATTCCACAAGTAAAAAACATATATTTTTCAATAATTTTAGATGTTACCTCTATTTTTCAATGTTTTATGTTTTGAATAAATCAATAATTTTCATGTGCATATTGCATTTTAGTTACAACTGTTTTAGATAGGAAATGGAATAAATGATACCTAAACACATTAATATAGGAATGGACTTCAAAATATGTGTATAAATATAAGGCTAAGATTATAAAGTTTTCAACTTTTGACCTGACACTTGGAAGGAATAGCGAAGGACATAGCATAGTGAGAAGTGAAATAAGGAGGAGGCGTAAAGAAAAAGGAATACTAGGTGAGATGTAGATAACACAAACCACTTAAAGGACTTGAAGAACTAATCCTTTAACCTATTCCTTTAAGCACCTCTAATCCACATGTCGTACTAATTGAAAAATTATGAAGAACAACCAAGTGTGTGTGATTAGCATAACTAGTCAATTATCCAAAATAAAAATAAATCATTTGTGTAGTCAAAGAAATATCTTGCCTATCCACTCTGAACATAATTTTGTGCATCACTACCAAATGTCTCTTTCATATTAGCTGAGTAGTATACTTCAAATTTTTGTCATACCGTTTGTATCTTGAGTCATGGACATTGCAAGATTTAATGTAGACTCCTTAAATGGAAATATGGAAGATAGTTAGATCTTGGCATACACATACAAATAACAAACTCTAAGAGGCAAGAAGTAAAATGATTTCTAAAACTTTATTTAATTTAATCAATGTAATAATGCAACAATAAAAATTAAATTGGCCTAGATAATAGAGTTGATATAGTAGCAACCCAAAACACACTTCTTAAAATAACAAAGGGCATATGGACTTAGATCTATAAGTGGTAGTGGAGTACTTTGTTGTGAAGTACTCTCAATGAACCAAAATGATGTTCTATGACTAGATATAGAAATGTATTGCTCTAACAAAATACAAAATGATTTATTCTCTACTCTAGTTTACTTTTATGAGAATGAAATTGATCTTCAAATTCATAGATATTACTTTGGTTCTATAGAAAGGATGATTTTCTTCACAAATGATCCACACTAATTTGATCACTTGAAACTTTCTCACCTTCACTATCCAAATCTATGATTGTAACTTTGTAGTAACTATAGATAACATTGGAGTTTTCTACACAAGGGATATTCTCCTTACTCAAATTCCTTGAGTGGATTTTACAACTAGAAATAGAATTAAAGACACATAAGTGTCATGCAATATACCTACTCTATAACTAACATGGTGTTTCTATCTAATGTGTAACATCCTACCCCACAACCCTGAAGGGTAAGGGAAAAAAGAGGACAAGATAAATATTTTTTTGACATAAGTAGATAACATAACTAGATACGATTGTCGATTCGATAGATCAACAACATTCATGGCCATGCATAGCCGGATGTACATCCCAGAGGAGAGGACGAAATCACTCTCCAGAGAAACATTAATACAACTACGTTCATTTTAAACACCAACCCAAATGTTCCTATAACCCATTCTAGATTATAAACATGAATCCAAAAGCATCATAGTACAACTGGATCCGATACCCACACCAGAATCTATAAACCAAAAAGGAAACATCTTATTTCTTCTCATTAATTTGCATGATTACATCTTCTCTCTTAAGAGAGTATAATTACATAAAAGAATATACAGTGCAATAGCATAGCCCTGAGTATGATATACAAGTACAATAACATAGTTTTGAATATGATACAATGACTGAAAAGGCACAATAGCAAAAAGGGTAATGGAGAGTGAGAACATCTCCAATTTGGTGCACCAATAACCTATTCACCAGTCCCCAATGGCGATGGCAACACCTCCCAACCATGTGGACTCAAAAGAGACCATCCCACCATGCTCGGAGATAGTCACAAGGCCCAAACAGAACTAACAAGGCAAGGGTATACATGATGTCCAACACTTTCATCAATCATGAAGCAGGGATGGAAAATAATGCATAATGCCATAGTCATAACATAGAGATACTCATCAAATAGAATGTCAGGTACTACTCACAACTATCAAGGCACTAGACACTAGAGTGTAGATAAGATGAGGAGTCATCATGCGTACTCAAAGGGATGGCACCACATGGAAACAAGTGCACCTCTCCTATAGACAAGGGGACTCAATCAGGCCCAAATCAACACCTTGTAGATGGATAACTCAACACCCTGCAGACGGATAGCCCTTCTCATGTGCATCATTAGCCTTTACAAGTACTTAAGGCCATGCATGAGGACTCAATATCCTAGACCTAAGCTTATCTTGTTTAACCAAACGAGGTATACAAAACCCAATTAAATACAACTATGGTACAGATCTACAACAAAACTATTTTTTACACTTCTAAATGATAGATCTGTAGGATTAGCCCTTCTGTGATTATCCTCTAACACTGCTCTATAGTTATAATCAAGAATTCTACACAATATAGGGTTGTAGTCATGTTGTATATCAATAAATATGTGCAAAGTCAGTGTGAGTGATCCTTGTCATTCTAAATTTCATTGACTAGTAAGCATTTTTTGCCTTAGATGATTGTTTAACCCTAGAAGTGGTGATCTTTAATAGCATGACATTCTTTATGCATTTTCAATTTACCAAAAAAGATTATGGACAAGAGTCAACACTAATTCTGTTACTACTCTCTATTGGTCTTATGCCATAACCCATTCTTATGTGCCATGAAACAAGCTTAAATCACTGCTCCTCTAAACGAGAGTTCAAGCTATGAAAACAAAAGTTGAGATACATGAAAGGAAATCTGGTACAACAATCATTCTAGTGCACACAACTCCAAATATATTCTAGACTAGCATTATAAAAATCACCAAAAACTCACAGAAGTAACAGGTACTTGCAATGTTGGATATGTGAAAAGTGGATTGATAAATGGCTCTAGAACTTCCATGCAACTGCTTTTGGAAGGTGTAAATCCATACTACACAACCTTTGACCATGTCTTCCCTACCTATGCCAAAATGGAGGCTTTCAAAACAAGGTAGGGACATTTATCAAAGCATAACAGAAGAGGATTTTTTTTGTCTGATGTTATAGTTACAAACGCCCTAGTAAACATGTATGCAAGCTGTGGAAGTATAGATGAGGCACATGAACTATTTAACAGAATGCCTAGAGGAGATGTTAACTGATTGGCTGTAGCGATTCCAGGAAAAGCACAAAAATGGATTTGTTTAGAGAGGCTTTAGAAACTTTTAAGTAAAAGTCGTTGGCAGGCGTATGGCCAAATACCACAGGCATAGACAACATCCTCCTTGATCGCCCAAAATGGGAATTTGGAAACAGGGTATGGACGTCCAACAAGGCATAACAGAAGGGGAATTTTTATCAGTTATTTTTTTAGGGTATGGACGTCCAACAAGGCATAATGGAAGGGGAATTTTTATCAGTTATTTGTTTTAGTTTTCTTTTCCAGTTGTATTTTGTTAAATACTTCATTGGGAGATCAGCCTATTGTTTTCTAGTTTGTGTTGTTTGAATTAGGCAATTTGTTCACCACTACTGCACACATTGTTTTTGCAGCCCTTCTTAAACATTCACATCAATAAAATGAAAGGGTGTCATAGCCTAGAGTGCTACTATTCCAATCCATCTGAAGAAACTCACCAACTAGTATAAAAAAACCATCATCCATTTCATTGTTGAAAATGGACATAGACTTTGCTCTTACATGTTTTAAGTCGAGCTCATTTGAGGATTTCTTCTTTAGTAGCACAAACAAATGGCTTACCCAAATGGAGTCCTCTTTCTTTTCATTTCCCTCCAGAGTCATGGAAAGCAACCAAAAGCCAAGTGAACTCTGACCCCCTCATGGGAAAAGCTCTGCCTCCGGACTACTACTCTGCCTCTACATCCTCATTCAGCTGAGAATCCCATTCCATCAGTACAGCTACCGACTACCCTTCTTCATCTATGGTTGGGATAGTGCCTTATCCTGGAAGGGTCATCCTCTTTGGTGGATTCAGCGATGTTTTGTGTATCCCTAAACAGATCAACGTACTGATTTTTTTATGTCAATCGCTACCACTGTGAAAGCTACATATTATTTTTCTACCTACCAAAATTGACAAAAAATGTGGTGCTAGCCATATTGTAGCAGAAGCATCAACCATGTTGTGTACTTTTATTTATAAATACAATGCATTTTGAACTACATTCCACTCATCTCCCTGCCAGATATTTTCCTAGCTGCATTAAACATACTCACCCACCTCTATCAAGAGCCATTGAATGACATGGTTAAAAAAATAAAATAAAGAAAAACCACCTCAAATAATATCCACCAAATGGATGAGGGAAATAACCTTCTCTAAATAAGATTAATAATGTCACATCAAATAACATAGTTAAAACTACATGGCTAAAAATCAAAAAGCGAGCACGGGGGTCGTTACATCCTACCCCCTTAAGACTAGGCTTACTCCTAGAATCTTGTAAATGCTAAGATGCAGCCAAAGCACACACTAGTCGAAGAAAATTGATACAATAATAAAAATCAAGTTTTGACATGCACAATTATATACAATTAGTCCCAATTCATGGGTAAGGAATAGGAAAGGCACTCATTCCTATAAAATATACATTATCATAAAACAATTTTCCCCAATCAAAATAAAGAATGATGCCAAGGGAGCCACATCAAACAATCAATGGGAACCAAGGAGAAAAGCCTCAACCACGGCACTGGCAAACTACACATGACTATAAGGGAAATCTAGACATTACCATTAGCTAACCAGATGATAAGACAATAACACGGGAACACTGCACTAGCAGGGTAGAGTGGTTAGGGTAGGGAACAAGGCCTGTGACTATCTCTGATAACCACCATCAAGGATAATAAGAGTACGCTAGGCCTATGAGTCCAGGCGGAGTTGATACCCAATACCTGCATCACTCCGATCACAAGTCAAAGCACATGTGCATATAACATACATCATAGCCAAAGCAATAGTAAGCATGTAATCTAGCATGATAACTAATCATGTCAACATCATAATAATATCAGAATCCATCAAGGAAAAGCAACAACTGACAATTTGCACATATATACTAGTATAAAGCACACAATGTTCACATAAATTACAGCAAAATACGCTTTTAATATATAAAATTTCTAGTTCTCTAACTTTCATATGCAACTATCTATAAAATGGAGCACACATACACACATATACATGATTTCAACCTCTAATTTCATAGCATGCATGGCATCTATTTACATATAATGCAATAGTTTGTCACTTTTCAAGGCATAATGATGCAAATTTTGTTCGCTTCTATATTTAATATGCAACTACATACATGACAATTGTACCACCTACATATACATACATAATCATCCATATCACAAGGCTACATTAGGGGTTCACATGAATGTCATAGTACCATCCATATCCAAAGTAACCATGAGTCCATAACCAATAAGCATGTCTAAAATCCATATCCATGTGTCTTGATGGCATTGACCCACCTAGTGAACCCTTCCATACAAGCCACAATGACATAGCTCTTGTTTGTGTAAGGGTTTTAGCCTCCAAGAGATAGTCAAACTATAGGAAGGTAGTGAATCAAAGCTTAGAACAGCTCACCCATACCCCCATCCTTAAGGGTTTCACTTCGTCTACTTCCTCATATACACTCAAACAGGTGGATCTCACCATAGCTAATGAGGAATCACATCACACCACAAGACCAACATTTCAAAATAGAAAAGTCAATGAGTTTAGCCACCAAAATATAAATAAGGAAGAGTAAATCTCAATTCCAACAATAAGTAAGAAAAATGTGCATAGTTTCAACAATAAATCAAATGTAACTACAAGAGTTACATGCCAAGAAAATCATCCATGGCTAAACCATTACAAGCAAGATAACCATGGTCCCGGTCCACACAAGCAAAGGAAAAATCATGAATAACTAAAAAGAAGATTCACAATCTTTGAAATATACACATTACAACACCACGTGACTATCGCTAGTCACCACACAAGGAAGGAGAAAAACAAGCGTGACTGTCTCAATAGTCCTTCATGTGGGTACAACCAACTCACACAACCTACACATGGAAAAGTACTATGCCGAAACTCCCAAGTCACATACCTCATGCGGTGCGACCACACATGATATACGCCAAGCGGAGAAAGCACGCAATGGATGTATACCGCATGGCAATGTCCTACTCAGAGGAAGATCCCACATAGTGTGTACCCACAAAGAAAGCACATGCGGTAACACACCGAGCTAGAAGTGCACATGGTTAGGTTCCACTTGCATGCCAACCGATTAGAATCGAGGCCCTCTTGAGCGAACCCTCTACTCTGTGCTAGCACTCACTCCACACTGCACAAGTAGGATGATAACATATATACTACTCCTTCATGCATCTAAGTACATGGAATCATGTCCTCAAGCTTGGCTCGCTACCATCAGCAACATGGCATCCTCACCAGCACTGTGTCAGAACACCAGTGGGGGGTGGCATCATATCTAAAACAATCACATCAGGGTAAGATCATAGCTATCATAGGTGCTCATACCATAAACTAATATCATCATCAAGAACTAAGGGGATTAGGCTAACACTGTATGAACCAGATATCTGGTCCATTAATGAGGGGAAGTAGTGAGTACTTTCCCGAGAGGTTGAAACGATCATCGTCGTTCCGCATTGCCATTATACATATGTCGTGCAATTCCCTCCCAAGGAACATTCTTGCTGCTACTACCGTCCCTATCACAAATGAAACCATTCATACAAATCTTAGGAACATGACCTGAGAGCTAGAAAGGGAGGGGACTGTTGTTAGATGGAGCCTAATTAGACTCGGAGGTTAAATTTTCCCCTTTGTTATCAGCACACTTTACCCCCAAATTATTTAATGAGGGAGTGCGTCAAGAGTTATTTTGTATATTGGCCGACATAAAAAAAACCCTATTTTGTAACCGATATAAGGCTTGATTAAGTTGATGTATTGTAGCATTTTGCAGCAGTATTGAGTTGCAAGGATTGTTGGTTGTAATCGGTTTGATTTACTGGATAATAATATTGGACTCTCTATTGGTGGGTGTAGCTCAACTTTGGGTGAACCACATTAAAACTTGTCTCTCATTGTTATTATTTTTGTGTATTTCCATTCCTCTATTTAATCTTTATTTGCATTTAATTGATATCTTCTACATGCAATCCCTAACAAGGACTGTACTGATCGACAGTCATGCCTAGAAGTGAGGGGTCAGAAGGAAAGTTTGCTGAAAAGGATTTGGGTGGTCATATTTGTTCTCGTCCACATCCAAAATCCTAACTACCATGGTCCAACACCTCATTGAAACTATGTGGGCAACCCACTAAATCCCATCCAATAGAGCAATGTGAACTAGGGTAATAAACGTGCATATGAGGCATTTCAAAGCATTCTCCTTAACTTGACAAATATATTTAAAATCTATACATTTAATGAGATAAATGGCATCTTCATGGTTTTTAAATTTTTAGTAATTATTTTATTATTTATTACATTAGCCCTTCTTCTTGGTTGAAAGTTTAGCATTTAAATTTACATGACTTGATATTTAGGCTTCATGATCATATGCCCATTACTTAAGGAAGGTTGAGCATTTAGCATAGAAGGTTTATAGTTCATGGTTTAGGGTTTAAGGTTCACACTCAATGTCTAAATTTCAACTTTATGTGTTCAACATTCAATTCTTAACATTGAGATTCAATGGTCTAAATTGACTAATCATAATTTTGTGTTCAAATTAAGTTGTTTGTTTACATTGTTCAACATTAAAGTTATTTTTAATGGTTCATGAATGAAGGAACAATGTGAAAATTTAGGGGTTAGGGATGAATTTATGTCACAACCCTTATTTTCAATAATTAAATATGAATTTAAATATTATTATTTAATTGACTATCAACTAATTTCAACTTTTGTGTGCAAAGGAACACTCTCTCAATGGAGAGAATATTATTGAGGCAGAGGGAGTTTAGCCGACTGACGTCGACTTGTCTTGAAGCAATCTACGCACACACCACTTAGTCAAATTGCATAATATGGAAAATAATTGCATTCATTTTATATGCATTTAGAGTAATCTTCAAAATGATTTACAAAATTACAAATAGTTGCAATATTATTAGTTGTATTTTTTGAATTAATTATTTTAAATAATTTAATATCTCTTGAAAATATTCCTTTATGCCTTTTTGATTTTTAGGAAATGGAAGTTTCTAGAGGAAATCTTGGGAAATAATTTCCTTGAAAGTTTTCTAAGTTAAGCCAAGATAATTTTAGAAAAAGATGAGTGGGAGAAAAAGATTGGCATATATTGTCTTTTCTATTTTGTTCTTGAATGCATATCTTTTACAAAAAAAGGGAGTTGGAGAGAAAATGAAAGAAAAAAATTATTTCTTCGGGACAAAAAGAAAACAAGGGGGTTATGCAGATGAAAACAAGGCTTAGGACAGATTTATCCTTTGCAATAGTTCATGACATTTTTGTCTCCAAAGTATGTCTAGCCAAATGATTATAGGGATGCATCAAAGTATTACATAGAAATCTGTCCTCGGAAGCATGTGATCACCAACAAAAAAAATGATGGCAAAGCACAATTGCAGTTACAATTGTTGTCTGTGGCCTCTAAGAAGCATGTAGGTTAGCAAAGCATTAAGGAAATACAAAACAAGTTTTAGCATCTGGTTATATGTCTGAGACAATCCTAGACCAACGAAAACCTATCTGCCCATGGCACACAAATTGTTTGATAGAATGACTTGAAGAAATTAAGTCTCACGGGTTGAAATCAAGAATGACTTGAAGAAATTAAATCTCATGGGCCACAATGATTCCCTCCATGGAGATATCAAGCCAGAGGTGAAGAACAGGCAAGGTGGCACTTAGCTGTAGCTTATTAGGAAAGGGGGTATAAAGAGAGAAATGAAAAATAAGATTACAATTCCAGCATAGTTAATTGGATAGATTCCATTAAGGGTTATGGTAGAGGCCTTCAGTTGAAAGGTGGTGGTGATGGTACCTCTGCAGAGCAGCTAGTAGACCTTGGAAATGTATGTCTGGATACTGCCAGTACACAATCCAGGCAAAATACCTTCAAAATAGCAACACATTTAGTGGGTGAACTTGGAATGTACATCAGTGGTAATTATTATTTCTTTGAAGTTTGAACCTCTTCAGCAAAAGTATTGTGTGGACACCAAAGGCAATCTCATGCTTGAATAGGTTGATGATCTACCTTTGAAGTTAAGAGGTGTTAAAGAAAATCAAAAGAAGTTGATTGCTAAATTAGAAACATAGATTTGATTACTTGTCACACCAACATTCATGGAGTGGAGTCAATGCATAGAGATGAAGCTACTGCATATTAATTTAATTTGTTTATCTATATCTTAGGCTGCAAGCCATTAGTGTTAGCTTCTTCCTGAATCTGTATGTTTAGTTTTCTCTGATCAAATTTCCAATCACTTCTCCATATATATAGAACCATTTGGAGGAATTGCTAAGCTGTTGTTATGATCTTAAATCTTGGAAGCTGATAATAAACAGAAGAAATGTGGTAAAATTTGATATATACAAAATACAAGTTTGTAATCTTCTTTTTTGTCTGTTACACAAATATTTGAACTTTGAAATTTCAGAAAGTAAAAAACATATATGAAAAACTAAAATAGAATTAAGTTAATATGATTTGAAATAACATTTCTAGGTCACCGTTCTCACATTGGTGTAAGGTATACTCACTCTGCATTTCTTCAATCTTTTAAGATTTTAATGCTTATGAATGGTAAACACATCCTCTTCCAATCCATTGTTGGTTGTACCCATCGCTAGTCTCACTTCCTCTTCACTTCAACTAGATAAAGATGCTTGTAAATCCAGTGACCAAAAACATTAATTTCGGCATTAAACAAATCCCAAAATCCAACTGGATGATGCTGGTGGATGTTAAATCCACAAGACACTCAGATTTAAATCACACAGAAAAATACATACACAGAAACATAAATCACATAAACACAAATATTGCTCAACTGTGTGCTACTGCACTATTTAATTAATCCACAACATAATTACATTCCTTACATCAAATGCTGTTAGATTCATGATCACTTGATCATACACTTTCTTGATCGCTTAACTCAACTCTGTTACATCATGCCTCTTTTATAGAGGTCTTTCATTCATGCCTTACCTTTCTAGGCTCTTCCATTCCCCATCTAGAAACAATCCACTTTGTTCTAGAAGTTTCCTCTAGAACTTTCTATATCTCTCTTTCTAGAGTCCTTTAGGAACGTGCTAGTTTATTTTTCTATTTTGTCTTTTTCCCAATTTGTCTTATTTTCATTATGTGGGAAAAATTACTCTCCAACACTCCCCCTTAATTTCGACCACATATATTTTGTCTTCCAAGTCTACTGACTCATCAATCCTTTTCTTGTATGACTATTTTCAAGATCTACTAATCTCCAACTCTAAATTCACACTTACTACTACGGCAGTCCCTCAACCTTTTAAGTCTTCAGAACAACAAATTGAAAGTCATTTCTCTATTTTTATCTTTCCACTTTGCATGATGCCTGAAACCTTCAAATCCTTTTTGATTGTTATCATCTTTCACAAATGAAGATCTATACTTGAACAAACTTTAGCATCCTTGTAATTTGTTGCCAACTGGATCGAAGGCTCCAACCACATTCCATTTTCATACATCCTATCATATTTTTCCATTCTCTTTGCCAACATGTCTTATCACAATGATTTTTCAAACCACATGTGCTACAAGGATGTAAATCCCAACACTTGTCCTCAGTATGTCCTTGCCTATGACAATGAAAACATTGAACATTCTTCTTTTCCTAAACCAACTTGTTTGTACTTGTATTACCTATAACATAATTTATTTTTCCATATCCAATACCTGTATACTTTGGCTTCATTATTGGTTCAATCGGCACTTTCATTCCTTGTCCAAACTTGCCTAATCCTTGTCCTTTATAACCCATCTTTTTCATCATCTTGAAACCAACATTCTCTTCATTACAATGATTTTTAGATTCAAACTTGTCATTTTCATCAATATCACAACATGCAAATTTTGCTCAACCAATTTGTTCAACCTTGCATTCTTTAGCTTCAACTTTATGACATAAGTCATTTGTATCACATGAGACATCACAAGCTAATGGTTTTTCCTCAAACATTCATTTTCTTCTTTGAACCTTAATATTTCATCTTTTTGTAAACTACTTTCTTATTTTAATATTTTTATCTCTTCTTCTAATTCTTCATTCCTCTGTTTAACCTTATCAAATAGTTTCAAGTTTTCTTCTAACTCTTCATTTTTCCTTTTGACTTTACTTAACTCAATATTAGTTTGATACATTCATCGAGTTTTCTCTATTGAAACTTGCTTCGGATCTCTAAATATTTTTTTTCTCTCATCTTCCCAATCATCTTTCTCTTTTTGCCAATCTTTTTCTATTTTCTCTCTTTTAGCTTTCCCCATTGAAAATAAATGATTAAAACTTACCTCGAATTACTTTGTTTTTTATTATCAATTTCTTCAACTTCTCATGCATCACTTCTGTGAATCCCTGCCTTCTTCTTTAGATCTACAAACTGGGAGAAAAAATATGACCTCTTCTCCTTTATATTCAAATGAGTTTACTCTTTCTTAGTGACTTATCTTTTTTTTGATCTATTTTAACTTTAGAGACTGCTGCTCCAACCTTCTATGATGACCATTTCAACAATTTCATCTATCTGTAAAATTAAACTTGCAAAACAATTTACCTTGACAACTGCTTAAAACCTCCTATGCTTTCTTTTCCGCTAGCACTTTGACTTTTTCAGCTGTGTCTAAACCCTTGTTGTTCACCTTCTCTACATAAAGCTCAACAGTGTTCTCTAGAAATTGAACCTTTTTGCACTACAGAAATGATCTCCTCTTTTTAACAATCACTGGTTGTGGTTTTTACAAAAACATTCAATAGCTTTGTTGTGGTTGTGATCTGCTATTTCTCTATATCTGGACAATTTTAGCGGCTTCAAGACACTCCTTTTATAAATCCTAGATCAACAGCTTCTGCGCCCTTAAACAAACATAAAAATATGCCTTCAAAAGTTACCCATGGCTTAGTTTCTGTGATCTAGTGTTGGCCATCGATCCTCTTTTTTTCTTCAACAATAGCTTCAACTATGGCTTCTTCCTTTGATGGGTGATAAAACAACTTAATAGAACATGTTGGCTTAAACAAATTTCTACGATCTAATGATGATTGGCCTCCTTCTCGATGATAAAACTATGACCTCTTTAAAATAGTGATTCTCCTCTAGTGGCGGCTCAACTCCCGATCTCTTCTTTGGGAGCTGTGGCTCTTTTCTTCTTTTGACAGCAAACAACTTCTTCCTGTTGATGGTGTGGCTGATATTTGCTTGCATTCAATGATCTTAACAAACCTTCGATATTTCTTCCTTCAACTATTCCTTTCAAACTTGGACAATTTCTCTTCTAGCGATCAGATCTTTGAACTTTCAGCACTCTGAGCTTGACAGTTGTTATTGATTGACTACGATCTCTTCTCACCACGGACGGCTGCAATGTCCAAGTAATCTTCGATCACCACTTCCTTATTATCTGTAAACCCTGGTCTTCAGACAATTTGCTTCCTGCAAATAGTATCACCTAAAACAAACACTATCACATTTGATCTATGATCTAACAAACCATTGACACAAGATTAAACCCTAAATCTCGAGCTAATAACTTTCCTTTACAGTTCACAAACTCTACATCTCATACAAACATGGCTCTCTTCACATGAAATCAACATGAAAACATAATGACCATAATCAGCCTCATAACCTAGCTCTGATAAACTTGCACAATTCTCCTAGATCTTCTTTCCTACTCTGATACCACTATAATGGTGGTGGATGTTAAATCCACAAGACACTCAGATTTAAATCACACAGAAGAATACATACACAGAAACATAAATCACATAAACACAAATATTGTTCAACTGTGTGCTGCTACACTATTCAATTAATCCACAACATAATTACATTCCTTACATCGAATGCTGCTGCATTCATGATCACTTGATCATACACTTGCTTGATCGCTTGACTCAACTCTGTTACATTATGCCACTTTTATAAAGGTCTTTCATTCATGCCTTACCTTTCTAGGCTCTTCCATTCCCCATCTAGAAACAATCCAGTTTCTTCTGGAAGCTTCCTCTAGAACTTTCTATATCTCTCTTTCTAGATTCCTTTAGGAACTTGCTAGTTCATTTTTCTATTTTGTCTTTTTCCCATTTTGTCTTATTTTCATTATGTGGGAGAAATTACTCTCCGACACTGGGTTTATCTGATTTATACCTTCAAATAGATGAAACAGTCATGCAGGTTTCCAACTTTATTCATTTCTGTGTCAAATGCCACATGAGCCAATTTGGTGTAGGGAACCGGCTTCATCTTAAGTAGCATCCTATGTCAGGACAACAAGACCAACTTTAATTGAAGACCAGAAAATCTAAGATTCTAAAAATTACTCTTTAACCAACACCATAACTTTAATTTAAGGCATAATCTTGATTCTGAATCTAATCTTTAAGTAAGCTTGAAAACATTTATCTAAGAAAAAAAAGAAGGAAACACACTGTACAATGCACCGAAATCCCTTGAACCACCTATCTTTTCACTCTAACATGGTAAAGTATCGTACCACTAAAACATTTGGAACAAGTGCCAAAACCATTTGTCGTTAACACTTCCAACTCTAGCTTCATTTACACACTACCTTTAAGATTAGGAATTCTAGATGGTGACATTTCCGGGACTCCCAGGGCATCTAAGCTTGTATTGAACTTGAGTTTCCTGCACTAAAATAATTTAGTTAAATTAAGGTTAGTTATGGGGAAAACTATTTCAGCCGAAGGAAATTTTACTTGTGTGGTTTGGACCTGGTCTTAGTCTGGTAATTTTTGTGGATGGAAATGAAAATCAAATGTTGAATTAGTTTACCTTGTGTCCAAAATTAAACATCTGCCATTAATCCAACTTGTACGAAATGTTTGACAGATAGCACAGATTTGATCAGTTTAACCATTTTTTCCACTGTTCTGTGGACTCGAGATTTGAGGACGATCCAAATTTCCCTTGCGCACTAACATCTGTCAATGGACCAAAAATGTTTGTTTGTTGGTATCCTCAAAGAAAATGCAGTAGAGAATGCAGCAGAGGTCCTCTATAATCAGGCCTCCTCTTGCATTGGGAAGTGCAAAAGCCTTTGCATCTACCAATCAGGATTAGACAAAATCAAAATTTAATTAGAAACTGTTAAAATTTGAGCAGTTTTCATGTATAAGACATTACGATAGAATTAAACACATCAAAATTTAGAAATTTGATTGGCTACAGAACAAGAGATTAATCAGGCGTTTAGAAAAACCCCTCTGCTATAGTTCCATTGGCATGAACTAATAATAACAGAGGAGAAAAGAAGAGATTTGAAGAGGAAATCTAGCTATTAAATGTTTGTTTTGCTATTGCATAAAAGTTTTGATTCTACAAATAAATGTTTTTCTTGAATAGTTTGTTTTGTGCTTATTCTGCTATCGTTGCATTCCTGAGATAAAATCTCTTTTGCACATTTGTTTGTGCTTCCACATCTTTCTTGCATGTCTACCTGGGCTAATGCAACATTTGACAAAATTCCTTTATTATTTATGCTTCAATAATTTTTCTTTCCCTGTATTCAAGCTCCTATCTTAGCACTGGCAAGGAGGTCGATGGTAAATGTCATGGAATCCACTTACTTCATTTTCATTAAGCACAAAAACTCCAAACCCATTACTATCCTCAAAGAGGAATACTTGAAGCACCAGCACCTGGTAACATGGCATGGCGACTTTGGCATCATCAAAGAAAAGATTTTCTTTTAAAGGTAATATCTCAAGCTCAGTCTGAAGTCCTTGAAATAGAAGAAGAAGAAAATTCTTGTCTTAATGAAGAAGTTGAAAGGTCTCCTGAGTTAGATACCTTTATCAATAGATTCAATGCTACTAGTTCTTTTCAACTTGCTCCTAAAGCCACCGAGCAAGAAAATACTTTGTTTTGTGAAGAAAAACCATTTAATCCTTTGGCTTCTCAAGTTATCCAATAAGCCCCAGTCCCTGCTGTAGTAAAGCAAGAACCCCAGGAAGAAGATCCACTACAGTACCTGAGTGATGAAGCCTTTATTGGCTCCCCTGTCAGGATATATGAAAGCGGTGCTAGCAGCAGACAAGTAAATACCACGAAGGCATACAACAGATCCGCCAAAAAACAAACAATTTGTCCTGTTGTGGTTCTTAATATTCACTTCAAAGGTATAATGGCCTATCCATTAGCCTTTCTAATTGATACTGGTGCAGATCTCAATTTAGCACGCCACAATGCATTCCCTGAAGATGCTTGGCGCGAAGGTAAAACTCGTATTACTTTTGCCAATTCTGAAAAAGAAGGAAGTTCAGCTTTCTGTGTTGCACCTGTACAAGTTGGTTTTAATCATATCACCACTAACACTCTGTTTGTGGAATATGAAGTTGAAGATTATGACGGTGTAATTGGTAGTAATACCCTCAAGGAATGGGAGCCCTTCATAATTGATACTGATTTTCTTATTTTTCAAGGGTTGTATCAGTTGCCCCGCTTGTATCAACTGTTATCTTTCTCAACAATCAGGCCAAAAGATAACAAGAGAAAGAAGCCAGTCAACCAAGTTTGGCTTGCTAGTCAGTTCAATCAGAAACAGGAAGTTCTCAAGGAAATTCAAGCTTCCTTCAATGACATGGTCATGACAAAAGATTTGTCGAAGCATCAGAGGATTTTCACCTGTGATCTCACGCTCAAACGTGATCCCGAAGGTAAAGAAATACTTCCAAAAGCCAAAGCTAATTATTTCTTGATGTCATCCTCAGAAACTTTGATTTGTCAAAAGGAAATTGCAGAGCTAGAAGCTCTTGGCCTAATTCAAGTTTCTGATTCATCATTTTCATGTCACGCCATATATGTGCCTAAAGTAGATGAAAATGGTGTAGAACTTCCAGAAAAACGCCTGGTACTAAATTACAAGCCTTTAAATGAATGCTTAGTAGACCATAGGCACCCTCTACCTAGCAAAGATCATATTTGGCAGACCATCCAAGGCAGCCATATTTATTCCAAGTTTGATCTTACCAAAGGTTATTGGCAAATGAACCTAAAGCCTAAGGATTTCTTCAAAACGGCTTTTTCAGTCCCACAAGGCTTATACGAATGGAAGGTTTTACCCTTTGGCATCAAAACTGCTCCCTCGCTTTTTCAACAGTGAATGGATATCATCTTTAGGCCCTTTGCTAAATTTATCCAACCTTACATTGATGATATTCTAGTTTTCAGCCAAAATCTTGAAGCCCATTTTGATCACCTTCGCCAATTCCTTAGTATATGCCAACACCATGGTTTAGCATTATATCCTTCCAAATCTATTTTTGCTCAACTAGAAATTGTCTTTATTGGCATCAAGCTTTTGCCGAGGGGGATGATGGAGGCACAACCGCATATCCTGCGCAAAATTGTCAATCTTCCAGTCACTACTGTCAAAGAATTGCAACGATTCTTGGGACTAGTGAACTATATCACAGGTTTCTATCATAAGTTTGCCGAGGACCGTCTTCAATTGAATAAGTTGTTAAGTAAGAACCCTCCTCCTTGGACGAAGACTCATGATAAGATGATCATGAACATTAAAGAGAAATGTTCTCAGCTGCCACCGTTGAAATTGCCTGGACCAGGATATAAGATTGTGGAAACAGATGCTAGTGAACACACCTGGGCTGGTGTTCTTCGAGAACAGAAAACAGTTCAGTTTAATCCAAAAGATAAAGGTGAAATAGTCCGAACTGCCTTAGGAAGTTTCCATAATTCAGAGTTGGACTATCACAGCACTCATAAAGAAATCTTGGCTATTGTAAATTCATTTCAAACTTTTCAAATGTTTATAGCTGACAAAAGATTTCTGTTTAAGAGTGATTTGCAGCATCTAAGGGGTTTCTTCCGAAAGGAATCCAAAAATAAAGTTGTCCGAGGCCGGCTCCTCCGTTGGGTACAACTCCTGAGTACCTATGAGTTTGATTTTGTTCATCTACCAAGAGGAGAGAATATTTTTGCTGATTTCATGACTAGAGAAGGGAAACTTGATAATCAGCCTAAGGCACAAAATCAGGATCAGGTAGAAGTCAGGTAAATGAGTGGGACTGTTCGGATCATTCGAATCTGAGAACATAGGTGGCATGAACCTTGTAGAATGGATTAGAGTACCAATCCTTTTCCCAGAAGAGACCTGCATAACTATCAAATGGCTAACAATTTTCTGTTTGACAGGTTTCGAATGTTAGTTTCAAAGCAGCAGTTGACCTCTCCAGGTTTATGGGCGGAAGAACCTTTCTTCCAGTTTTTTGCTGAAGCTGAACCAATAGATCCTGAAGTTGGGCATGTTCTTCAAAATTGGTGCGGAGATTTTGTACTCCCACTTAAATTTGTTAATCCAGTTATTAGACGACCAGATCAATGGTTAAATGCTGAGGATGGAAAGGAATTAATTCAAAATCTCTTCCAAGGACCTTATCCTCCAGCAGAAGATCTTCATTTCAACAGAACCACTACATACACAGGTTGTATCTTTAAACTTTCTTTTGGTTCTGCTGATGAAAACGCTATTAGTCGTCATCTGTGTCAGGTTTATGGACCAACTGGACCCAACTCCGTGTTTGAGCATTGGATGATCAAGAATCATCTCAAGCATCTCTATGCTCACCAAACACCTCTCTGGCTTCACACGAAAACCTATCGCATGAGTGGGACCACAACCCAGGCTCTCAACCACAGATTCTATGGACCTCATAAACTCAAAGTTCTAAGCATAATCTGGAAAGAAGAAGATTACAGAATCCCAGGATGTGTTCCACACAGCTCATCTCAATCATGCACCAACTGTTATGACACCTCTAAAGATGACCCTAGGGTCCCCACCTATGACTGGCATGGACTCTACCGAGCACTAGATTGCACACACCCAGAAGGAGAATCATGTGAAGGATGTATTTTCTATCAACCCAAAGAATCTAGTACATCCACCAACAGTAATGGGTCCTAGCCGGCTAGTGAGTGGGCTTGTCACTCACCAAGGGCATCTTTCTCCTCATGGTAAAGGAAAGACATGGACCTACCATGTGTAAAGGGGCCAACACACCGCCTTATCATGTGTACGAGTTATTCCTCTCGTGATATAAAGGAACGTCCTGTAAAGTTGTGTCGGTTGGTCGATCTTATCTTGTTTATGGACAATTGGGTCCCACCAGAAGAATCTCTTCACATGGGATGTCCTTCGGATAAGGTTTTGCTTCATGTCTGCTTGTCATTGATGGATTCCAAAACTCATTGAGATAGGGGTTAAAAGATTTGCCCCCGACTATCTATAAAAGGGTTCCAGGGCTGCCTGCATTTCTCAAGCGAGTTTAGCCAAGGAAAGGGTCTCTGAGTAAAGCAAAGTCTTTGAGTCCAGTAGTCTTAGAAGTAATCTTAGAAGGCTTGTAGGAATTTAAAGTGTTGTAAAAGCTTAGTCCAAAGCTGTATTTTCGAGTCTATCCTGCATGCAAGTATGTATTTGATAATAGCGAGCATTGTATATGATGAACATCTTTGTAAGTTTTCTCAGTATTAATAGTATAAACGGACATACTATCCATTTACGTGTGAGATATGCATATCCACCTTTTGTTTGTCATTTGCAGCTTAAAATTGGTATCAGAGCAAATTACTTTGGCTTGGGGCATTATCGCCAAGAGGAAAAACATGCATTGGCCAGCAGTTAGCTTTGTATTTTCCTGAATGATCAATTAACATGAAGTCTTGGAAAGGTGGTATAGAACCAGGGATGTGACAAGCACTACTAGGAGTTCCAACGATCTTCATTTCAGTTTCCTTGATGTCTTGTTCTGGCATAGACACACTAATGGATGACATCATTCGGACATGACCAGATTTGGGTGGAAAGACGAATGAACAATCCTCACACTTGTATAAACCATTTCCTAAATCAGAATACTTCTGATGGACACAGGTTGTAACAGCTTTATCTGCAGGTGGAGGAAAAGTGGTATTCCTTCGAAAAGAGGTTGAATGTATTTTAAGCAAACTCTCAAAACCTTTAGCAGGTTGAACTCGAGTACTTTGAGAACGAGGGAGAACATTCACAGATGGGCCAAGCTGGTTATAGTTGAAAGACGCTTCACGACTCAGAGACGATCCAGACGAACCTCGACTAGAAGACGGACGAGATACAGACTGGGAACTATCTGAGAATTTAATGACGGCCTGGTCATCTAATTCTTCAATTGAGATACCCCTCAATCTGGTTAAGGACTCATTTTCCATTTCAGCTAGATTTTTGGAATCCCATAGTTCTACAGCCCATTCTTGTGGCATCTGGATATCTTTATGACGAACTATTTTTGGGGCTGTTAACTGGGTGCTTTCACTAGAGGATGTCCATAAGGTGGACAAGCCTTCTAAACCTTGAGCATGTTTGGGATTTACCATTAATGGCATGACCTTATTATACAGTCTGTAATTCACTAAGAACACTAAGGAGTGATCTACAAAATTCTTTTTCATAAATAGATTCATAGTGCGGAATTTATATTCAAGAACATCTCTCAGATTCTCATCTTTCAGACTGACAGGAAAGTCCAGCAGACAATCTACAAAAATAGGTCCTTTTGCCATGGAGTCACACCCTACTCCTAAGAGGGAATGTGATAACTTATAAAATCTAGCATCCTTTAACATCATGAGGATTATAATAGGTAAGCCTTTCCTATAGTGTCCACAGACTCCTATTCGGACATAAGACAAATGCATAAACTGTGGGTTATGTTTACTTTCATAGGCTTTTTGTCTGAATTTCTTAACCAACTGGTCAGAGAAAATATTCAGCTTACCCTGACTACCTCCTTTAACAACATGCTGTAACTCAGCAACATGACAATTCTGGGAAGACTTATAACCAAACCATTCTTTAAGACCAACATTCTTATTATTAAACATATCAACAAGACCTTTAGGTACATCATGATATATTTCATGTGCAGGAATTCTAGGAACCTTAAAAGGCTTTTCAGGTTCTACTCCTACGGATGATATATCTTCTAAAGCATTAAGAGCTACTTCAGAACTTGAAAAAACACTTTCATCATTAGCAAAAAAGTTGGTAAACTTAACTTCTGAATTGCGATCTGCTGTTATGTTGATGTTTCTAGGTTGAGATTGGGAAGAACTCGGAACATCCATCTGCGCTCACACTTGTGCTTGAATCTGCGCTCGAAAAACCAGATAACTGCCCAGACTGCCCTTTACGCCTTCCACACGGCTTTCAGCGGGACTTATACTCGGGACTTACAACACAACGTGACGGTTTGAGACAATACAGAGAGCCAGATACAAGGAGCAATACAGATGTAAAAGAGAAGAGATTATTGTGGAGTTATTGTTAGGCAACAACGATAACAACATGCAATAAGATCATCACCATAGGCTCTGATACCAATTTTAAGCTGCAAATGACAAACAAAAGGTGGATATACGTATCTCACATGTAAATGGATAGATATTCATGTCACCTCTTTCCTTGAGTTTGTTTTTCAACCAGATATATTCCCTTTTTTAGATAAATAGACTTTATTTGAAAGATCTTGCTGGATAGGTTAGGGGGTCAGATTTTCACATACCTGTCAGTTTTGCTTGAAAGTTTCTAAAGTTTTTTTAACAAATCCATTTTGTGGCTATGCTGTGACCTATGCAGACTATGATGTAGAACAAACAGAGACAAAATAGGGGAAACAAAACACCGAACAACACATGTGCTACAGCAAAATAGAACGAATTATTTTTGTATTGATGTGTTTTATATTACAGTAGCCTCTGTATATGTGATCAAAGAAAGGTGGTTTACAAACTTGCACTACATGGCAAGACAGAAAGAAAATAAAACTACATAATAATCGGTGAAGTTGGATGCTCAGGCAATGGAGAAGATTAAGTTGTGGGCAGTTAAGATTGGCGGTGCATGAGGCAGTGATGACACATCTATTGGGACAAAAAGGTTTAACACCAGCTATGATAATTACACATTTTCCAATACTCCCCCTTAATTATGAACAGCTGGGGATCATCAAAAATTTTCATCAAACTTCTCCTGAGCTAGAAAGATTAAGAACTCCTAGACAGCTCCATAAATACTCAAATATCTCTTTTGCCAATGGTTTTGTAAATATGTTAGCAAACTGATCTTGTGATCTGCAATATTCCAAACAAATTTCTTTGTTGTTTACCAATTCCCTAATGAAGTGATAACGGGTGTCTATGTGCTTGCTTCTTTTATGAAAAACATGATTTTTTGATAAAGCAATGGCTGAATTGTTATCACAAAAAATCTGAGTTTCTTCAGGTTGAGGATGCATCAAATCATTCAACATCTGTCTCATCCATACAACATGGCATGATGCACTTGTTGCTGCTACATATTCAGCTTTAGCTGAAGAAAGAGTAACAATGGGCTGCTTTTTTGATGCCCATGATACAACACCTGTACCAAAATGAAATGTGTAACCTGAGGTGCTTTTTCTGTCATCAATGCTACTAGCACAATCACTGTCTGTGTATCCAATTAGCTTAAATTCATCTGAAGTGGAATACATAATTCCAAAATTCTTTGTGCCACTGATATACCTAAGAATTCTTTTACTAGCCTGCCAATAAGAGTCTTTTAGAGACTCCATAAACCTTGATATCAGACCTACACCATACATAATTTTAGGTCTTGTGGCCGTCAAATACATTAGACTCCCAACTAACCTTTTAAACAGTGTAGAATCAACACTTGATCCATCATCCTCTTGGCTTAACTTCAAATTTGTCATAACTGGTGTTGGGGCTGGCTTACAATTCAACATATTAAATCTTTTCAAGATATCACTAGCATATTTAGATTGTGAAATAAAAATTCCAGCATTAGATTGATGGACTTCAATGCCCAAGAAATATTTCATAAGCCCTAAATCCGTCGTTTCAAATTCACTTCTCATTTCTGCCTTGAACGAATCTATAGAAAGATTACAAGTGAATATCAAATCATCCACATATAAACTCACAATTAGTATTTTACCTTGCTCATTGACTTTGATAGACAAGGTAGGCTCACTGTTACTTCTTTGAAATCCATTCTGAATCATATAAGAGTCAATCCAACTGTACCAAGCTCTAGGAGCTTGTTTAAGTCCATACAATGCTTTCTTCAACATGTACACCTTGTCTTCATGACCCAGAATTTCATAGCCTTGTGGTTGTTGCACATACACTTCCTCTTCAAGGAATCCATTAAAAAATGCAAACATTACATGCATTTGATAAATAGACCATCTGTTTTGTGCTGCAATGGCTAACACTGTCCTTATTGTATCCAATCGTGCAACAGGAGAAAAAGTTTCTTTGTAATCTACTCCTGGTTGTTGTGAGAAACCTCTAGCTACTAACCTTGCCTTGTTCTTCTATACTTTTCTAGCAGCACTATGTTTTATTTTATAAATCCATTTCACACTAATTGTTGTTATATGGAGCCTAATCAGACTCAGAGGTTATATTTACCCCACTTTTATCGGTGCAGTTTCCCCCCAAATTCCTACGGGGTCAAGGGGTAGCGCCCCTTGTGGGGGTTTGGGGGCAGCGCCCCTTGCGGGGTCCAGAGGCAGCGCCCCTAGCGTGTTCCCTATCGTGATACAAGGCATTCACATGGTTTTTTATTATTTCATAATGCACCGGGAGTTAATTTTTTCATTGACCGACATAAAAAAAACCCTATTTTGTAATTGATAAAAAGCTTGATAAAAAGCGGCTAAGGGTCAGGGTTTTGATATTGTATTATAGCATTTTGCAGTGGTATTGAGTTGCAGGGATTACTGATTGTAATCGGTTTGATTTACTGGATAACAATATTGGACTCTCTGTTTGGTGGATGTAGCCCGAGTTTGGGTGAACCACATTAAAACTTGTCTCTTGTGTTATTATTTCTATGTATTTCCATTTCTTTGTTTAATCTTTATTTGCATTTAATTGATGTCTTCTGCCAGCTAACCCTAACAAGTGGTATCAAAGCCAGGTTGTGTTCGATTATCGTCTGCAGGAAAGTCTCACGGTTGAGTGGGAGCAATGGCGGATGAGGGTAAAATGAAGGTTGATAAATTCAATGGGCAGAACTATCAATTATGGAAGATGTAGATGGAGGATTACCTCTATCAAAAGGATTTATGGAGGTCGTTGGAAGGAGTAGCCAAGAAACTGGCAACAATGTCTGATGAGGATTGGAATCTTCTTGATAGAAAGGCACTGGGAACCATTCGGTTGTGCCTGGCACCATCAGTGGCATTCAATATAATGGAAGCGAAAACAACAGATGGTCTGATGAAAGCTTTGGCTAAATTGTATGAAAAACCCTCAGCCTCAAATAAGGTATTTCTCATGAAGCAGTTGTTTAATTTAAAAATGGTTGAAGGTGGATCTGTGATAGGTCATTTAAATAAATTTAATACGATTGTTAGTCAATTGACTTCTGTAAATGTAAAATTTGATGAAGAAGTTAGACCTCTCTTGATATTATGTTCATTGCCTGAAGGCTGGGATAGTTTGGTAATGGCGTTTAGTAACTCTGTTTCTGGTTCAAATACCCTAAAATTTGATGATGTTGTTGGTGTTATTCTGAGTGAGAAAATTCATAAGAAAAGCTCAGGTGGATCCAAATCAGGCAGTGTTTTGAATGCAGAAAGTAGGGGCAGATCAAAGGAGAGAGGAAAAGGTTCTGGAGGTCATGGGAAGTCATGAGGGAAATCAAAGGACAAAAGATCCCAAACCAGAGGATAGAAGGATTGCCGGTACTATGGAAAACTAGGTCATCTGAAGAAAGATTGCTGGTCTCAGAAGAATAAAGAAGGAGACAAACAAGAAGGCAATAAGGAAGCAAATGTGGTAAGTAATAAATCTAAAGATGACGCTTTGATTTTTTTCCTAGATAATGCTGATGATTCATGGGTTTTAGATTCAGGGGCCTCATTTCATGTTACACCCTATAGAAGTTATTTTCTTGATTATGTCTAAGGGGATTTTGGGCTAGTTTATTTGGGAGATAACGAACCTTGTCAGATTGTTGGAAAAGGAAGAATCAAGATTAAGTTGCAGAATGGGAATCATTGGCTACTACAAGAGGTAAGGCATATTCCAAGGCTCAGTAAGAATTTAATTTTAGCAGGGCAGCTAACTAAACAAGGTTGCACTGTTACATTTACTGATAAAAATTGGAAGGTTCCAAAAGGTGCCTTAGTAGTAGCAAAAGGTGTGAAAGTAGGCACCTTATATCTTTGTACAGGTCATACTATTCCTTCTACTTTAGCTGTTACAGAGAAAAAATAAACAGGTTCAGGAACAGTTGCTACAAGTTTGCAGGAAGAGACTGGAAAAGTTGCTGCAGGTTCTGAGACAGCACTATGGCATAACAGACTTGGGCATATGAGCGAAAAAGGTATGAAGATACTTCATTCTAAGAAAGTTTTACTAGGTCTGAAATGTATTAATATAGATTTCTGTGAAAGTTGTGTGTATGGAAAACAAAAGAGAGTCAGTTTTCTCAAGGATGGGAAGCAAAAAAAATAAAAAATTGGAGCTTGTGCATACAGATGTATGGGGACCAGCTCAGGTATCTTTTCTCAGTGGATCTCGGTATTATGTTACATTCATAGATGATGCAACTAGGAAGGTCTGGATTTATTTCCTTAGATAGAAATCTGATGTATTTGAAACATTTAAGAAATAGAGAAGCTTGGTTGAGAATGAGACGGGTAAAAGATTAAAATGTCTCAGATCTGATAATGTTGGTGAGTATTGCAGCAAAGAATTTGAAGATTATTGTTCCTTTAATAGAATTCGTAGGCAAAAAATGGTTCCAGGGACTCCATAGGAAAATGGAGTGGCTGAACACATGAATAGGACAATAATGGAGCATGCAAGGACCATGAGATTGCATGCTGGGCTACCTTTAAACATGTGGGTAGAGGCCGTCAACACTGCTGTATATTTAATTAATAGAGGTCCTTCAGTTCCTTTGGGCTGTGGTATTCCAGAGGAAGCATGGACAGGCAAGAAGGTGAGTTATTCCTTTCTAAAAAGCCTTCGGCTGCGAAGCATTTGCACATATAGATTTTGAAAATAGAACCAAGCTAGATGCAAAATCAAAAAGGTGTACCTTTGTTGGATATGGCATTGATGAATTTGGTTATAGGCTTTGGGATATTAAAAATTAAAAAATTGTGAGAAGGAGGGATGTTATATTCAATGAGAAGGTGTTGTACAAAGATCAGTTGCAGCAGCATGAGAAGAAAGAAAAGGATTATGTGGTGCTAGATGATACTCCAAATAGTGATGTTCCAGTGGTTCCTCATGCTCCGCAACAGCAACCAGAAATACCACAAACTCCAGTGAATGTTAGATGGTCAACAAGGATAAGTAGACCTCCTGAAAGGTTTTCTCCCTCTTTGTATTCTATTTTGTTAACAGATGCTGGTGAACCAGAAGGGTATGATGAAGCTATGCAGGTGGATACACAAGTTCAGTGGGAGCTTGCAATGAAAGACGAAATGGACTCCTTGCTGAAAAATCAGACTTGGGAATTATGTAAGTTACCTGCAGGTAAAAAGGCTTTACCAAATAAATGGGTTTACTAGCTAAAAGAGGAAGATGGAGGTAAGACAAGATTTAAGGCTAGGTTAGTTGTAAAAGGATTTGCACAGAAAAAGGGCATTGATTTTGATGAGATATTTTCTCCGGTTGTCAAGATGACTTCTATTCGTACTGTTTTAAGTATTGTGGCTGCTGAAGATTTACATTTGGAACAACTAGATGTTAAAACTGCCTTTCTCCATGGTGATTTGGAGGAGGAGATATATATGGAATAGCCCCAAGGATTTGAGGTCAAAGGTAAGGAGAAACTAGTGTGCAGATTGAAGAAGAGTTTGTATGGCTTGAAACAAGCACCTCGGCAATGGTATTTGAAATTTGATAGTTTTATGGCTAAGCAAGGCTACAACAGGTGTAATTCTAACCATTGTGTTTATTTTAAGAGGTTGGATAATGACAGCTACATTATTTTATGTTTATATGTTGATGACATGCTTGTAACTAGGTCTAACATGGATCACATAAGAGAGTTAAAACAGCAGTTAGCACAGTCATTTGCTATGAAGGATTTAGGGGCAGCAAAACAAATCCTTGGTGTGAAAATTTGTAGAGATAGGAAGAACAGAAAATTGACTCTATCTCAAGCTGCTTATGTTGAAAAGGTGTTGCAGAGATTCCACATGGAGAATGCAAAAGCTATCAGCACACCTTTGCCTAGTCATTTGAAATTGACCAAGGAGATGTGTCCTAAGAAACAAGAGGAGGAAGAGAAAATGTCCAAGGTACCCTATGCTTCAGCTGTAGGAAGTTTAATGTATGCCATGGTATGCATGAGACCAGATATTGCACATGCTGTAGGAGTCGTTAGCAGGTATATGAGTCATCCGGATTAGAGCATTGGAATGCGGTAAAATGGATTCTCAGATATTTGAGAGGTACATCTAATAAACACTTATGTTTTGGGGGCTCTCATACTGATTTAGCAAGTTATGTAGACTTAGATTTGGCAGGGGATATTGATACCAGGTGGAGTACTACAGGTTATGTCTATACTATAGGTGGAACAACGGTGAGTTGGATTTCCAGGTTACAAAAGGTGGTTGCTTTATCCACCACAGAGGCAGAATATGTAGCTGCAACAGAGGCAAGAAAGGAGATGATATGGCTGCAATCTTTCATGAATGAATTGGGCACACAACAGGTTAACAGTTATTTGTTTACGGACAGCCAAAGTGCCATACATCTTGCAAAGAATTCTGCCTTGCATTCAAAGACCAAACACATATAGTTGATGTATCACTTCATTCGGTCGGTGTTGGATGATGGACAGTTACAGCTGGCAAAGATACATACAAATGATAATCCAACAGATATGTTTACAAAGGCAGTAACAAGGGAGAAGCTGAGCTCCTCTTTAGCTTTGGTTGGTCTTCTAGACTGAAAACAACCAAAAACAGAACGGCAGAGTCCAAGGTGCTTATTTCCAGTGGGAGCTACAGGGTCAGTGGTGTTATGATCAGTCTCCAAGTGGGAGATGATATGGTGTGGAGTCTGATCAGTCTCCAAGTGGGAGATTGTTGTTATATGGAGCCTAATCAAACTCAGAGGTTATATTTACCCCACTTTTATCAGCACGGTTTCCCCTCCAAATTCCTACGGGGTCAAGGGGTCGCGCCCCTTGTGGGGGTTTGGGGGTAGTGCCCCCAAGACGGGGTCAAGAGGCAGCGGCCCTTGCGGGGTCCAGGGGCGGCACCCCTGGCGCATTCCCTGTCGTGATACAAGGCATTCACATGGTTTTTTATTATTTCATAATGCACCAGGAGTTAATTTTTTCATTGACCGACATAAAAAAACCCTATTTTGTAACCAACAAAAAGCTTGATAAAAAGAGGCTAAGGGTCAGGGTTTTGATATTGTATTGTAGCATTTTGCAGCGGTATTGAGTTGCAGGGATTGCTGATTGTAATCAGTTTGATTTACTGGATAATAATATTGGACTCTCTATTTGGTGGATGTAGCCCGAGTTTAGGTGAACCACGTTAAAACTTGTCTCTTGTTTTTATTTCTGTGTATTTCCATTTCTTTGTTTAATCTTTATTTGCATTTAATTGATATATTCTGCTGGCTAACCCTAACACTAATCACATCTTTGCCTTCAGGCAAATCCACTAACTCCCATGTGTGATTCTTTTCAATAGCATTAATTTCTTCGTCCATGGCTTGAGCCCATGTTTCTTCTTTTACAGCTTCTTCAAATGATAATGGATCATTAACTTGTGAAATTAAAGCAAATAATGAATTAGCTGTATCAACATTATATAACTCACTTAAACTCCTTGTTTTGTGCAGTAGCATGCTTGACAAAGTTGGGTCTGAAGAAGCAATGTTGTTTGCTAAGTTTGATGGACTTGCTCCAAGTATTCCAGCTGAAGGAGTTGTTGGAGTTTGTTGTGGTGTCTGCTGCACCCTTGAAGATCTCCTTGATGTAGATGAAGGTGTAGCTTGGGCTACAACTTGTGATGTTTGTGTAAGACTGGGAGGAATTGTATAAGGTGTACCTTGAGGTGCAAATACCTCATTTGCCATATCATCATGTGAAGTAGCTGAAACTATGTTCACAGTCTTATCTATACTTCCATCCCATACTTCTTCTTCCACAAATTGAACATCTCTACTAGTTATGACTTTCTTCGTAATTGGATTAAACAACTTGTATGCTTTTGTATCCTCAGAATAACCAACAAAAATACAGTTTTCACTTTTATTGTCCAACTTCTTTCTTAGCTCATCAAGAATATGAGCATATGCTACACAACCAAATACTTTGAAATGAGAAACACTATGTTTCATGCCAGTCCATGCTTCTTGAGGGATTCTATTTTTCACACATTTGGTTGGACATCTGTTTATTATATAAACAACAGTTGCCACTACCTCAGCCCAATACTCATTTGGTAGATGCTTTGCTCTCAACATGCTTCGGGCCATCTCCATTATGGTCCAATTTTTTCTCTCAGCCACACCATTTTGCTGTGGTGTGTAACTGGCTGTAAATTGTCTATGAATACCATGCTTCTTACAAAAATTTAGAAATTGATTAGAAATGTATTCACCTCCTCTGTCTGTTCTTAAAATTTTAATATAGTAACCACTTTGCTTTTCCACAAGAGCTTTAAACTGCTAAAAGTAAATAAATGCATTAGATTTGTGTCTAAGAAAATAAACCCATGTTTTTCTTGTGAAATCATCAATGAATGTCAAAAAACATAAGCAGCCTCCAATGGAGGGTGTTTGAATTTGACCGCATAAATCTAAGTGCACAATTTCTAGAGGTGCTCTTGCTCTAATTGATTTACCAGCAGGAAAAGATTCTCTGTGCTGCTTACCCAAAATACATCCTTCACATATTCTCTCTGGTTTTTGTATCAAAGGCAAACCTTTTACCATGTTTTTCCTATGCAACAAATTTAAACCACCAAAATTTAAATGCCCAAATCTGAAATGCCAAAGCCATGATTCATCTTTGATAACTAATTGAAATGCTGATTGTATTTCTACAATATTGTCTTGTTCTTTGGAACTGGACTGTACAAATTTTGTGCTTGATTGTCTTGTTGTTCCAGACTGTACCAAACTTCAAACTATGTGCTTGCTTTTAAATCTGAATGTTCTGACTTAAATGCAGTTCCAGATTGTCTATCATTTGATTTACAAATAGCTTGATTTGTTTTGTTCTTCAAGTCATATTTGATCCTCAATGGAAACATTCTATTACTTGTCATCTGCACTCTTGCAATCAACTGGTTGCTAGGCAATGTATCCAGAATCAACTGACCAATACTCATCAAATTATGTTTTAAACCATCAACATAATACACATCATGTATAACCTTCTGCTCCCCTTTTTTAGTTAAAATATCAACTATACCTTTGCCTAATATGGTCACTTTGTTATTGTTCCCAAGAGTAACCTCAGTTTGCACTAACTTATCCAAACTAAAAAATAAATCCACATTTCCAGTCATGTGATTACTACACCCTGAATCTAGATACCAAATATCACAGGGACTTTCTTGAACAATGTTACATTCAATGGGGAAACAAATAGGAATTGCTTCAGAAATCCTAGTACATGCCATAAACATAGAACTTGTTGGTGTAGTCCCAGACTGATTTTGACTCTGAATTTATTTTTGATTGTTTTGGTCATATTGTCGCTTCCTGCACTCATTTGCATAGTGCCCAAATTTCTTACAGTAATGACATTGAATATTGGATTTATTAAATCTATGACCACTTGAGTGGCTAATATTCTAATGTTGAACTCTTCCAGCAATATTTGCAAGACTGTTGCTGCGTCCTCCTCTTGTGGAACTCCTTCCAAAACTAAACTTATTCCTTCCTCTACCACGGCTTATAAACGTCTGAGATGAAAATGCACTTTCCAAAGATATGTGTGACCTATTCAACCTATATTCATGATTTATCAGAGAGGCATGCAAGTCATCAATACTATATTGACTCAAATCTTTTGTTTCCTCTAAGGCCATAGCTAGAGGATCAAATTTTGAAGGGAGGCTTCTAAGTACTTTTTCAACAACCTTCTGGTCTTCTAAAGTCTCTCCATGGGATTTAATTTGATTGACCAAACCAACAACATGGAGGAAAAAGGATTCTACAGAATCTGACTCTTTCATTAACAAGTTTTCAAAATCTCTTCTAAGCAATTATAATTTTGTAGTTTTAACCTTGTCCATACCTTGGTAAGCCATCTGTAAGGTGTCCCATGCCTCCTTTGATTTCTTTGCTGCTGCTACTCTTGGGAGTATGCTTTCATGCATTGCCTAATGAATGTAGAAGAGGGCTTTTTCATCTTTCTTCCTTTGCTCCTTCAAAATGTCTTTCTCAGCTTGTGTGAGTGCATTGAGTGCTGCTGCATCTGAGGGGTTCTGTATAACCATTCTCTACAATTTCCCAAACATCCTATGACCTAAACAAAGCTTTCATGGTTAATGACTAGTATTCATAATTTTTGCCAGTGAGTAAAGGAGTTTGGAGACTAGAAAGACTAGCACCAAAAGAAGAAGCCATTGAAAGAAATTTAGGATTGAATCAACTGAAAAATAGAGAACCAGGCTCTAATACCACTTTGTAGAACAAACAGAGACAAAATAAAGGAAACAAGGCACCGAACAACACATGTGCTATAGCAAAACAAAACGTATTATTTTTGTATTGATGTGTTTTATATTACAGTAGCCTCGGTATATGTGATCAAAGAAATGCGGTTTACAAACTTGCACTACATAGCAAGATAGAAAGAAAATAAAACTACATAATAATCGGTGAAGTTGGATGCTCAGGCGGTGGAGAAGATTAAGTTGTGGGCAATTAAGATTGGCGGTGCATGAGGCGGTGATGACACATCTATTGAGATAAAAAGGTTTAACGCCAGCTGTGATAATTACACATTTTCCAATATATGAGACTGCATCTCTTTTAGGCTTTCTATAAATAGTTGGTGTGCAACTCCAACATATGACATAAATTCCACCTCTGCTATTCTTTAATGTGTATCCCTTCTTATCAACCGAGACATGAGAACGCCTTTCCCTATGTAAAATGATGGAATTGGTTCACACCGCCCACTTCAGAGTAAATGTCTAAGGGAAGAGTATAAGTCATGCAGTAGTTGTAGGTACTCTGAAGCCTATATTCATATGTGATCTACAATCACCAAGAAAACAAATGGACACAACCACCATAGGGTTGTTTGGCATCAAAAAAATTCATTATCTGACATTCAAATTTCTACCAAACCGTTGCTTTTAAAGTCTTAGTCAATTTGGTAAGCTTACTCATAGAAATGTTTCTTTATTGTTCCTATAGAAGACTTGTAAATTGATCAAAATTATTTTATAAAGGAAAATCTTATTAATCTCCTCTGTCTTTGTTAGCCTCGCCTCATGTTCTCTTCTCTAGAAAACCATGGAATCAACTTTCTAACTTTTTCCTATAACAACTGAATTCAATACCTCAAATGCATCTTACCAATCCTTTAAATGTAGATCCTCCTTTCAATGCTTTATGCATTGTGAGATAATTTGGGTGCCCATACTTTCTATTTGGTTTAAGGCTATAAATAAGTCAAGTCAAAAATTACAAATTAGCTGAAGATTTGTTTCTAAATCTAAAACCATTAACTTGGGATAGTGTGCTTGTCTAATATGCAATGATTTTCTAATCCAGGAATTTAGGGAAATAAGTCATCTTAGTATTATGTTTCTAGACATATGTTATACAACAATTGCTTTACATCTTGCAAATCAGATATACTAGTGATAATTGAGGGTAGAAGGATGAATTCCTTTAATAGGTGTATTGATTACCTTATAATCTTTGAAATGTGGTAACCTTAATTATATTGTTGATATCATTTGGCGATGGATAGATAAATGTTTAATATTTAAGTTATGTCTTGGATAGATATAGAGATTAGTATGCTACTAGGGTTTAATTTATTAGAATGGAAAGTAAATGTTTTATGATCTTAGTTAATTTAGTGATATTGTTATTTTTTCATACTTGTTTATGCACGCCGTATCTTAGAAAGAGGTTAAGTTACTTTTAGTTTGAATAAAGGATTTATTAGGGATAGTGAATCATCATTTTAGATTTAGTTCATCTTTGGTGTAGGAAATATATTCATACATTCAGCTGATTGTAGAAATAATTTATGATTATATCTTGGTCATAGCTTAGCCTTGATTGAGACATTATTTTTAGGTGATTGGTTTTTTGATCTTTTAAGTGGATATGTTAAGAAGATTTGTATTCATATTAACTTAGTGAATTAGAGAGATCAGTCCTCATGATTCTTTTTCTGTCCTATTTTCTTGTTAATACTAAAACCTTGTTTTGTCTTTAGGATTTAATAGTTAGATGAATTGAAGTTTTGATCCCTAGTTGAACATTTTTGTTTAACCCTTCACGGTATTTGGTGTTTGGTATATTAATGGATTAGATCCATACTTGGAAAAAGTAATATTGATAATGGTTATAGAACAAAGATTATGTTGTTTAGGATATCAATTATGTCATTTTATGATATGGGGTTAAACCTCCTCAATGTTTATGTACATGGAAAATAGATGAAAATTTCAAAGTTGGATGTTATCTCTTTTGTGCATATTTTACTACTGACAAGGATTGGTATCATGTACTGGCTAAAGTAATATGTTTTCATGTGGTTTGCTAGTGAGAACTAGACCTCCTATTTTAGTTACGTTAAACCTAGAGGGATATTTATGCAATTGAATTAAACCTTAGACTTCTACATACTCGCAGTTTCGAGTGAAAACATGAAACTCTATTTTCTTTGAATGGATGACATCATATTAGGAGAATTACATTTAGAAGAATGTTCTTATTGGTGTTTATGGCTATGCATCTATCTAATAAGCTTGTTACAAGATTATGATATACTTTCTTTGTGATCTTTGTATGCATCATTGGTTGTTGTATGTTTTTGTTGAGAATGCATTTTCTATTCCCACTTTTCTCTATGACGAGTTAGAGAAAGAGCATGAATAGGTTCCGAATATGGAGCTATAGAGAATGGAAGGTTTCTATTTGTAACCTATCTACCTATACATGGCCTAAAAAGAGCTTTGGCCAAAGCTTGTTAATCAATTTAGTAATAGTTACTATTTGATTTATTTTTCTCTCTTTCATAACATGATATAACTATATATGCATTTTATACATGCTAGAAATATTAGATACATCATGTTGCACTAGATTCCTTTACATATGTCAGCTTTAGTTAGCTAGACCCCTCGCGAAGGGTCGGGCTTCTCCATTTAGGAGTAAGACCAGGGAAGGGTGAGCCTTGACGCTGGGTAGTAAATCACCTTGATGATGCTCTCTCTGCTAGGTTCAATGTTGAAGACATGGTATGGTATCAAGTACATTGTATGGTGTGACTTATTATTGTATTATGTTGCAGAAAGGACATAGTCCTATTTGTACTTCAAAGCTATTAACCTTAGAATATTCTTTAATTGAGAATTTTTATAGAAATATTTTTAAAATTATGTTTATTTGGGAAATGTTTTAATCAATTCCCAATTTTATATTGTTTAATTATAATAATAATACATTATTGGAGTGGTTGTTACAATTTAAGGTATAGGTTTTAAGGTTCAATTTTTCGGTTCCTGGGTGAAAGTTTAGTGTTCAAACTTAGAGTTTGGTGTTTAAGCTTTAAAATCAAATGCTCATTACTTAAGGAGGGTACAATAGTTAGGTTTGAGGGTTTAAAGTCCATGGTATATGGTTTTGAGTTGACATTCAAGGTCCAAATTTTAAATTAAGGGTTTGACATTCAATATTTAACACTTAGATTTAGTGGTCTATATTGAGTACTCATTATTTCATGTTAAAATTTAGTTGTTTATTCACATGGTTGAATATTAAGGTTTATTGTTAATGGTTTAAGAATCAACCTTTAGGGCTTAGGGTTGAGTTTAAGGTATTGTGTTTAGGTTTCAAGGTTTTGGGTTCTTGGGTTCTTGGTTGAAATTTTAGCATTCAAATTAAGGGCTTGATGTTTAGGCTTTACAATTCTATACTCATTACTTAAGTAGGGTTTGAGATTGAGTTATGAGGATTCAATTTTATGGTTTAGGGTTTGGGCTTCAAATTCAATGTCCAAATTTTAACTATAAGGGTTTAACATTCAATCAAAGGATTTGTTTACAATGTAGACTATACATTCTTTTGATGTGAAAATAGGAGATTTGGAACAAGATATGAACATCCAACAAAGCATAATTGAAGTTATTGGTATTGTAGACATGAATGCAACATATAAAAGAATAGAGAAGGGTCACAAATGGTTTGACAAAATAATTCAAAGAAATGTGGTCTCATAGAATCCCATGATTTGTATATGCACAAAATATATTTGTTGAAGAGGATTTAAAAATATTCAGGAAAACCAAATTGGCATGTGTAAAGCCAAATTTCACATAGGGTAAGGATATGATATATCAAAGCATAAAGGATAGAGAAATTTGTTAGATGTTGCAATTGCAACTACCCTAATTGACATGTATGAATTTCTTTGAAGAAATAACAAGGCACATGAGTTATTTGGTAGAATAGAATGATATATTTCACCTAATCTATTTCATTTAGCATGGAGGTAACTAGAAAATAGTTTGTGGGATAAGTCCTTTTTGGTGGCTTACTGATGTAGTTGGACTATCTTAATTACCTACTAAGTTCTACCTTGTTTAGAATAGATATATTATTAGATTATATGAGAAAAAAATATAAACCAAGATCTATTGATAGTCATAGATTGTACAAACTCTAGTTGACAAATGATCAAAGCTCACAATACTAGTATGAAGAGAAAGCCATGAAAAGAGAGAATTCATGAGACAAAAATCAAAGAGAATTTTAGAAATGATCACATTACTCCATCTGACTAGTAGATATGAGAGCTAGGTTCTATATATATAACTATAATAGAGGCATATACATCCAATAGGAGAAAAAAGTCCAACTTCCATGAATAGGTAGGAATTACTCCTCTATTGTAAATGACAAAATACATGGTTGCACCTACTCAAACAAAGTTAACAAATAGTTATTAGAGGTGAATAATAAATCCAAAATAAGGTGTAAGACTTAACTACCCAAAGTGAGTGAGAGTAACACATCTAACTAATGCATTATGCCATGTACTCTCTTAATAACCATGTAAATAACCTACACTAACACTGCCTTAATCATAGCTTAGGTGGGTGAAAATATGGTCCCTGATAAATGTGAGAAAAAAGTAGAGAATGTTGTGTTTATTCGATAATTCAAAGCATTACAAGATGTGTATATATAATATGTAACAGTTGATGAAACTGTTAAGGCAATTGGTATAACTGCAAAACCAACTAATGTAACTACATGATTACGTAACAATGTAATACATTATGCTAACATTCCCCCTTATTACATTGTTTTTTTACAAATGTACCCCCTAAACAGTTCAAATTTGATCCTACCAAGAGATTTGGTGCACATATATGCTATCTAAGAGTCTGTAGGGCAGTACTGGAGCTGGATGTGGTGGTTTAAAACTTGGTCCCAAATGTAATGACACTTGACCTCAATATGCTTAGTGCGCTCATGGAAAACTGGATTCTTCACAAGTTTTAACACACCCTAATTATCGCAATAGAGAACTGGTGACTTCTCTTCAGGAATGTCCATATCTACCAGAATGTGACGTAACCAAATCACTTTGCACACAGCTCCTCATGCAACGCAATATTCAACTTTAGTGGATGAAAGAGAAACAATAGTTTGCTTCTTACTAACCCACAAAATTGGCCTAGATCCAAGATGAAAAACATAACCTGAGCTTGATTTCCTGTCATCTACAGATACTGCATAATTTGAGTCTGTATATCCCTATAAGAAGAACTAATTGTTCTTATATTCCAGACCATAAGCAACAATGCCTCGAATATATCTCAACACATGCTTTGTTGCAACCTAATGACACTTCTGGTTGGTGTAGGTCAAGTAGATGAGGCTCCCAACCAGCTACCTATACAGAGTGGCATCTACTTGAGGTGAATGTTGGAAACAAGATAGTTGCAAACCTTTCTCCATTAGAGTGGAAATAGGCTTACAATTGACCATTCTATACTTTTCTAGGAGAGTCTTGGCATATTTCATTTGGGAGATGAATATGTGGTTCTTCTTCTGCCATATCTCCAACCCAAGACAATAATGAAGTAGCCCCAAATCTGTCATGTCGAAGGAGTTCTTGAGATCATTATTTACATCATCAATGAGACTATATAAGCTATTAGTGAGAATAAGATCATCCACATACAAAAATAGAATGACAATCTCTTTGCCTACCTTCTTAATATACAAATTAGGATCGGAGGGGCTACGAGTGAATCCATGTTGCAATAGGTGACCATAAATCTTAATGTACCATGCCCTAGGAGCTTGTTTAAGGCCACAAAGTGATTTGATAAGACGACATACCTTGTGTGGATGATGTTCATCAACACACCCTTTTGGCTGGGTCATGTACACTTCTTCTTTGAGATCACTATTTAAGAAAGAACTCTTGACATCCATCTGCTAAAGCTTCCATCCCTTATGTGCTGCCAATGCACAGACCATTCTAATAGTTTTGATCTTCATAGTGGGTGTAAAGGTCTCTTCATAATCAATGCCCTCCTATTGAGCATATCCCTTTGCTACAAGTCATGCTTTGTACTTGTTGATAGATCCATCTGCCTTGTACATTGTTTTGAAGATCCTTTTGCAGCAAATGGGTTTCTTCCCTTTGGGTAGATCGACAAGTTCCCAAGTATGATTTTGCATCAAAGGATTATACTCTACATCCATAGCCTTCTTCCACTGAGGTTGGCTTAATGCCTCTTGATCTGTGTCAGGTTCAGTGCTATCAACAATAGCACTCATGAGCACAAGATTCACTGTTGGCAAGAGACACTATATGGATTCATAAATGTTGTCATTGATGGCAACAAAGGTCAACCCACACATCCGTAGGACATGATGAGTCTCTACCGGTAGGCAGATTGTAGAGTGTTGTGATCCAGTAAGCAAGAACAGAGCATGTGGCGAGGTCCAACAAGTCAGGTCTAGATCTCTCAGAGAAAGTATCTTGGTGAAGTGCAGATTTGGGGAAGTTAAGAGGACTACCTTGAGTGATAGATTCCAAGGATTTAGCCTCCGGTGATAGATGAAGAAAAAGATATGAATACTTGAGTGTTGGGTTTCTAATAGGCAGTGTGGACAGAGGAAGAACTGACTGGTAGAACATCAGACATTATTTCAGATGTGTTACTGATAATGGTAAAGGTTCTTAAGGCATAAGTTATGATTGGTCAACATAATTGATGAGTTCTACAAGTATATCCTTGATCCGCATTACTTGGTAAGCAAGAATTCAGCTGACAGATCAAAGTTTATGGAAAATATTGACTATTCCGGATGCCGACTAGAAAGGTGATGGAATCACTTATGGGGATATATATACAAGATGGATTTAGTTGTGAGAGGTGTTGTTGTGAAAAAGTGTATGCGAAGAAAAGTAGAAGAGCAATGTGAAAGTAGTAAGGAAGGTCCGGTATGTGAAAGGAAAGCAGCACAGAAGAAGAGGAAAGATGAAGTGCAGCAGATCAGTATACTGAGCTTCACCAGAACTGAACTCTAGCATATGTAGATGCTCCTTATCAGTTCAAGTATTGTATTACACTCTTTAAAAATTGTAGACAGTGAGTCTCTTGTAGGCAGTGGGCCTCTTGTGAGCAGTGAGCCCTAATTGGCAAGTGCCATTTTTGTATTTCTATTCTTCTAACAGAGAATACATTCTTGGGTTAATCACCCCATGGTTTTCTCCCTTAACAGGGTTTCCACATCAAAAATACTATGTCATGTGTATTTCCATTTTATGGTTATGTTTTTGTATTTGAGTTAATGCTACATTAATTATTAAGAAAGTTCAGAAAGCTGAAATTATTAGGATAACCGATTCACCCCCCCTCTCAGTTATCAACAATTGGTATCAGAGCCAAGTTTCTCCTAATAGAGCCTATCAACTTGAGGAAGATCTGGGAACTCAAATGGATGTATATGGTATAAAGGAGCAACTCAAGATTGCCCTTGATGATCTTGAGCTGTCAAATTCTGAAGTCAATGAATTGAAGGAAAGACTCAAACACGCTGATGATTTCATAAATGAACTAAAAGGGAAACTGAGTCTCTCTATGAAAAAGAGAAAAGAGCACCTTTGGCAATTGGCAAGTCAAGGTGAAGCCAATGATACAAATGGAGATCTGAAGGAGAAAACCAAGTTGTGTGAAAAGTTATCAAAAGAGATCATCATGGTAAGACATGAGATGGAATCAGGAGTTATGAAGTTTACCCAAGAAATTGAAGAGAAAAGAAAAACTGAAGATGATCTAAGAAAATCTCTCAAGGAGAAATTAGAAGACTGCCACAAGATGGATAGAATAATCAGACACCTTGAATCTGATCTTGAAGATGCTAAAGATAATAAGGAAAAACTTGAGGATCAAATTGTCTCTCTTAAAAGGGATCTTCAAATAGCAAATGAATACAAAGAAAAATTCAAGATAAGTTCTGCTCAACTTGAAGTTCTTCTTGAAAGTCAAAAGAGGGTAGATGATAAATGTGGTTTGGGATATGAGAAAGGAGAAAGCTCTGGATCTGGTCAAAAGAATTTTGGATCAAAAAATCCAAGGAACAGACCTAGAAGACCTCCAGTAAGGCAGCCTAATGCTCAAAGATATCCATCCTGTTGAGCATATCCCTTTGCTACAAGTCATGCTTTGTACTTGTCGATAGATCCATCTTCCTTGTACTTTGTTTTGAAGATTCATTTGTAGCAAATGGGTTTCTTCCCTTCAGGCAGATCGACAAGTTCCCAAGTATGATTTTGCATCAGAGAATTATACTCTACATCCATAGCCTTCTTCCACTGAGGTTGGCTTAATGCCTCTTGATCTGTGTCAGGTTCAATGCTGTCAACAACAGCACTCATGAGTGCAAGATTCATTGTTGGTAAGAGACACTATATGGATTCATGAATGTTGCCATTGATGGCAACAAAGGTCAACCCACACATCCGCAGGACATGATGAGTCTCTACCGGTAGGCAGATTGTAGAGTGTTGTGATCCGGTAAGCAAGAACAGAGCATGTGGTGAGGTCCAACAAGTCAGGTCTAGATCTCTCAGAGAAAGTATCTTGGTGAAGTGCAAATTTGGGGAAGTCAAGAGGACTACCTTGAGTGATCGATTCCAAGGATTTAGCCTCTAGTGATAGATGAAGAAAAAGATATGAATACTTGAGTGTCGGGTTTCTAATTGGCAGTGTGGACAGAGGAAGAACTGACTGGTAGAACATCAGACATTATTCCGGATGTGTTACTGATGATGGTAAAGGTTCTTAAGTCATAAGTTATGATTGGTTGACATAATTGATGACTTCTACAAGTATATCCTTGATCCGCATTACTTGGTAAGCAAGAATTCAGCTGACAAATCAAAGTTTATGGAAAATATTGACTATTCCAGATGCCGACTAGAAAGGTGATGGAATCACTTGTGCTGATATATATACAAGATAGATTTAGTTATGAGAGGTGTTGTTGTGAAAAAGTGTATGCGAAGAAAAGTAAAAGAGTAGTGTGAAAGTAGTAAGGAAGGTGAAAGGAAAGCAACATAGAAGAAGAGGAAAGATGAAGTGCAGCAGATCAGTATACTGAGCTTAACCAGAACTGAACTCTAGCATATGTAAATGCTCCTTATCGGTTCAAGTATTGTATTACACTCTTTATAAATTGTAGACAGTGAGTCTCTTGTAGGCAGTGGGCCTCTTGTGAGTAGTGAGCCCTAATTGGCAAGTGCCATTTTTGTATTTCTATTCTTCTAATAGAGAATACATTCTTGGGTTAATCGCCCCGTGTTTTTCTCCCTTAACATGGTTTCCACATCAAAAATACTATGTCATGTGTATTTCCATTTTATGGTTATGTTTGCTTATTTGAGTTAATGCTGCATTAATTATTAAGAAAGTTCAGAAAGCTAAAATTATTAGGATAACGGATTCACCCCCCTCTCAGTTATCAACAATTGGTATCAAAGCCAAGTTCCTCCTAACAGAGCCTAACAGCTTGAGGAAGATCTGGGAACTCAAATGGATGTATATGGTATAAGGGAGCAACTCAAGATTGCCCTTGATGATCTTGAGCTGTCAAATTCTGAAGTCAATGAATTGAAGGAAAGACTCAAACAGGCAGATGATTTCATAAATGAACTAAAAGGGAAACTGATTCTCTCTATGAAAAAGACAAAAGAGCACCTTCGGCAATTGGCAAGTCAAGGTGAAGCCAATGATACAAATGGAGATCTGAAGAAGAAAACCAAGTTGTGTGAAAAGTTATCAAAAGTGATCATCATGGTAAGACATGAGATGGAATCAGGAGTTATGAAGTTTACCCAAGAAATTGAAGAGAAAAGAAAAACTGAAGATGATCTAAGAAAATCTCTCAAGGAGAAATTAGAAGACTGCCACAAGATGGATAGAATAATCAGACACCTTGAATCTGATCCTGAAGATGCTAAAGATAATAAAGAAAAACTTGAGGATCAAATTGTCTCTCTTAAAAGGGATCTTCAAACAGCAAATGAATACAAAGAAAAATTGAAGATAAGTTCTGCTCAACTTGAAGTTCTTCTTGAAAGTCAAAAGAGGGTAGATGACAAATGTGGTTTGGGATATGAGAAAGGAGAAAGCCCCGGATCTGGTCAAAAGAATTTTGGATCAGAAAATCCAAGGAATAGACCTAGAAGACCTCCGGTAAGGTAGCCTAATGCTCAAAGATATCCATCCTTCAATGGATACTGCCACAACTGCAATAACTTTGGTCATAAATCTAATCAGTGCAGAAAGAGAATGAATCAGACTAATTCATCCTTCTCCGGACAATGTTTCAACTGCAAAAGGTATGGTCACAAATCTTATGAATGCAGAAATATGCAAATGAACAAATCATTCAATGGTAGATGCTTTGCATGCAATAGAATAGGTCATATGGCTAATCAATGCAAATCAAGAGGATATCAATCAAATATGCAAAGAAATGTTGTTTGTCAAATTTGGAATAGATCCGGTCATATTGCGAAATTCAATAGAAGCAAGAATCAGGATGAAAGAGGTCTAGTACATCATAATCAGAATCAAGATAAGGGAAAACAAAAGGTGAATGCGGTTGAAGTTCAAAGGGAGATGAACAATATTTGGGTGAAGAAAAGTATAGAGAATGTAGGGGATGTGTCCGCACTAGACTCTGGTGCTGATATTCCTTCCAGAAATTAAAAAGTGAGCTCTAGCTCAAGGGGAGACACAAAGAAAACCTTGTTCCCCCAGCCAGTCAATTGGTGCTAAAACTGGCACAAGAAGAGTTGCAGATTAAAGGGTTCATAAGAGAAACATCCAAATAAACTATGGTTAAGATTTGGAAAATCCCCAAGATGTTTAAGATCAAGATTGATCCGGTTCTTCAAGTCATCCGAACAAGGCAAACTGGAATGACTTAGGTCGAGCATTTATTGCAACTTAACATTAGGGTTTATAGAGCAATATAAGGGTTTTCTCATTAAGTATTTGTTCATTCTACATTCAAGAAGAAACAAAAAGAGGAGCTCTGCAACAAATTACTTCAAACTTCTCAAAGACCAACCATTGGAGTTGAGTCAATCACTAAATCACTCAAGTTCTTTCCGCGAACTCTACAAGCGCAAAAGGTATTCTTCGTTATCAAATATCTCTCTGTAAATCCTTGAATGATGGATACTCCAAATATTGTGAAGATCTCTGATAGGCCTCATCCCAAATTCAAGAAACATCCATACAAATCCTTGGAAGTAGATCCCCTAGGCACTTTTTCAAGCATTTCACATGGGGTCTTGCATATAGAAGATGTTAGGGTTTACATTCATGCAAGCATTGAAGAATTTGGGGAATCAAAGTTAATAGATATCTATCACAAGCAATTAATAGATGATTCTTTTGAGATCAAACCTCAGTATAAAGCCATCCGGGATAAACATTTTGCACAGTGCATTCATTTCCCCTATTTTGAAGAGGATGAATGGGTCCAATATGTGTTGAGCAGAGTGCATGACAATTTCTTATGGTTGAATAGACCATTTAAGATCACCAAAGATGCAATTAGGGTAGTAACCAGTCTGCACTCATCCGAAGGGATACCTGTTCTCAAATCTGTCAAGAATCAGACAGTAAGTGATGCAACCAGATCAAAATTTGACAAGAGAGCTATGACAATTGAAGATATCACTGATCCGGATGTCAAATTTGCATCCATGATAATTGGTTACAAGATTTATCACTCCAGTAGGGAAAATTTAGTACTGGGAACTGCAGCTTATACAGCCTATCAAATGCTAAAAGAAAATGTTGACTATGATCTGTGTGAGCTGCTTCTAAGCCAACTTTTAGAAAATCTGCAAAAGATCAAGAAGGACAAGAAGAACTCCTTCAAGTATGGTGGCCTGATACTCTACCTATTCTTTTATTATATGAATGAGCTTCCCAGATCCAATGGCTGGGTATGGTAGAATGATAGGCCAGTAGCTATTCAAATCAGAGATTATATACATGGGCTTGGTGATGCCAAGGCATAGAATATAGCTCTCTGGGGCTATTTCAAGAATTTTCAGAGCATGATGCAAACAAGAGAGAGAATCCCCAAATCTTTAGTTGAAAAATATAAAGATACAATATGGTTTATGGTAGAAACTGATCAGTGCCTAATGGAGGCAGTGGAGCCAAGAATAGTGTGGATCATGCCAATGGGGTATGAAGTGGATGAGAAAATTGTTGAGCTACATATTCAACATATGCTTAGTCAGCCAAAGGATCCTAAGGTAGAAAGGTTTGGAACCTTTATAGAACTAAGTGTGAAAATCCATGTAGAGCTAACGGAGCCAGAGATCAAGAGAAAGGTAAGAAAAGAAGTAGAAAACATTACCAAAAGCTTTGGCATCTCAAAAGAGGCACTTGATGCAAATAAGGAGAAGATGGAAAGAGCAGAGAAAGAGAAGAAAGGTGTTGAAAAGGAAAGTGGTCTGGTAGAAGCCCCCACCCGAACAAGGTCCTCTAAGAGGTCTGCTCCTACCACTGACGAGAGCTCAAAAACATCAAAACCAAAAGCAAAATCATCTAGTAAAGCAGAGAAGAGAACAAAGAAAAGGGCAACGAGGTCCTATGCAAGCCAAAAGGATGAAGAAGAAACTGAATCAGATGAGGAGATAAAGAAAATGAAGAAGCAGAAGAAGGAAGGATGCGGGGAACCCTCTACCGGTAAAGACAAGGAAGAGATAGCAGAAGAATTTTTTGAAAGGCCAACTCTATCCCTGGATGATGTAGTCAAAGCAATCACCATGTATGGGAACCTGCAACCAATAACAAAATTCTATGATGCTTACAATTATGCAGATAAAAGATTCTGGAGGAAGCCACAGTTAAGTATTTGAATGTATACAATAAAGCATTTATTGAAATCATTTCTCTAATTCCTAAAAGTATAGAAAAGAAACTTGAAATGAGAAAAGAAAATGCCAAGGCCAAGGACTTAGAAATTAGAGAATGGATAGCTATTCAGCTTTTTCCTTCAATCACTCCAAAACAAATGAATATGATCTTCAAAGATTGCAAGGATGAGTTCCGGAGCAAAGCCAGAATGAATCAGCTTTTGCTCGGTGAAACTGATAAAATAGCCAAAGAGATAGAAGAGATCTTCTGGAATGCATACAAAAGATTCAACATTCCAATTGTAGAGGACATAAGTAATGAGCCATCTGCCATGGATGACAAAGACAAATCCACTGAGACAGTGGTAGAAGAGGTTAAGAGGACAGGTGAAGAAAAAGGTAAGGACTTAGATTCCTCTACTCCGGAAGAGAAGGCCCCTGAGCAAGAAAACATCTCTCCTCCAGTTTCCACTACTGACTCCAGATCTAAAGAAGAGGTAAGAGTAGAAGAAAAAGAAGTGGAGGGGAAAGAAGATGACAGCTCTAAGACTGTAAAGAATAGAAATCTCTGTCTCTGACAAGAGACACTACAGAAACTGCCAAGGGCTTCCTGACAAAAGAAATGATGGAGATGGATGAACCGAAGTTACTTCAAGGTCCGTTTAACTTTGATTCTCTCTCCTCGGTTCAAACAATGAAGATAGCTTCATTTGCCAATGCAAAGGCAAAAAACACTCCTGAAGTCTCACATGGAAGACTGTGAGCTAATAGAAGTTGCATCCAGTGCTTTGGAGAAGATCATGCCATCTTTTCAAAAAGATCCCTCAGCCTCTTCATCCAGTAATCTCAAATCTATGATTAACAGTATTAGTACACACTTCAACTCTCTAGAGAAATTAGCTGATGAGAAGGTCAGGAAAGAGTTTTTGGATAAAAGATTCTCTGAGCTGTAAGGGATAATAACAAATGATAGAAGAATTATGGGTATTGGAATAAAGAGCTTGGAAAATGCTCTCAAGGATGGAGGAGATGTATACAAATTCTGTATAACCTAGTCTAAAGCAACAGTGGAGATTGAGAAGAAAGTGGAAGAATAGGAGGACAAACTAACAAAACTTTCTCAAAATTTTGATCCACTTACCACATCCATAATAAATCAAAAATGTCAGACGATTGCATTTTTGAATGAAATTAAAAAGCTTGAAAAAGAGAAGAAAAATAGAATCAGTAGGTTGAATGAACTTAGAAGAATAATTATCCCTAAGTTAGAGGCCATGCATGAGGCCATAAAAGAAGCTCAGCTCACAGTCCAAACCATGATCTGATAGATCTAAAAAGGATAGATGCATTTGCATTCTTGCTGAGCGGTCATATATCAATTTTGGATAGAATGAAAGAAAGTTGGGCAGCAGAATTTGTCCAATTGAAGACAACTTTTGCAGACATTCTTTAGTATATGTGAGTATGTTATATGCGGCTAAGTATAGTTAAAATTTGTTTGAAAATTTTTGGTGTGAGGACCCCACCCTTTACCATTGATGTCAAAGGGGGAGTGAGGAGTAGTGAAAAATGAGGAATCCAACTAAGGGGGAGCTCTGAAAAATGTGTATAAAAATAGAGCATCAGCCAAGGGGGAGCATAGTGTAAACACTTAGTCATTTTTCACTAAGTGTTGCCATCAATGCCAAAGGGGGAGATTGTTGGCAAGAAACACTATATGGATTCATGAATGTTGTCATTGATGGCAAAAAAGGTCAACCCACACATCCACAGGACATGATGAGTCTCTACCAGTAGGTAGATTGTAGTGTTGTGATCCGGTAAGGAAGAACAGAGCATGTGGCGAGGTCCGACAAGTTAGGTCTGGATCTCTCAGAGAAAGTATCTTGGTGAAGTACAGATTAGGGGAAGTCAAGAGGACTGCCTTGAGTGATAGATTCCAAGGATTTAGCCTCTGGTGATAGATAAAGAAAAAGATATGAATACTTGAGTGTCAGGTTTCTGATTGGCAGTGTGGACAGAGGAAGAACTGACTGGTAGAACATTAGACATTATTCCGGATGTGTTACTGATGATGGTAAAGGTTCTTAACACATAATTTATGATTGGCCAACATAATTGATGACTTCTACAAGTATATCCTTGATCCGCATTACTTGGTAAGCAAGAATTCAGCCGACAGATCAGAGTTTATGGAAAATATTGACTATTCCGGATGCAGACTAGAAAGGTGATGGAATCACTTGTGCAGATATATATACAAGATGGATTTAGTTGTGAGAGGTGTTGTTGTGAAAAAGTGTATGCGAAGAAAAGCAAAAGAGCAATGTGAAAGTAATAAGGAAGGTCCGGTATGTGAAAGGAAAGTAGCACAGAAGAAGAGGAAAGATGAAGTGCAGCAGATCAATATACTGAGCTTAACTGGAACTAAACTCTAGCATATGTAGATGCTCCTTATCAGTTCAAGTATTGTATTACACTCTTTATAAATTGTAGACAGTGAGTCTCTTGTAGGCAGTGGGCCTCTTGTGAGCTGTGAGCCCTAATTGTCAAGTGCCATTTTTGTATTTCTATTCTTCTAACAAAGAATACATTCTTGGGTTAATCACCCCATGGTGTTCTCCCTTAATAGGGTTTCCACATCAAAAACATTGTGTCATGTGTATTTCCATTTAATGGTTATTTTTGCTTATTTGAGTTAATGCTGCATTAATTATTAAGAAAGTTTAGAAAGCTGAAATTATCAGGATAACTGATTCAACCCCCCCCACTCAGTTATCAACATTCACTTCATTTCTTGTCTAACTCCTAGTTCTGATTTCTGACGAAGTATCTAGAAGAGTGTACAGGCTAGAGTCCCTGATTGTACTTTGGACCCACTTTGGAGGTTGACTGTGCTACTACTAGTGTGTAATGTTTTCTAGAGGGCCCAAATCAACATACAACTCTTCTTGTAGTTCACTTTCTTTGTGAGAGTCTTCCACATGCTCATCATCTGATTTTGAGAGCAATTTGTGAGAAGTAGGAGGTTGTTTCTCTTCTTTTTGTGATAAGGAATCAAATGACAATTCATCACACACCACATCTCGACTCTCATGTATCTTCTTTGTCTTAGGATCTATGAGATGATATGCTTTTGATGTAATATTGTATACCAACAATATACACTGGAGTGTCTTAGGATCAGTCTTCTTTCTCTTATTGCCAGGGACATGCATGTATGATGTGCAACCAAACACCCTTAGATGAGAAATTGAAGGTTTTTGTCCAGTGCGTACCTCTTCAAGTGTCTTGTGTTGCAGGATCTTTGTTGGTGCCCTATTGATGAGGTATAAAGTTCTCTTAACTACTTCTGCCCAAAATCTTTCCTCCAACTTGGCTGTGGAGAGCATGCATCGAGCCATCTCCATGATAGTTTGATTGCGACGTTCTACAACTCCATTCTATTGGGGTGTATAGGGAGAAGTTAGGTGTTGCTTGATGCCATGATGCTTTAGGTATGCCATGAACTCCTTGGAGGTGAATTCCCCCCCTCGATCTGAGCAGAGGACAAGAAGAGACTAGCCTACTTCTTTGACAACTTACTTGTGAAAGTCCTGAAAGTTGGCAAAGGCTTCATCTTTCTTCTTGAGAAAGTACACCTAGGTCTTTCATGAGAAGTCATCCACAAACAATTGGAAGTACTTATGTCCTGAAAATGAAGCAGGCATGGGTCCGCATAGATCAGTATGTACCAACTCAAGGCAATGTTTAGCATGGAAGCTACTAGCCTTGAATGGATCCTGGTGTTGTTTACATGCAAGGCATCCAGGATATATAGGCAATGAATTTGAAATTGGGGGAAGTCCTCTTACCATTTGTTTGGAGCTAAGCTGATGCAAGGAGCTGACTAAAAGGTGCCCATAGTGATAGTGCCAGAGTCTCGCAGATTCTATTGTTGAAGCTGATAGAGCTATTGTAGGGGAGGAGACATCATCTAATACAAGTAGTCTATCCTTCATAAATGCTCTAGCAAGTATCATACCTTCTCTTGAGATTAGACCAGTCTTGACCCCGTCCTTCACCTGAAACTCAACTTTTAGTTTGTGGTTCAAAAGTTGACTGACAGATAGTAGGTTTGTTGTCAAACTAGGAACATACAGCACCTTGGTGAGGGTACAACGGCTTGTCCCAAGAGAAATGATGACCTTTCCTATTCCCTCTGCAACATACTCCTTGTTGTCAGCAATTCAAACTCTATCTCCAGTAGGTTGTTCTGTTAGTGCATCAAACAGCTTGCGATTGCCTATCATATGCTTGCCGGCAACTGAGTCTATCAACCAAATATCCCTTGTGGGCTGCGAGGTTTGGGAGACAAGGACTAGATTGTGATGAGCGTCGCAGTTGGTTGTTTCTAGTTCATCCTTTTCTGATGCATCATCCTGTTGGGCCGCTACATTGCCTTTGTGCTTTTTGTGATGATGATGGCGTTTGGATGGCTGAGTATCACTGCAACCAGAAAAGCCTTCTTTACTTGAATTGCCTTGTGTTAAGGCATTGTACCAATAGTTGATAGTGTCATGATTGTTCTTGTTGCATATATGACACCATCAGTTTGCCTTTGGAGGCTTCAACTGTTGATGTTCAAGTTGTTTATGTGGTTCCTTTCCATGAAACTTCTGACCTTTTGATTATCTGGAGATCAGGGCCTTGTCCTCAAGTTCACCTTCGACTGATTGAATGGCTTCTTCTTGCTGCAATAGATTCACCAATTCGTCAAATGACACCTCTTTCTCTGTGATGTTCAGCATGGTGACAAAGATTTTGAATTGAGATGGCAAAGCTCTCAGCATAATTGGGACAAGTAGTTTGTCCTCCACCTTTTCTCCAAGTGCAACAAGCTCAATTCACAGTTCAAATACCTGTCATAAGAATTCCTCAACTTTCTCGCTAGCTTGCATACTGAGTGTATGTAGCTTGGACTATAGATGGAGGATCTTCATGTAGTTCTTTGCTTGGTAGATTATGGAGAGAGAATCTCATGCCACCTTTGATGTTTCCACATCCTGAATGTGAGGTTGAACTTCATCGGTGATGCTGAGTGTTATCAACATTAATGCTTTAGCATCGACCTTGTCAAACTGTTGCCTTTCATCTAGGTCTTCCGGTCTGGTTATGTCACCAATGACAATTCCCCATATCTCCTCAAAAATGAGAATTGTCCACATCTTTGTCTTCCATGCGGCATAATTTGGCCCTTTCAAAAGTTGAGCATCAAAAAGAAGCAATTTCGGGGCTAATATTGTTCACCACAAATAGAAAAAACTAGTCCAGACAACAACTTTATTATTATTTTATTTGTTAGTACATTAACTTTCAAGAAGAAATTGTAGCACGGAGATGAGCACGATAGGCCTATGCTGTGAGATGGGGATGCTTTGGAGTGCGTTCTACCTCATCTTCATCATCAACATCATAACCTTCATCAAGTGTTGCTCTAATCTTCCTTGCTTGACATTGTACATCAAACAGAAAGTAATCTAACAGTATTTTCCTAAACAATTCATCAAATTTAAGATTACCGGTGTTTTGCAGGACATCTAGAAGGGCAAAATAGAAGCTTGAGCTTTCTAAAATAGCACATCCACCTCGAGGTGGCTCATTTGCATGATTACTGGCCACACTACTGGCATCTGGTGTGGTGGACATCCACTTTTTTCAAACTATGTCTTCCTCTACACGCCAACTCAGACTCCAAGTGCCTTATGGACGGAGAAAGAAACTTTAGTCCAAACAACGACCTCTACAGTAGAAAAAAATGACTTCAATCTGCCTGAAAGCGTTCACACATAGTTCCAATGTGGGCGCTTCCTTCTTGCTATTGGCCGTGAGCACTTCCTTGGGCAATTACTATAAATTCTTCCAATGCCACTGCAAATTCTTCCTTCCAATGTTTTCTAGCCTTCAACTTGGGTGATCACTACAAATTCTTCCTTGTTGTTTGGTCAGCACTATCAGCAGAGATCCATCGCCAGTTTGAAGACTCCTCCTTACTTTTTGCACATCTCAGCAAATGCTTCCTCTCTCACCAAGGTGGCTCTGATACCATTTGAGAAAAAAGTAGAGAATGCTCTGATTATTCGATAATTCAAAACATTAAAAGATGTGTATATATAATATGTAACAGTTGATGAAACTATTAAGGCAGTTGGTATAACTGTAGAACCAACTAACGTAACTACATGGTTACGTAACAATGTAATACATTATACTAACAAAATGAAGCTTGATGAGGTATGTATGTGCAATAAAATCCCTCCTAAAGACAAGAAGAAAACTAGTACAAGAGACCATAGACTCCTCCTAAAATAGAGAGAAAATAAGAACAACCAGGACTATACAATCCCCAAAGATGTAACCGATTACACTCCTAGAAAATCTCAAAGATGAAGTAAGGGATTCTTTATGAAGAGTGATGAGGTAAAAACAATCTCATCCTTGTAGTGGCCTAATTACCCTTTTTGTGCTGATAAGCCAACCCAAACAATATGCCAATTTATTAAAATTACGAGCAATAATTGTCTATTTTGAAAAAGAAATGTCCAAATCTTCATTCGTAAATTGATTAGATTTGATCACTAATGTTGACATGATTTGTTGTATCTTCAGCAGGGTTTGAAGGTAATGGAGTGTAGGAAATGGACATTAATTTAGACTAGAGTCAATAGCACCAGATCTAGAGGGCGTCAAAAATTTAGGAGATTCATAATTAAAGGACTCCACTCATTTACAAACCACCCATCTATTGGCAATTATTTATATTTCTGTTATTTCAAAGATAGTTGATACATTCAAAACTCTACTTGGAGCCCCTGTTTTAGGGCATTAAAAAGACATCTTGTTCAATAAATCTTTATGTTATCTTGATATAAGAATTTTAATGGCAATGATGGCCCACCCTAGATGTTAGGATTTTGAAAGTGATAAAAACTATTTTTGTTTTTCAAATATATATACTATGAATGAAATAAACCAAAGTTACTCCGCATCAATATAGATTACTGTATGATGTTAATGCAAACTTGAATTGAATTATGTTGATGGTAAATGTGATCTAAGTTAATAGAAGAATTTCGGATAGCTAGCCACTCAAAGGAAATAGATCAAAGTGCTTTATATTATGTGAATGTGCTTGTTGTCTTTTGTAGCATTTAAGTTTTGTTATGTGTTATTCTGTTATGAAGTGTTATGATAGAATGGTGTTAATCTACAAGGTGTCATGATTAGTATCTTTTAGTGAAGCATAACTTGCAATTGTAATTCTATAGTTTTGTGTGTGTCATCTTAAAATTTCTAGAGTTCTAGAGTTTGTCTTCTATGTAAAGAAATTTTGAAGCTCCTGCATAGTTCAAATTTCTAGAGTTCAATAGAAGTTAATAGTATATGTTTAGATTTGAAATTCATATGCTTTCTTAGATTAAAATGTTTCTTTCAATTCATAGTTTAAGTTTCCATCCTCTATAGTTTAAGTTTTCATGCTTTCTAGATTAGAATTATTTTATAAGGCTTTGCTTAAGAGTAAAAATTCAGAAAATTATTGCGAAGCTGAGATGTCTAAATCGCCCTCCTATTGCATACAACCTTTTCTCCAAGTGCAACAAGCTCAGTTCGCAGTTCAGATACCCGTCATAAGAATTCCTCAACTTTCTTGCTAGCTTGCATACTGAGTGTATGTAGCTTGGACTGTAGATGGAGGATCTTCGTCTGGTTCTTCGCTTGGTAGATTGTGGAGAGAGAATCTCAAGCCACCTTTTATGTTTCCACATCCCAAATGTGAGGTTGAACTTCATCAGTGATGCTAAGTGTTATCAACATCAATGCTTTAGCAGCGGCCTTGTCAAACTTTTGCCTTTCATCTGGGTCTTCCGGTCTAGTTATGTCACCAATGACAATTCCCCATAGCTCCTCAAAAATGAGAATTGTCCGCATCTTTGTCTTCCATATGGCATAATTTGGCCCTTTCAAAAGATGAGCATCAGAAAGAAGCAATTTCGGGGCTAAAATTGTTCACCACAAATAGAAAAAATTAGTCCAGACAACAACTTCAGTATTATTTTATTTGTCAGTACATGCACTTTCCAAAAGAAATTGTAGCATTAAGATGAGCATGATAGGCCTATTCTATGAGACGGGGACGCTTGGGAGTGCGTTCTACCTCATCTTCATAATCAACATCATAACCTTCATCAAGTTTTGCTCTAATCTTCCTTGCTTGACATTGTACATCAAACAGAAAGTAATCTAACAATCCTTGCCTAAACAATTCATCAAATTGAAGATTACCAGTGTTTTGCAGGACATCTAGAAGGGCAAAATAGAAGCCTGAGCTTTCTGAAATAGTACATTTGCCTCGAGGTGGCTCATTTGCATGATTACTAGCCACACTGCTGGCATCTGGTGTGGTGGACATCCACTTTTTTCAAACTATGTCTTCCTCTACATGCCAACTCAGACTCCAAGTGCCTTATGGATGGAGAAAGAAACTTCAGTCCAAACAACGATCTCTACAGCAGAAAAAAATGACTTCAATTTGCCTAAAAGCATTCACACACAGTTCCAACATGGGTGCTTCCTTCTTGCTGCTAGTCGCGAGCACTTCCTTGGGCAATTACTACAAATTCTTCCAACGGCACTGCAAATTCTTCCTTCCAACGTTTTCTAGCCTTCAACTTGGGTGATCACTACAAATTCTTCCTTGTTGTTTGGTCAGCACTGTTAGCAGAGATTCATCACCAGTTTGAAGAGTCCTCCTTAGTTTCTGCACATCTCAGCAAATGCTTCCTCTCACCAAGGTGGCTCTGATACCATTTGAGAAAAAAGTAGAGAATGCTATGATTATTCTATAATTCAAAGCATTACAAGATGTGTATATATAATATGTAAGAATTGATGAAACTGTTAAGGCAATTGGTATAACTGCAGAACCAACTAACGTAACTACATGGTTACGTAACAATGTAATACATTATACTAACAAAATGAAGCTTGATGAGGTATGTATGTGCAATAAAATCCCTCCTAAAGACAAGAAGAAAACTAGTACAAGAGACCATAGACCACTCCCAAAATAGAGAGAAAATAAGAACAACCAGGACTATACAATCCCCAAAGATGCAACCGATTACACTCCTAGAAAATCTCATAGATGAAGTATGAGATTCTTTATGAAGAGTGATGAGGTAAAAACAATCTCATCCTTGTAGTGGCCTAATTACCCTTTTTGTGCTGATAATCCAACCCAAACAATATGCCAATTTATTAACCTTACGAGTAATAATTGTCTATTTTGAAAAAGAAATGTACAAATCTTCATTCATAAATTGATTAGATTTGATCACTAATGTTGACATGATTTTATGGAAAAGATTTGTTGTATCTTCAGTAGGGTTTTGAAGGCAATGGAGTGTAGGAGATGGACATTAATTTAGACTAGAGTCAATAGCACCAAATCTAGAGGGTATCAGAAATTTAGGAGATTCACAATTAAAGGACTCCACTCATTTACAAACCACCCATCCATTGGCAATTATTTACATTTCTGTTATTTCAAAGATAGTTGAGACATTCAAATCTCTACTTGGAGCCCCTGTTTTAGGGCATTAAAAAGACATCTTGTTTAGTAAATATTTATGTTATCTTGATATAAGTTTTTTGGTAGAAATGATGGCCCACCCTAGATGATAGGATTTCAGAAGTGATAAAAACTATTTTTTTTTCAAATATATATACTATGAATGAAATGAACCAAAGTTACTCCGCATCAATATAGATTATTGTATGGTGTTAAGACAAACTTGAATTGAATTATGTTGATGGTAAATGTGATCTAAGTTAATAGAAGAATTTCGGAGAGCTAGCCACTCGATGGAAATAGATTAAAGTGCTTTTATATTATGTGAATGTGCTTGTTGTCTTTTGTAGCATTTATGTGTTGTTCTGTGTTATTCTGTTATGAAGTGTTATGATAGAATGGTGTTAATCTACAAGTTGTCATGATTAGTATCTTTTAGTGAAGCATAACTTGCAATTGTAATTCTATAGTTTTGTGTGTGTCATCTTAAAATTTCTAGAGTTCTAGAGTTTGTCTTCTATGTAAAGAAATTCTGAAGCTCCTACATAGTTTAAATTTCTAGAGTTCAATAGAAGTTAATAGCATATGTTTAGATTTGAAATTCATATGCTTTCTTAGATTAAAATGTTTCTTTCAATTCATAGTTTAAGTTTCCATCCTCTATAGTTTAAGTTTTCATGCTTTCTAGTTTAGAATTATTTTATAAGGCTTTTCTTAAGAGTAAAAATTTTGAAAATTATTGTGAAGCTGAGATGTCTAAATCCCCTTCCTATTGCATACAACCTTGGACACAACCCGGTCAATAAAACTAATATATTTTCAGCTAAAGAGTTAGGCTTAAACGACAACCTATCAAAGGGTTTGGTCATGATGTTGGCCACCTATTCTTATATTACATAGTTATGAAGATAGATGACCTAGCCATACAGAAGCTCTTGAATATAGTCCATATAAACATCAATGTCTTTGGCCCTTTGATAATGGACCAAGTTTCAAGAGATTGAGATAGCAATTTGGTTTGTCATAGAATATTATAGATGGCCTACAAAATTAGATACATAACTTGGTGTGAGTACATTAAAGCTATATGGCCTTTGTGTCTACATTTATAAATCTTCATTGCTTAGCCTATATGGAAGAAAGAGCAATAGCATTGTGTTTCTTTCTTAGAAAACATACAAGATTGGAACTGTAGTACATTTTTTCCACTCCAATTTTAAACTTCTATAGGACACCTATATTAGGGATCAATGTGTGCTTAGAAATTAGAAAATAGCAATTTGAAAAGTTAGTGCACTTCATTGAAATCTTAGTGGTTGCCAGTCTTTCCTAGTATGCTATTGATCTAGGTAAAATGGGTTCTAGATAAAGCATTACAAGAAATAAGTAGTTAGTCTAGAGAGAGCTCATGGGAGAAAGTGCACAACAATCATCCAAATTGATATAGCTGGGGAAATTGATTTGAATCTGGGTGTAGATTTAGAGGATAACACCTAGTGAGAAAGTCACCTATAGTGTTGTAGGAATGAACGATAATTGGTTAGAGTATTCTAGCAATCTCATTGAGAGATGTATGCCTTCTATGCATGTCTCGTCCATGTGAAAGAAGGCGGTATTTATGCATATTGAAAAGGCACAAACATAAGTCACCACCTCCCGTGAAGAAAATAATTAATTAATAAATAAATATTTTATTTATGATCATTCCTCCCCCTTGAGAGGCAATGAGCCCCATTGCATCGATGGTATATAAAAAATGAGGAAAGTGTTGGGAAATGTGTGCCCTAGTAAACCACTTGTCTTGATGAGGCATATAATGGTGGTCATGTCACTCCCAATACTTCTAGTCGGTGTCCTGTAGTATCTCATGAACTTGCTAAAAATGACAAATCTTATGGATGCCTTGTCCACCTCGTTCTCAGCATGTGATGATATCTCATTCATCATGGAATATGGGCAATCTTGTGGAAGAGATGTATGCCCAAAATAATTTGGCCAATCTCATGGGAGAGATGTATGCCAATTTGGGCAATCTTAGTGGATGAGATGTATGCCCTGGAGACTCAATTTGGGAGAGTTTTTAAAATTTGACAATCTCAGCAGGTGAGATGTATGTCAAAAATTTTCAAACTCAACAGGTGAGATGTATGACAAAATATGGCAAACTCAGCAGGTGAGATATGTTCTGAAGTATTAAATTTTGCATTTGTCAATAGATTTGCTATACCAGAGATGGTAGATGGCAATCTATCCTGAGAGATAGACAAGCCTATGCTAGATAAGATATAACCATAATCCAGAGGTGAAGAAGAGGAAAATATTGATACATTATGAACAAAGTGTTGATTAATGCTAAGCTTGTCCATTGTGTAGCAACTGCAAAGCACCTAGCTTGTTGGATCTTGTTTCTACTGCTTTTGATAGGAATAGTTGGTTGTGAAACAGGAGTTGGACTCCACTAGCAAAATTCTAAAACCGTTACTGAGACTGCTAAATCACACTCATGTATTAATGATGAAATATTGGGATCATAATGTAAAGTGTTATTTGGTGAATTGTAGGCAAGAAACTAGGCTTAGAACCTGTGCTTCTGTATTTGGACCCTGTCATTACCGAAAGTGCATTGGTTCAGGGTACCAATTTTACCTCTATGAGCGTTTGGATTCTTAAGAACATAGGAACCTAATTTGTATGAAAAATTGTAATTTTGATCAGCTTCTTACTTGTGATGATTTAATTTCACCCATGAATGATAGTGGATGTTTGTGTGTGTGCATGCCAATATTCTCAAGATTCCTCTGCAATACATGTTGGGAAATGAGGTGTCTCAACCTTGCATATTTCCCATAAATAGTTATTTTCATTTAATATTATCCTACAGCTGTTATGCATTGTAATGGATAGAAAAGCTAAAGGTCTCATTAGACTGTATCTTGTAGACTCGATTCTGATAAATGTTGTCATGCCCACATTTTCCATGTGGTCACAACACACATCGCACGTGTCATAGCCACATCTGTCATGTGGTTATGACACGAGATATGAAAAACTTTTCTCACACTGTCCTAAAAACCCCCTTCGCATGCGTACACATGCTCAACGGTGTTCTCTCATGGTGAAACGCTACACTCTTCGGCAGAATACAAGTACAATTGCGTGCATCCAGAAGCATATAGATCCACAAGAGGGTCTATACAACGTTGCTAACGTCATTGCAAGAGTGAGATTACCAAAGTTCTTAAATCGAACCCTCGGCAATGTTCGGTAGCATAATGCCTTACGGCGTTAGTGGGAATTACGCTGCACTCATTTACGCACGTGGTTCGCTGATAGAGGATCCACTTCCCACGACGCCTTGTTCCAACTAAATCGGCTAGTGATCTCCCTATTTAGTCATTTTTCAGCCAGGCACGGTTGTCTGTCTCCTCTCTTGTTTCCTGAAACATACTTCTCCTATGACTTAGCATTTTCAACAAGGCGGTTTGGTTGCCCTCTCTTCCCTTTTCACAAGTTCTTAATTTTGATTATATCTTTATCGCCCTTACCTTAACTATTTCTTAGTTCATTTAGTGTGTTTATATTTCGGTCTCTCTCTCTCTTTCATTTTCTATGCTTTCTTTATGTGCATCCTGACCTTTCTTCATGATTTACGTCAATCAGGGTTATTACTGCAGCTATTGTTGATAGTAAACCTAATTTCAGGATGATCTAGGTCACAAAGGCTGGTTTACTATTTCGCTGGACTCGGTCTCCTAATCTTCCCCGATCTAGGTTCCTCCTCTTCGTATATACTTAGTCAACTTGTTCCTAAGTAAATTTGGCAGAAGGGTCTGTCAACTTAGTTCTCTTATCCCGTGTGAGAAATGTCGCGCATTTTCTCCTCTGTGTTTTCCAATGTTTAGTCTTTTTTCTTCTTCGGAGCCTCTTACAGGTTTACATATGAGATCGTTTGCTACAGTTGAGATTAATATGGCCACATGGATTGTCAGTGGTGGCTTCTTAAGTTTATTTCCAGTGTTCTTTTGAGCAAGGAGTTGTGTAATTTTCCTCTTCATTTTCTGGGTGATTATTAGTACATTAATAGTTGAAACTTCCGAGAAACTCTTTCCAGAGTATCACTGAATATTCCTAAACTCTCTTTTACATTATAATTTTATTTTCTCTTGTTTAGAATTACTGTTGTTACTGTTACTCTTAATTACGATTCATACACTGATTGTGACTCGTATGACGTTGTCAATAGATGTAGGTGGTTCACCACTTTATAAAACTCTGTTCATGGTAATATATCTTCTTTGGTTGTTGTGTTCAACACTTAATAACATCTACTGTGAGAATATAATTGTTATATATTTTTTTTTTTCTCTATATCCATGAGACATAGTTTATAACGATTTTAAACGAGGGTCCAACAAAATGGTTCATAGATTTACTCCTATCGATATGATATATATATATATATATATATATATATATATATATATATATATATATATATATATATATATATATATATATATATATATATATATATATATATATTTATCTATATATATATACATATATATATAATATATTTATTTTAATGTCTATGCATAGGACGAAATTGGTTTACCATGATTTATATATATCGATATATATATATATATATATATATATATATATATATATATATATATATATATATATATATATATATATATATATATACATATATATATATTATATTTATTTTAATGTCTATGCATAGGACGAAATTGGTTTACCACGATTTATATATCTATATATATATATAGATATAGATAGATATATAATCATTATTATATGATATATATAGCTATATACATAGACATATATAGAATATATATATGCCTATATATAGAGTTATATAAAAACTGTATTTATATTTAAATAGACCAATCATATGTTAGGGCCCAAGCCCTAACATTTTATTGCATTAGATTACACAGCCGACGGCGGCCATGGGCGGCGGTGGCCGTTGTGACAGAGAAGCAGGGTCGGGGAGGCCGCAGAGCGGCGGGCCTGTGCAGGCCGCGGGAGGTATAAGGGATTGGGGGGGGAGATGTGGAGTGGGGTGGAGCCCCACCCACATTCCCACGACGTGGGGTGTGGGTGGGGCTCCGCCCCACTCCACACCTCCAAATGTAACAAAAAAAACTGCGGTGGGGTTTTCTCCCCACCGCCCATTGTAAATAGCGACTGTTTTTTTCTATCCGCGGCTTAAATTTGGATCGCCATTCTTATGTGTTATTCGTTGATTTCTCTCAACAATAAAATATATATTTATATATATATATATATATATATATATATATATATATATATATATATATATATATATATATATATATATATATATATATATATATATATATATATATATATATATTCATATATATATATATACATATATATATATATATATTTATCAATGATTTTATAATTATAGATATATATATATATATATTTCATATATATATATATACATATATATATCTATTTTTATATTGATATTTATCAGTCAATCTCATAAAAATGATAATTTACTTTCAATTTCTCTATTATTCTAGAAAATGATAATTACTCAAAATATTAAATATGTATATATATATATCTATATATATACATATATATAAATTTATTTATATATAAAAATATTCTTATATGTGCTTAACTAATTCCTAAATTTCTCAATTTCACTACTTTATGCATTTTCTCCAAATCAACCTGTTATAAGAAATTGTCATAACAATTAGATATATATATATATATATATATATATATATATATATATATCCCAATTTCACTTAATTGATAGAAATGGTAACTAGCTATCCCCTTATTATAAGTATAATTTTCCATTTTCATAAACATTTAAGACTTCGTAAATTTACAAACAGATTATATATTTACATGCTAGATTTCCTCTAATCCTTCTAAATTAACAGAATCCATGAGAATAGCTCAAATATTTAAAACTGTCTTTTCCATTTTAACATTGAACTATAAAGAAAATTAGCATTTCAACTAGTGAAGCAATTCCAAACTTTCAAATGTAAACAACTCAGATTAAATTGCAAAAATGAACTTGTTTCTTTCAGTAATACTTGAAACACAAAAATTGCTATTGATCAAGTTTGCAAACATCAACTTAAAATGTAAGCACATTCATATTACAGCTTCTCAATCATGAATACCAACTTCCCAGATATGAACTTTCTCCTCCCAAACAGTATACCACTGAAAACTTATGACAACCAATAAAAGTCCAATAATAACAAGATCAGGGAGGTGATTTTTCTTCACTCCCAGAATATCATTAATTTACAACAATAACAAGAGAGATGTTCTCTCTTCATCTCTATGAAATGAACCAGGCCTAATTCTCATGACAAGAAGATGAACTGTTTCTTCATAAATAGCCAACCAGAAGCTCCAAGAGAAAAACCTGCGTATCAAAGACAAACAAGAAGAAAAGACCACTCGTCTAGCTCTCCTCCCTACCGTAGACCCGCAAGAGGGTCACCCCCGAGCTAGGGAGACCATACTCACACCTGGGTACTCAAACACTCCACTTCACAACAGAAACAACAACAATCCCAAAGCACACATACACCCGTGGGTATTTTACACAATACGGAAACTCAACTACAGTGAGTTTCATAAGGGGCAGGAGAGTGGACACACTCGACTCCAGAGTGTCACCCTGACAGATAAATGAACTAATATAAATTTCTCTTGGTCTCAACCAAGTGTGATCACAATTTGTAAGAAATCTGTATATGACTCTCAAGTCAAAAATACAGTCACAGATACATGCCCTCAAGGCTTTCAACATCCCAAAAGATGGAAACAAGTATGCACCCGAGGAGGATCTCTCCTCCCCTACCCCAAACTTGATGAGCATTTCTCCCAAGTGGGAGACGCTCTGTCAAACAACCCGACAAGAACCCCACAGAAAACAAATTTAAACACATATTTCACACACATTTCATGCACATTTCAGTTCTACCAAAACAAAGGTAAAATTCAGACCAACCTTGCAAAGCCCTCCTGGAATGAAGTTGTTGCAGAGTCCACAGAGTTCACTTCCAACCTTAGCCACCAACTCCCTCTCCCTTCTCTATCTTCCAAACTAACTTCTCTATTTTTGGTAAGGCCAAAATGAAAGTTTTTTCCCAAAATTCAACTAACTCCCTCTCATCCCAAAATTTGAAAATAAATAACCCAAAATTCTCTTTCTTTCTAATTTTGAGAAATGGGGAAGTGACACTTGTCACCTCCTCACCCTTCCCAAAAACCACTATTCTGTCCAGGTGGCTTATGTCACTCTCCATTCCCAAGGGTACTCCTTATTCCTCTCATGTGACTCCACTTTCTCATGGGAGAAATAAAAAAAAGAGTTAAATGGGAACAAGACAGGTGACCCATGCCTCTTTCTCCTTTCTTCACATGGGTGTCCCCATAGTACATGGGGGAATCTTACTAAAGAAGAGGTGACTTTCACTAATGGATGGCATCTCTTATCTAGGGAAAAGTAGAGGGGATGGGTTGAGTGTTGGTACAACCCATCATGTCCCCTCCTACCTCTAATTTTCGCCACTTAACTTCAGGGGAAGGTTAAGTTGACTAGATAGAGGTTACTCAAGGGTTACCCAGGCCAAATGGGCCCCTGGACCCATGGGGTAGAACCCAGGGTCAATTTTAACCCATACAAGACACCCCAGGTCAAGGTAAAGCACAAGAAAAAGGGCCTCATAATTTAAATAAAAAAAATAGAAATTTCAAATTCAATCTCTTTACAACACTTACTTAAAAAATAATGTTACATGAGGGTAACCTAACCCACTCGACCATACGAAAGACCACATTACATCATGACATCAAACACAAAGAGATCTTGGTTCCTCGTGGAACTAGATCGGCTTAACAGGGAATAACAATTAACAAGGTGTGGAATGATCTCCGAAATCTGTGGTTTGATTAGTAGTCCCTGCACACTCAATTACAAGATCAGTAACCACATAAATTCATCATAGCCGAAGCAACTTAAATAACACATGCATTCTCATGCCCTAGTACAATTTAACATAATTAAAAATCATATTACAATTTTCCATCATCACCTAATTCATTTTTCTGAAAAGTAACTTATCCAAACATCACCCAATTAGTTTTTCCGAAAACATAATAAAGTTAAATAGTTTGACAAATTTCGGGAACTGCTATCCCACAAATATGAAAGTAACAATACAGTACTGTAAATAGTCATAACAACAGTAGTAAAAAGGGCAGTCCTCACATCCTCTCCCCCTAAGACGGTACTTCCTCCTGGAAGTCGTCAAAAAGGTGAGGATACAGGGTCTTCAATCTCTCTGCATCTTCCCATGTTGCAGTGACTTCGTCGTATAAGTCCCATTGGACTCTAACCTGGTCCAGCTCTCGACCTCGAAGGGCCAGCGTCCGACGAGCCAATATGCGAATTAGCTCCAACGCCAGTTGTCCGTCTGCCTCTACCTGAAGAGCACTCCAATCCAACACATGAGATAAGTCAGAAATATATTGACGTAAAACTGATACATGAAATACATCGTGGATACGTGACAGGCTAGGTGGCAAGGCTAGACGATAGGCTACTGGTCCTATCCGCTCCAAGATTTCGAAAGGTCCTACAAATCGAGGTGCGAGTTTAGAGCCTTTTCCGTAACGGATTAGACTTTTGTGCGGCCGCACTCTCAAAAATACTCTTTCCCCCACAGAGAAGCTTCAGTCTGTCCTTTTAGCATCGGCATACTTTTTTTGCCTGTCCTGTGCTTCCAGAAGCCTCTGTCTTATCTGTTTAACTTGCAGTTCCATATTCTGAACTATCTCTGGTCCGATGACTGTTCTGTCCTCTATACGATCCCAACTCAAAGGTGTTCTGCATGGTCTGCCATATAATGCCTGGAAAGGAGGCATACCCAACGAGCTATGATGCCCATTATTGTAGGCGAATTCAACTAGATACAGGTACTCCTCCCATCTAGACTGGTGGTCCATCACATACATGCGAAGCATGTCTTCTAACACCTGGTTAACTCTCTCTGTTTGTCTGTCGATTTCTGGATGATATGCGGAACTGAAGTTGAGCTGTGTGCCCAACGCCTGATGTAAGGCTTTCCAGAACGATGAAGTGAATACGGAGTCTCTGTCAGATATAATGCGGCGAGGTACCCCATGTAGTCTAACAATCTGATCAAGAAACACCTTTGCCACTGATGGTGCATTGTATGTTGTACAAATTGGTGAAAAATGCACCACTTTGGTCAGCTTGTCAACTGTCACCATAATAGCATCATGGCGACGCGATGACATAGGTAGACCAACGATAAAATCCATAGAAATGGTATCCCATTTCCATTCAGGTATCTCGTGAGGGTACAACAGTCCTGCTGGATGCTGATGTTCGGCCTTGACCCTCTGACATTCCAGGCAACGAGCAACAAATTCGGCAATGTCACGCCTCATCCCAGCCCAATGGTAAAGCTGTCGTAAATCAACATGCATCTTCTTCACTCCTGGGTGTGCTGCGTAGGGTGCTCTATGAGCCTCTGATAGGATTACTGTACGAAGATTACCTGCATGGGGTACATAGATGCGTTGCCGATGTCGAAGCATACCATCAGAATCAAGAGTATATCCTGTAAATTTGCCCTCAAGGGCCTTCTGATTTAGTACTGCCTGCTGCACTTCAAGAAACCATTCGTCCTCCGGCAGATGCTGTAAGATGCGATCCTTCAAGTCCATCTTCAAGGTCAGGGTCTGGATCTCGTGGCGTCTTCGACTCAAAGCATCAGCGACCACGTTCTCCTTCCCTTTGATATAATGGACATCGAAGTCATATTCGCATAGGAATTCCATCCAACGCCGTTGGCGGGCGTTCAAATTAGGCTGTGTAAAAATATACTGCAAACTATGATGGTCTGAATGGAGTTCAAAGCGTCGCCCTAAGAGAAAGTGTCTCCAGCGAACCAAGGCATGAACAACAGCTGCAAGCTCTAAGTCGTGCGTAGGATAGTTTAACTCATGTGTCTTTAGTTTCCGCGATTCGTATGTGATCGCTCGACCATCCTGCATAAGCACGGCTCCCAAACCTTCTAATGATGCATCCGTGCAAACTACAAACTCTTCTGAAGGATCTGGAACTGCTAAAATAGGAGCGCTCGTAAGACGCTCTTTGAGGACTCCAAAAGCCTTTTCACACTGCTCGGTCCAAGTGAAACCCTTCCCTTTTCGCTGAAGGGAAGTAATGGGATGTGCTATCCTGGAGAAACCTTCGACAAACTGACGATAATACCCGGCTAACCCCATAAAGCTTCTGACCTCTGTCACGTTCGTGGGTGCCGGCCACTCCTGGATTGCTCTAATTTTAGATGGATCTACGGAGATGCCATCCCCTGATAAAATGTGTCCCAAATACTGCACCTCTGTCCTGAAGAAGGCACACTTCGCCAAGTTGCCATAAAGTTGCTGCCCTCGTAATTGCTGCAAAACTTGACGCAAGTGCTCTACATGCTCCTCCTCAGTCCGTGAATAAATCAGAATATCATCTAGGAATATGATCACGAACCGGTCTAGGTATGTACGGAACACCCCGTTCATGAGACTCATGAATACTGCAGGAGCGTTCGTCAACCCGAAAGGTACCACTGTGAATTCATAATGGCCATATCTGGTTCGAAAGCAGTTTTATGAATATCTGACTCCGTGATGCGCAATTGATGATACCCAGATTTTAGATCGATTTTCGAGAACACTCTGGCTCCATGCATCTGATCAAAAAGGTCGTCAATCCTAGGTAGAGGATAACGATTCTTCACCGTCACCTTGTTCAACTGCCTGTAGTCCATGCATAGATGAAGAGACCCATCCTTCTTCTTCACGAAGATCACTGGTGCGCCCCATGGTGAAACGCTAGGTCGGATGTGTCCCTTCTCAAGTAATTCTTCCAACTGCAGCTTAAGTTCTGTGAGTTCATGGGTCGTCATTCTATAGGGTGCGCGGGATATCGGCTCTGCACCTGGCACTAAGTCGATGTGGAAGTCCACTTCTCTACGTGGAGGCATACCAGGTAATTCTGGCGGGAATACATCGGCAAACTCTCTAAGGATAGGGTGATCATCTAAAGTAGCCTCAGGTTCATCCTCTGCTCTATCACTGACTGTGATGGCAAACATCTGACATCCCTTCCGCATACAGCGCTTAAGTTGTTGTGCGGATATCACACGAACCGCCGTGGGCTTTTGGATGCCCACTATCTCAACCGACGAACCATGATCGTCTAAACAGCTAATCGTTCTCTGGCGACAATCAAGCTTGGCTCTATGTGCCGCAAGCCAATCCATACCCAGAACTACTCCGTAAGACCCTAATGGCATAATCCTAAGGTCGCATGTTGTGGTGAAGGGTCCCAATGTGATCTCACAGTCTTTAACCAAGGTATCTACTGACATCCTGGCCCCTGAGGCCAACTCAACTTCCCACCTAATGTCTTGCCTAGAAGCCACCAGCCTGCAACGCTCCACTAACGATGTAGACAAAAAGGAGTCAGTAGCTCCTGAGTCAAAAAGGATCGAGATGGGAAAGTCTCTAATCGTACCTACTGCCTCGATAACAGAAGCCTGGAAATCGGCCTGGCGGTTATCAATCGCTGCAAACATGTGGTGAGATCTGCCCATGTCACCTACGGTCTGCTCAGACCCTCCTGATCGGGGCTGACCCCCTGCAGTAAATCCCTGCGGACACTCTCTAGCCAGATGCCCTGCCCCACCACATACATAACATGGTCCTCTAACCTGTAACTGCCCTGACTGTGTTCTGCCTGATTGTTGTTGCCCGGTCCGTCCGGTGGATCCCTGTGAGCCTCTGTAAGACTGCTGGGACCTTGCGGGTCCTGCCGATGAACCCTGCTGTCTCTGATCCCTGCGTGGTCCCTGCTGCTGCCATCCACGGTTCTGTCCTCCCTGTCCCCTCTGTTGAAATTTGGATTTTTGCTGATGTTGCTGTTGCTGTGGAGGCCTAGGAGGTAATGATGAAGGATTATATCCTCCTCTCTGTGTTGTGTTTTGAGGCCTTCAGAAATTTTTCTGTTGTTGGGGATTCCGTTCCTGGTACTGTGGGCGTGAATTCTGTCCTCGTCCCTGAATTTCCTCTGATATAAGGGCCTTTTCAACAGCCTCGCTCATGGTTTGGGGATTTGCCATACGAACTGGTCCTGCTATTCCGTGATTTAGCCCCCTGATGAATTTGTGTATTAAGATTTTCTCGTCATGGAGGTATTCCGTGTAACGAGAAAGCTCTATAAATCGGCTCTCATACTGAGTAACGGTGAGTCCCCTCTGCTGTAGATCATGAAACTCATCGATTCTGCGCTGTCTATAATGTTCGGACAAATACCGCGCATTGAAGCGCTCAATGAAGGTGTCCCATGTGAGTGTATCCACGGAGAGTCGGCGCTTGCACTCCTCTGTGCGCCACCAGGTGGCTGCTGCATCCCTAAGAAGATGAACTGCCACTCGTGCTTTCGTGTTGCTCTCATATGGTCGCAATGCGAAACACCTATCTAAGCTAATTAGCCAAGCCTCGGCCACAGCTCCCTTTGTAGCTCCTGCGAAGGTGGGTGGGTTGAGCCTCAGTAGATCTCTGATAGGGTCCCCCCTGTCTCTAAGTCTCCCAAGTGGCTCTTCCACACCATCCTCATATACTCCCTGCTGAACCTGTTCTTGTCTCAAAAGTCTCGGAGGACTCCTGCTCCGTGCTCGGGAGGCCAACCCTACCTCCTCTACTGTTGTGTCAGGAATCTCCACGAAGGGCTCCACACGTAGCACCTCTAGTGGATCAACGAGGGGCTCCATACGTGGCTCAATACGTGACTCGGCACGTGGCTCCTCTCGCGGATCAACACGAGGCTCTATACGTGGCTCAGGAATCACTGGTGGTAACCTGTCTAGCATAGTCTGTAGTGCCTGTAAGATCTGTGGACCTATATCCGATACTGGTGTCGCCTGTGGTACTAGTGGTGCTTGTGGTACAGGTGGTGCAGGTGGTGCTGCTGAATCTGCGGGTGCCAGTCCCTCGGCTGAGGAATCGCTGTGCACCTCGACTGACGCTGTGTGGCGTGATCGCGCTCGTCGAACACGTCGGGGAGGCATCCTACAAAACAAGGTAGAAACTAATTAGCCAAAGTTGCGAAATAATAACGTGCCCAAATACGCCCAGTGTTTACAAACCTGGCTCTGATACCAAATGTCATGCCCACATTTTCCATGTGGTCACAACACACATCGCACGTGTCATAGCCACATCTGTCATGTGGTTATGACACGAGATATGAAAAACTTTTCTCACACTGTCCTAAAAACCCCCTTTGCATGCGTACACATGCTCAACGGTGTTCTCTCATGGCGAAACGCTACACTCTTCGGCGGAATACAAGTACAATTGCGTGCATCCAGAAGCATATAGATCCACAAGAGGGTCTATACAACGCTGCTAACGTCATTGCAAGAGTGAGATTACCAAAGTTCTTAAATCGAACCCTCGGCAATGTTCGGTAGCATAATGCCTTACGGCGTTAGTGGGAATTACGCTGCACTCATTTACGCACGTGGTTCGCTGATAGAGGATCCACTTCCCACGACGCCTTGTTCCGACTAAATCGGCTAGTGATCTCCCTATTTAGTCATTTTTCAGCCAGGCACGGTTGTCTGTCTCCTCTCTTGTTTCCTGAAACATACTTCTCCTATGACTTAGCATTTTCAACAAGGCGGTTTGGTTGCCCTCTCTTCCCTTTTCACAAGTTCTTAATTTTGATTATATCTTTATCGCCCTTACCTTAACTATTTCTTAGTTCATTTAGTGTGTTTATATTTCGGTCTCTCTCTCTCTTTCATTTTCTATGCTTTCTTTATGTGCATCCTGACCTTTCTTCATGATTTACGTCAATCAGGGTTATTACTGCAGCTATTATTGATAGTAAACCTAATTTCAGGATGATCTAGGTCACAAAGGCTAGTTTACTATTTCGCTGGACTCGGTCTCCTAATCTTCCCCGATCTAGGTTCCTCCTCTTCGTATATACTTAGTCAACTTGTTCCTAAGTAAATTTGGCAGAAGGGTCCGTCAACTTAGTTCTCTTATCCCGTGTGAGAAATGTCGCGCATTTTCTCCTCTGTGTTTTCCAATGTTTAGTCTTTTTTCTTCTTCGGAACCTCTTACAGGTTTACATATGAGATCGTTTGCTACAGTTGAGATTAATATGGCCACATGGATTGTCAGTGGTGGCTTCTTAAGTTTATTTCCAGTGTTCTTTTGAGCAAGGAGTTGTGTAATTTTCCTCTTCATTTTCCGGGTGATTATTAGTACATTAATAGTTGAAACTTCCGAGAAACTCTTTCCAGAGTATCACTGAATATTCCTAAACTCTCTTTTACATTATAATTTTATTTTCTCTTGTTTAGAATTACTGTTGTTACTGTTACTCTTAATTATGATTCATACACTGATTGTGACTCGTATGACGTTGTCAATAGATGTAGGTGGTTCACCACTTTATAAAACTCTGTTCATGGTAGTATATCTTCTTTGGTTGTTGTGTTCAACACTTAATAACATCTACTGTGAGAATATAATTGTTATATATTTTTTTTTTCTCTATATCCATGAGACATAGTTTATAACGATTTTAAACGAGGGTCCAACAAAATGGTTCATAGATTTACTCCTATCGATATGATATATATATATATATATATATATCTATATATATATACATATATATATAATATATTTATTTTAATGTCTATGCATAGGACGAAATTGGTTTACCATGATTTATATATATCGATATATATATATATATATATATATATATATATATATATATATATATATATATATATATATATATATATATATATATATATATATATATATATATACATATATATATATTATATTTATTTTAATGTCTATGCATAGGACGAAATTGGTTTACCACGATTTATATATCTATATCTATATATATATATAGATATAGATAGATATATAATCATTATTATATGATATATATAGCTATATACATAGACATATATAGAATATATATATGCCTATATATAGAGTTATATAAAAACTGTATTTATATTTAAATAAACCAATCATATGTTAGGGCCCAAGCCCTAACATTTTATTGCATTAGATTACACAGCCGACGGCGGCCATGGGTGGCGGTGGCCGCTGTGACAGAGAAGCAGGGTCGGGGAGGCCGCAGAGCGGCGGGCCTGTGCAGGCCGCGGGAGGTATAAGGGATTGGGGGGGAGATGTGGAGTGGGGCGGAGCCCCACCCACATTCCCACGACGTGGGGTGTGGGTGGGGCTCCGCCCCACTCCACACCTCCAAATGTAACAAAAAAAACTGCGGTGGGGTTTTCTCCCCACCGCCCATTGTAAATAGCGACTGTGTTTTTTTCTATCCGCGGCTTAAATTTGGATCGCCATTCTTATGTGTTATTCGTTGATTTCTCTCAACAATAAAATATATATTTATATATATATATATTCATATATATATATATATATATATATATATATATATATATATATATATATATATACATATATATATATATATATATTTATCAATGATTTTATAATTATAGATATATATATATATATATATATTTCATATATATATATACATATATATCTATTTTTATATTGATATTTATCAGTCAATCTCATAAAAATGATAATTTACTTTCAATTTCTCTATTATTCTAGAAAATGATAATTACTCAAAATATGAAATATGTATATATATATATCTATATATATACATATATATAAATTTATTTATATATAAAAATATTCTTATATGTGCTTAACTAATTCCTAAATTTCTCAATTTCACTACTTTATGCATTTTCTCCAAATCAACCTGTTATAAGAAATTGTCATAACAATTAGATATAAATATATATATATATATATATATATATATATATATATATATATATATATATATCCCAATTTCACTTAATTGATAGAAATGGTAACTAGCTATCCCCTTATTATAAGTATAATTTTCCATTTTCATAAACATTTAAGACTTCGTAAATTTACAAACAGATTATATATTTACATGCTAGATTTCCTCTAATCCTTCTAAATTAACAGAATCCATGAGAATAGCTCAAATATTTAAAACTGTCTTTTCCATTTTAACATTGAACTATAAAGAAAATTAGCATTTCAACTAGTGAAGCAATTCCAAACTTTCAAATGTAAACAACTCAGATTAAATTGCAAAAATGAACTTGTTTCTTTCAGTAATACTTGAAACACAAAAATTGCTATTGATCAAGTTTGCAAACATCAACTTAAAATGTAAGCACATTCATATTACAGCTTCTCAATCATGAATACCAACTTCCCAGATATGAACTTTCTCCTCCCAAACAGTATACCACTGAAAACTTATGACAACCAATAAAAGTCCAATAATAACAAGATCAGGGAGGTGATTTTTCTTCACTCCCAGAATATCATTAATTTACAACAATAACAAGAGAGGTGTTCTTTCTTCATCTCTATGAAATGAACCAAGCCTAATTCTCATGACAAGAAGATGAACTGTTTCTTCATAAATAGCCAACCAGAAGCTCCAAGAGAAAAACCTGCGTATCAAAGACAAACAAGAAGAAAAGACCACTCGTCTAGCTCTCCTCCCTACCGTAGACCCGCAAGAGGGTCACCCCCGAGCTAGGGAGACCATACTCACACCTGGGTACTCAAACACTCCACTTCACAACAGAAACAACAACAATCCCAAAGCACACATACACCCATGGGTATTTTACACAATACGGAAACTCAACTACAGTGAGTTTCATAAGGGGCAGGAGAGTGGACACACTCGACTCCAGAGTGTCACCCTGACAGATAAATGAACTAATATAAATTTCTCTTGGTCTCAACCAAGTGTGATCACAATTTGTAAGAAATCTGTATATGACTCTCAAGTCAAAAATACAGTCACAGATACATGCCCTCAAGGCTTTCAACATCCCAAAAGATGGAAACAAGTATGCACCCGAGGAGGATCTCTCCTCCCCTACCCCAAACTTGATGAGCATTTCTCCCAAGTGGGAGACGCTCTGTCAAACAACCCGACAAGAACCCCACAGAAAACAAATTTAAACACATATTTCACACACATTTAATGCACATTTCAGTTCTACCAAAACAAAGGTAAAATTCAGACCAACCTTGCAAAGCCCTCCTGGAATGAAGTTGTTGCAGAGTCCACAGAGTTCACTTCCAACCTTAGCCACCAACTCCCTCTCCCTTCTCTATCTTCCAAACTAACTTCTCTATTTTTGGTAAGGCCAAAATGAAAGTTTTTTCCCAAAATTCAACTAACTCCCTCTCATCCCAAAATTTGAAAATAAATAACCCAAAATTCTCTTTCTTTCTAATTTTGAGAAATGGGGAAGTGACACTTGTCACCTCCTCACCCTTCCCAAAAACCACTATTCTGTCCAGGTGGCTTATGTCACTCTCCATTCCCAAGGGTACTCCTAATTCCTCTCATGTGACTCCACTTTCTCATGGGAGAAATAAAAAAAAGAGTTAAATGGGAACAAGACAGGTGACCCATGCCTCTTTCTCCTTTCTTCACATGGGTGTCCCCATAGTACATGGGGGAATCTTACTAAAGAAGAGGTGACTTTCACTAATGGATGGCATCTCTTATCTAGGGAAAAGTAGAGGGGATGGGTTGAGTGTTGGTACAACCCATCATGTCCCCTCCTACCTCCAATTTTCGCCACTTAACTTCAGGGGAAGGTTAAGCTGACTAGATGGAGGTTACTCAAGGGTTACCCATGCCAAATGGGCCCCTGGACCCATGGGGTAGAACCCAGGGTCAATTTTAACCCATACAAGACACCCCAGGTCAAGGTAAAGCACAAGAAAAAGGGCCTCATAATTTAAGTAAAAAAAATAGAAATTTCAAATTCAATCTCTTTACAACACTTACTTAAAAAATAATGTTACATGAGGGTAACCTAACCCACTCGACCATACGAAAGACCACATTACATCATGACATCAAACACAAAGAGATCTTGGTTCCTCGTGGAACCAGATCGGCTTAACAGGGAATAACAATTAACAAGGTGTGGAATGATCTCCGAAATCTGTGGTTTGATTAGTAGTCCCTGCACACTCAATTACAAGATCAGTAACCACATAAATTCATCATAGCCGAAGCAACTTAAATAAAACATGCATTCTCATGCCCTAGTACAATTTTCCATCATCACCTAATTCATTTTTCTGAAAAGTAACTTATCCAAACATCACCCAATTAGTTTTTCCGAAAACATAATAAAGTTAAATAGTTTGACAAATTTTGGAAACTGCTATCCCACAAATATGAAAGTAACAATACAGTACTGTAAATAGTCATAACAACAGTAGTAAAAAGGGCGGTCCTCACAAATGTCCATGAAGAACCCACTTCGAAGAAGCTTTGGAAGAAGTTGGGTGAGATATATCAAGCTAAATCTCTAGTGAATAAGATTTTCTAGAGGAAGAAGCTGTATTCCTTGAGAATGGAAGAAGGTGGACTAATTTATGAGCATCTGGAAACATTCAATATGTTGGTGACTCAGTTGACCTCAGTTGGGGTGAAAATGGATGAGGAAGAAAGGTGCCAAATTTTGTTGTGTTCGTTGCTAGACTCATGGGACAGCCTAGTTATGGATATTGAGCACAGTATAGTCGTCTTGACGATGGAGGATGTTGTTAGTTCTCTACTCTCTGAAGAGATGAGAAGAAAGGTCTCTCTGAATGCCAAAGAGGCTTTGATTGTTTGAGGAAGACAAAAAGAATGAGGCAAAGATGAGAAGCAGCATGGCCATTCCAAGTCTAAGAATAAGGGGAGATCAAAATCTCCTGGTAAGTCCAAGGCAATATGTTGGAACTGTGGCAAATCTAGACACTTCTGAAAGGAATGTAAAGAAGAGAAGAAAAAGAAGAAGAAGCAAGATTCTGATTCTGAGTCTGAGAAAGAAGATGGAGATGCCTTTATTGCAGCCTTGGCCACTCGTGCAGGTGATAATGCATGGTTGATAGACTCAAGTGCATCTTTCCACATGACTCCTAACAGAAACTGGTTTAATAACTATGAAAACTATGATGGTGGTAAGGTGTATTTGGGTGATAATTCTTTCCTTGACATTGTTGGCGTGGTAGTATTCATGTGAAGTTTTCTGATGGTAGAGTTAGAAGATTTGATGGTGTCTTGCATATCCCAGGACTAGCAAGAAATTTATTATCTGTTAGCAAGCTAATAGATGTGGGTGTGCATGTACAATTTTCTAAAGCAAGTGTGAAAATGGTGAGAGGTGCTATGGTGATAGCAAGAGGAAGTAGATTGGGTACATTGTACTAGCTCGATGCATGCACAGTTGAGTGCAATAGCACTTCTGATAAAATCAAGCCAGAAACTACTTCGCTGAAAAAAGAGATGGTTTCCTCTTCTACGGATGGTCATGCCTTTTGGGTACCCAAGGGTGCTCTATCTATAGAATCAAAGTTGCTTGTAGAGAAGACTATGTTATGGCACGAGAGACTTGGCCACATTGCAAAGAAGGGTTTGAAAGCCTTGAAAAATAAGAACATTGTTGAAGGTTTGAATGATTGCAATCTAGAGTTTGATTTCTGTGAACATTGTATTTATGGTAAATAGAACTGCATTTAGTTTTACTCATCTTCTCATAAGTCTTCATGTATTTTGGATCTAATCCATTTGGATGTATTTGGTCTTGTTGATGTTACTTCTATTGGTAAATCAATTTTATATGTTACTTTCATTGATGATTTCAGTAGGACATGGGTATATTTCTTAAAGAGTAAATCTAAAGTTTTTAGTCATTTTAAGGAGTTTAAGGCTATGGTTGAAACTCAGACTAGAAAGAAAATTAAATGCTTGAGGATTGACAATGGCGGTGAGTACTGTTCTACAGATTTTGACAGATTTGGTATGGATTGTGGGATTAAAAGACAAAAGACAACTCTATATTCTCCTCAGTAGAATGGAGTTATAGAAAGAATGAACAGAGCATTGATGGAGGAGGCTAGGAGCATGTTGAGTGGAGCTGATCTAGAATAAAAGTTTTGGGTTGAAGTTGTATCCACTGCTTGTTATTTAATAAATAGATCTCCTATATCAGTGCTTGTTGATAAAACATCGATGGAGGTGTGGTCAGGGAAAAAGCCTTCACTTAGACATCTGAGAGTTTTTGGTTGTGAGGCATATGCACATGTGCCTAAGGACAAGAGAACAAAGTTAGATTCTAAGGCTATCAAATGTATCTTCATCGGCTATGGCTATGGTGTGAAAGGATACAAGATTTCGAACCCTGTTGCACATAAGGTAATTTATTCCAGAAGTGTTGCTTTTAGAGAGACTAAATCTTCTCCTGTTACTTTTCATCCAGAACAGCATAAAGAAATTGATCGTAAAAAGGATGTGATTCAACTTCCATTTATGCTTGAGAATGTTGAATCGAGACCCCAAGATAGACAAGAAGTTGAGGAGAGCTCATCAAGCTCTGAATCTTCAGGAGAGGGAGAAGAGGAGGAAGAAGTCGAAGAACCTCCACCTCAGCTTGTTCGAAGGTCTACAAGGCATAGGCAACCACCTGAAAGGTATGGGTATTCACTTGATGATTGGAAGTATAGATTTTCTTTGAATACTAACATTAATGAACCGAGATCTATGCAAGAGGCTTTGGGTATGAATGATGCGGAGTCCTGGAAAGCTGCCATGGATGAAGAGATGGTAGCCCTTGAAAGAAATGATACATGGGACCTAATACCATTACCTGAAGGACACAAACTTGTTGGATGTAAATGGGTGTTCAAGAAAAGGATTGGTTCAGATGGAAATGTTGAAAAGTATAAGGCACGGTTGGTTGTGAAGGGATACTCTCAGGTTGAGGGTATTGATTATGGTGAGATATTTTCTCCTGTTGCTAAAATGACATCCATTCATTTTTTATTATCTATTGCAATAGCTTATGACCTAGAGGTCGAGCAAATGGATGTGAAAATTGCTTTCCTTCATGGTGATTTGGAGGAAGAAATTTACATGACATAGCTAGAGCACTACGTGGTGAAAGGTAAAAGCAAATTGGTTTGTAAGTTAAAGAAATCTCTGTATGGCCTTAAACAAAGTCCTAGGATGTGGTACCAGAAGATTGATACTTATGTGTTGATTTTGGGATTTGTACGGTCTAAATCTGATCACTGTGTATATTTTAAATCTGATGGTGATCATTTCTTGGTAATTGTTTTATATGTTGATGATATGTTGTTTATTGGGAAAGGCAAAGGTTTGATTGCAGAATTGAAATCTCAACTCTCTGCAAAATTTGAAATGAAAGATCTTGGTGTAGCAAAACACATACTTGGGATGGAGATCAGAAGAGATCGTGAGAATAGAAAGCTATGGCATGGCCAGAGTAAGTATGTTTGTTCAGTTTTGCAAAGGTTTAACATGCAGGATTGTAAACCACTATGTGTCCCCTGTTACCTTGGGAATGAAGCTCTCTATTTCACAATGTCCTACATCCCCATTAGAGATGGAAGACATGAGCAGAGTGCCTTACCAGAGTGCAGTTGGAAGCTTAATGTATGCTATGGTCTGTACAAGACCAGACATTGCCCAAGTAGTGGGAGTTCTTTATCATTATATGTCTAATCCTAGAAGAGTGCATTGGGATACAGTTAAGAGGGTCTTTCGATATTTGTGGGGTACATCAAAGTACTCTATTTGTTTTCATGGTACAGGAGATCAGCATTATGTGAGTATTCATGGTTTTGTGGATTCAGACTGGGTTGGTGATGTCAATAGCAAAAGATCCACCAGTGCATATGTGTTTACTCTTAATGGTGGTGCAATCAGTTGGATGAGCAAGCGACAGGCTGTGGTCGCTTTGTCCACTACTGAGGCAGAGTACATGGCAGCTACTCATGCCTGTAAAGAAGCCATTTGGCTAAAGCATTTGTGTTTAGATATTGGATTGAAACAGGGTGCAGTTACAGTTTATTGTGATAGTCAGAGTGCAATCTGCCTTGCAAAGAACCTGACTTTTCATGCTAAGACCAAACACATTGATGTTTAGTATCACTTCATGAGATATATGGTTGAGGATGGCAGGGTGAAGCTGGAAAAGGTAGAGACTGTGGTGAATGTTGCAGATGCATTAACTAAGCCCGTGAGTACAACAAAATTTAGGTGTTGTTCCAAGTCTATCGGCCTCTTGGCCCCTAGTAGTTGATCCATGATGATGTGATTCCCCTGGCTCTTGCAAGGTATTCTACAAGTGGGAGAATGTTGGGAAATGAGGTGTCTCAACCTTGCATATTTCCCATAAATAGTTATTTTCATTTAATATTTTCCTATAGTTGTTAGGCATTGTCAATGCATTGAAAATTAGTTTATTAGATGTCAAAAGATGCCCACATGGTAGTATATGATGGAAGGCCTATTTTTAGGCATATTATCAGATTCTATGACATCTGTAAGGGTCAAAAATAGGGGTTTTCATTTTGGACATGAGAGCTTATTTTGGGACTAGAATCTTGGCTGAGAAGATTCACACATGGTTTTGTAAAACCATAGATGGTTTCTTGTATAGCCAGAAGTCTATAAATTGGAGGTTTGAGGAGTAGTTTGCATAGTGTGAGTTTTTAGGTATTGTTATGCTGCTGGAATGCTACCAGAATTCTTCCAAAGTTGTTTACTGGTGATACTCTTGTAATAAACTTGCTCTGCAAGTGTATGTAATCTTGTTACTGGATTTGAAATATATTGAGCAGGCTTTTGGAGTGTGGGGTTTTTCACCTGAAAGGGTTTTCCCCACGTATATCTGGTGTTCTGTGTTTTATTATTTATTTCATGTTTTTAAATGTGCTTCTAAATTTTCTGTAACTGTTAGATCAGTTTTTAAAAGTTTTGCATAATATCTCTCCTCAAGATTGGCATAGGAAGTTGTTTCTGCTACTTTAACTCCCTTACAATACACATACTATGAAGAGTACAAGAGTAGAATCATGCAGATCCTTAGACGTGCTCAAGTCAACAAGCTTGTTGCCCAAGCACAGTTCTCCATTACCATTAGCAAAAACAACTACATTAATAACTACTATGTCATAGTTGTTTCAACTACATCTCTAGAGTATAATTTACCAAATCACACTCAGTTTATAATTTCCAAATATAAGAAATATCTCAGGGTAAAATTCTTATTTAAGTCTAAGCAGTAACTATGGCTAGCATTTTATAAGAAAGGAATAAATTTGTAGATTTTGCATATTTGAAATTGTTCTATGGGCATTGGTGAAAACAAATGATGAAAATAAATGCATCATCTATATGAGTTGGGAGCTAGGAGGATCTTTGTAACATCAACATTTCCATTGGGGTGTGTTCCTATATTGCATGCAACTATGTATTATGTTGGAGAATGCTCTGAAGATTTACAGCGAGCCTATAATTTATTTAACACGCAATTGAGTGTTGTTGTAAGACAACTTAATAGTAAGGTTTCTACTCATGTCTACACCTTCACTGACATATATTAATGAATAGGTGCATCTTCAACAATCATGCTAGATACAGTATTGTCACACCCAACAAGCTTGGTTTTCTAGTCTGTTATTTGAAATGCATCCCATTGTAAAACTTATGGTTCTTGTGATTATATGTGATGAAGGGATTTCAGGATTACTCAGATGCATGTTGTGGGAAAGGCCCACACAATGGCATAGGGCTCTACATTGCAACCTCCAACTTGTGTCTGAATAGAAATGTCTATTTGTATTTGGATAACTCCCATCCTAGTGAAAGAGCTAACAAAATCATCGTTGATGAAATTTTCCAAGGGTCATCTCCTCTTATAAGTCCGATCAACCTCAGGTAGATGATGAACATGACTTTTGATCGATTTCTAGGCTCTTAGACATTGACATGATGATTATCCATGGATTATTTATGGTAAAGTTTTATAAATAATTTGTTTAGATTCAGCAAATCATTGCCATTGGAAAATATAGCTCTAATACTACTTATCTGAATCTTGTTGGAGATTTAGAGGACAACACCTGGTGAGCAGGTCACCTGTAGTGTTGTAGGAATGAACATCATCTGGTTGGAGTATTCTAGCAATCTCATTGAGATATGTATGCCTTCTCTGCCTATCTTATCCATGTGAAAGAAGAGGGTATTTATGCATGTTCAAAAGATGACATATGAAGAAAATAATTAATTAACAAATAACTAATTTATATATAATTCGAAATAATGATATGTAGAGGTTAAACAAGATGCAATCCATACCTGTATGACAGCCAGCTCACCAAAATCCAACACTCATCTATATGAACTCTCACAATTCTTTTATGAATCAAGGCATGATAACTCAAAAGAATATTCAAATCTATGCATTGGTGTGCAAAGGTAAAATGACACACACGGGTTTTTAAATAGAATGTAACTACAATATTGATGAACAAAGGTCTCAAAAGTAGCATGATACTACCATATAAACATGGTGAGGCCATAAGAGGTTGAAACAATAAATGAATTCCAACTCTCATTCAAACGTAGTCTTCAACCAAGGATGCAAAAATCTGCCATTTTGAAAATTGAAGGTCTCAAAAAGGTGTAACTTTATATAAATGGTATGTAGTACCCAGTTCTACACATAACCAGATGAAGAACAAGCTTTTCTAAGATGAGCAACCACTTTGAATAAGGCGAAGCTATTGCAAATAAGGCATATCACATAAAATAGGTACAGTAGTATGAAAACCATTGCACAGAGCCAAGAGGGAACGTACAATTGTTGGTATTAAGGTATATCAACCTTAGAGTCCTTTCTGGTGTTTCCTATTTTTTAGGAGGTGAAAAAATAGTTTTGATTTTTGGTTTTTCCTTTTTTCTCAAAAAGTTGTCTTTTGTTTTTTGTTGAGAAAAACAAGGAGTGCCACCTTGGTTAACCTTTGGTCTTGTTTAGCACGTTTCTATTGCAGGAAGTTATTGTTTATGGAAAATCTTATCCTTGTCTCTTTGGAGCACCCATGAAGAGGATATGCTTTGTTTTTTGGAGATTCGATTTGGTAAGATTTTCAAGTTGGAAAATATTCTTTTTCAGAAGTGGATGCCTATGAAAGATAGGATAAGATTTTCTGGGTTTAGAACAGATATGAAAGCGGATGGTTTGTATGCTTTTACAGTGGAGTTAGCAGAGAAAGCTATGATAGCTTTTTGAGGGTGAATTACTTTTGCATCTCTTGCATTATGTGTATTTCAGTGTGTTTGAAGAAGTTGAGTTATAGGTTGAAGCAAATTCTAAAGAGACAAAATATTATCGGTTTGTTTCTAGATTCTGCATTAGTGAAGACTCCTGAAGGAACACTTGTTCTGATAGTTATATTGTAACCATAACAAGTTTATAGTAATATAATTGAACTGTGTGTTTGGAGTGTGGGGTTTTTTCCTAAAAAGGTTTTCCCCACATAAAAATCCCTATGTTAATGTTTCTTGATTTTTAATCTGAATTAACTTAATGTATGCCAATCTTAATAAAGTGTAATCATTGAAAGGTTTGAAAGAATTAACTACAACCCTCTCCTCATAATACTAGTTTTGGAAGTTGTTTTGCACCTTTGCTTCCCTTCAATTGGTATCAAATCCTGATCAACTCGGTTTCTTGTTGTGGATAAAGGGTTTTTTGTCTAATCTTATTTCAGTGGGAGTTTTGTAATTGTGAAAATTTAGTAACCTAAATGTATGTAAAAGATGGCAAGCACATCAAGTGGAATCAAAATACAGAAGTTCAATGGCAACAACTTCAAACTAAGGAAGTTGAAAATGGAAGATATGCTTGTAGATAGAGATTTGTGGGCTGCAATATCTAGTACAAATCAGCAAGCACCTCTCAAGAAGACTCGGACTAATGGATAGAAAAGCTAAGGGTCTCAAAAGACTCTGTTTGGCTAATTTTGTGCTTCTGAATATCCATGAAGAGAAGACTATAAAGGATCTTTGGAATAATTTATTAGTGATGTTTATCAAGCTAAATCCCTGGTGAACAAATTATTCCTCCAAAAGAAGTTGTATTCTCTGAAGATGGAAGATGGAGGATCCATTATTGATCACATGAATGCATTTAATATGCTTGTCGCATAGTTGGGGTTAGTTGGTGACATGATATCAGATGAGGATCATTGCATGCTTTAGTTATGTTCTTTGCTAGACTCATGGGATCACTCGATTATGGTTATTGGAAATACCACCACCAATTTCTTGAGATGGATGATGTTGTTTTTAGGATTGAGGTGCCATAAACCTTGTAAATCTTATGTAATTTATTATTCCTATTATTGTTTCTAAATCACCCATAAGGGATGAAAGATTTCACCAGCAACGATCTTGTTTCAGCTGCATGTTTATATCTACTACCCGAAACTAATTCATCTGAGATGGGAGCTTGCAGGGGGTTTCCCCCTGTGAGGAGGCCGAGGGGATCATCCCCTTGATGGGGGTTCCAAGGGCTGCATGCCCTGACAAGGGTTTGGGGGCAGCGCCACCAAAACCACATTTTATTTATATTTAAATATCAATGTAAATCTAGACTGTTCATCATTAGGTCACAGATCTAATGGTCGATATCATGTTAGTTTTCTTTCCCTAGAAGGAAACCCCCTTTTTTATAAGCATATTTGTACTACATTTTTAGAAAAGTTTAGAGTAACAGGTGCTACTAGATTGAAGACTGAAAAAGAAGAGGAAGTACATGTATTGTAATCTCATATTTGAAGATAATATAACTTGGAGCCTCTTTTCTTGGTGGAGTTTTTTACCCAAAAAGGTTTTCTCCACATTACATACTGTGTTATGTGTCAAGTTCTTAATGCATGTTATTTTTTGTAGTGGGTTTTATTTCTATTGCAATCTCCATTGATTCTACATTTAGAGGACATTAATAAGGTTTGAATCACATTTTTGTTGTGTGGTTTGCACCTTGATTTCCAACATTTGCTATTAGAGCCTAGCCATTTTTATTCTTTGATGGTAGTGTGAAGGTTTTTTAGCTGCAGTGGGAGATTTGTGAGAGGAACGTCCTGCAACAATATAATGAAAAATGCACAAAATAATAGAAATAGCAAAAAAATAGAAGGAATTTATTGATCGCAGGCCACTTCAAGAGGGCAACCTCTTTTGAGTAAGATCAATACAATAAATTCGTGGATGCCTTCATTAGACTCAACACGTACTTATATACTAAGTCTAATCTAAACAACTATTACTTCACATGAATATGGGATGATACAATATACTCACGGGATGATTTACAAAGCATATGCATCCAAAAGTAATATACGGACAAAGTAAAGAGAAGGGTTAAACACGGGTTCCTAACATCCCCTCCCTCTTAGAAAAGCTTTGTCCTCAAAGCTTAAGATGTGGAAATTGTTGCTGAATCTGAAGTAGTGGTTCCCATGTAGCATCCTCTGGTTGCATTTCATGCCACTAAATTAATACCTCTGTGATGGATCGAGAGCAAAGATGACGAGTGCGCTTGTCGAGGATTGCCTCCAGCTCCAAAATGATGGATCCTTCATTATCTAGTTCTCGTAAAATAGGTTGTGCTCTGATGTTGGTGCCAAGAACTTTCTTTAGACAAGAGACATGAAATACTCAATGAACGTGAGAAGGAGGAAGCTCCAATTTATAAGCAACTGACCCAATCTTCTGAAGAACTGTATATGGCCCATAGAACTTTGGAGCCACATTATGACACCCTTTGAGTTTCAAGGATGATTGCTTGTATGGTTGTAGACAAAGAAAAACCATATCACCTACTTGAAAAGTGCGCTGAGAATGGTGCTGATTAGCTTGTTGTTTCTTTTGATTTCTTGCCATGTGAATATTGTCCTGCAAGATGTAAAGAATCTAATCCCAGGTTCAGAGAACTGTGTCAACTGCCTAAACTGGTGAACGACTGGGGGTGTATGGAAGGAGCACTAATGGTGCCTGACCATAGACTGCTTCATATGGAGTCATTTTAGATGCAGTGTGGTAGGAGGTATTGTACTACCATTTAGCAAGAGGGAGCCACTTTGCCCACTGATGATGTTGTTCTGAGGTGAAGCAAGGAATATAAGTTTCCAAACATTTGTTGATAATTTTAGTATGACCATCAATTTGTGGGTGATACCCAGAACTCATCTTTAATTTGGTTCCAGTGTGTCAAAATAATTCTCTTCAAAAATGATTGGTGAAAGTTGCATCACGATCTGAGACAATGGAAGAAGGGATGCCATGAAGACAGAAGATCTGGTCCATGAAAATTTGTATGACTGAGGAGGCGGTATAGGGATGGCTGAGGGCACAAAAATGACTATATTTGGAGAGGTGATCAACCACAACCAAGATCATTGTCTTCCCTCCAGATTTTGGGAGCCCCTTAAAGAAATCCATAGAAATATCCATCCAAATCCATCTATAGATGGGCAAGGGTTTGAGCAATCCAAGGAGTGTCATTTCACCCTTATTGCATTGGTAGGTATCACATTCAGCCACAATCTATTGAATTACCCTTTTCATTCCCTTCCAAAAGAAGTTATGTCGTGCCCGCTCATAAGTTTTGAGGAACCCAGAGTGCCCTGCTGATGGAGAAGCAGGGACTTCATAGAAGATAGCCTGCTGAAGATCTGTGCTCTGGGGAAGCACCAGACAACCCTTGTATCTCAAAGAAGCACCATCCCAAGAGTAATACGGTACAACAGAAGGGTTATTATGAAACTATTGAATGATTTGAGATAATGAAGAGTCATTGACATAGCCCTGCTGGACAGATTCCAAACAATTTAGAACAGGCATAGAAATAGCTGAAAGAGAAGCTTGGTCATCAAATGTGCGAGAAAGAGCATTCACCACAATATTATCCGTAGCCTTCTTGTAAGTGATCTCATAGTCATAAGCCGTGAGTTTGCTGACCCATTTATGTTGTGATGGGGAGGAGACCCATTGTTCTAGGAAATATTTTAGACTCTAGTGATCAGTCTTGATGCAAAAATGATTCCCTAGTAGGTATGGCCACCACTTCTATATTGCATGCAAAATAGCCATCATTTCCTTCTCATATGTAGAGAGTACTAAATTCTTTTCAGAAAGGGCTTTGCTGGTGAATGCAATGGGATGTTCATCTTGAAGGAGAATAACACCAAGTCCATTACTGCAAGCATCACTCTCAATAGTGAAGGTCTTGAAAAAATATGGCATAGCTAGAACAGGTGTAGTACACATAGCTTGTTTTAGTTTTCTAAATGTACACTGAGCAGCATGTGTCCAAGTAAAAGTATCCTTTTTAATAGAGCTGTTAATGGAGCTGCAATCTTCCCATAATCCTTAACAAATTTGTGATAGTATCCAGTCAGCCCCAAAAAACTACAGAGGCTATTGATTATCTAAGGATGCGGCCAATTTTTCATGGCATCTATTTTTGTAGTATCCACTCAAACCCCTTGTGCTAAAACAATATGCCTGAGATACTCCACTTCCTCTTAGCCAAAAACACATTTAGACTGTTTTTCATACAGATGATGATTAGAGAAAAGTTATAGTACGAGATGTAGATGTTGGAGATGCTCAGCCCATGTTTTACTATAGATGAGGATATCTTCGAAGAAGACCAAATTGAATTTCCGTAGGTAGGGCCAGAATATTTTATTCATCAATTCCTGGAACGTTGACGGAGCATTAGTGAGGCCAAAGGGCATGACCAAAATTTCATAGTGGCCATCATGTGTTTGGAAAGCCATTTTAGGGATATCATCCTCACAAACCCAAATTTGGTGATACCCAGAATGAAGATCCAACTTGGAGAAAAAATGAGTGCCATAAAGCTCATCAAGAAGCTCATTAACAATAGGAATTAGAAACTTATCCTTGATTGTGATGTGATTAAGTGCTCAGAAGTCAATGCAGAGGTGCCATGACCCATCTTTTTTATGGACAAGAAGAATTGGTGAAGAAAAGGATCTGGTACTAGGGCAAAGAATAGCTTGCTTCAATAAGTCTCGAATGAGCATCTCAATCTCTGTCTTTTAGTGATATGGGAAATGGTAGGGCCTGATGTTGGGAGGAACACTTCTAGGAAGGAGCTAAATACGGTGGTCGTCTGGTCGTGAAGGTGGCAATCCCACTGGTTTGGCAAAGACACATGCATACCTATCTAGAATTCATTGTAGATCAGAAGGAGTAGTGGAGACCACTGATGGTTGCATCTGAATGGAATGGAGCTAAGCGTTGACACCATGTGAATTCTTCTTAAGAAGTTTTTTCATGCGATGTGAACTTATGATACTGAGAGACCCCGGTTGTAACCCCTTCAATGTGTGTTTTTTCCCATTGTCTGAAAATTGCATCCATAGTTTAGCAAAATCCCATAAGATGGGTCCAAGTGTGTGTAACCATTAGGCACCCAAAACCACATCACATCTGCTTAAGGGCAAGGAAAACATGTCAGAGCACAGGTTATAATCTCTAATCGAGATATGCACATTGTGACACTTCCCTTTGCAAGGTAGTGTTCTCCCATTAGCAATCATGACTTCAAAGCTAGAGCAAGGATGGACAAAACAATTAGCCTGTTTAGTGATCTGAGGGTCAATGAAGTTATGAGTGCTACCAGAATCAATGAGTATTGTAAGAGGGAGCTTCTTGAAGTAACCCTTGGCCTGCATGGTTTTTGGGGTGGTGATTCCTGCTAAAGCATGGAGAGAGATCTCTAGGTGGTCTTCCTGAGAAGTAGGGTCAACAAATGGCTACTGAGTTTCAACCTGATCATCTACTATATCCTGAGCATTGGCATAAACTTTAGTTTCAGGAAGAGAATCCACATCCAAGAGATAGAGATTTTTCTCAACACATCTATGTCCCTGAGTGAATTTCTCATCACAATTATAACAAAGCCCTTTTTCCCTATGTGCCCGCATCTCTCCTTCAGGTAAATGCTTGATAGGAGCTGTTCTAGGAGCTAGCATTATTTGAGGTCTTTGGGAAACCATATTTTTGAGGAACAAAATTGGATTTGGATCGTTGTTGAGCTGTGATCTTGCCCTCTACCAACTTAGCCAACCCTATGCCTTCCATCATTGTGCTGGGATGGAACATTTTAACCTCAAATCGAATTGCATCCTTTAGACCACTGACAAAACAACTCCTGAAGAATTCATAGACAATCCCTCTATGTGATTGGCCCATTTTTCAAATTCTATCTAATATTCTCACAATGCCTGTTTGGCAAAGTTTGGGACTGTGTTGACATCAAAAGTATTATGCAAACTAAAATATTATTCTATCTGATATATTTAGCCAATCGGATCATCACCATTGAAGTGAGGAAAATCAAGCTTCAGCCCATGAAAATTACTGGAAGAAGAGAACCAAGAGTGTGCAGAAGACTCTGACTACCATCTATTGTTCATGGCTGAATGCTGAAGATTAAGGCCGAGAATATTTTCATCCAAATCTTGGAGTTTGGTCTTCAGGGCTGCAAGTTCATCCTCCATTTTTTTGCTCCTATGCGGGTGACAACCATAACCAGGAGTTTTATTTATTTTTATTTTTTGGGAAAGGGTAGAAAAACAAATACAAAAACTTTTTTAGTAAAGGAAAATTTGGATTTGGGAAAAACTCCGATGGGTAGATGGGGTTTGACTAGGTTTTGGATACTTTCTAAGAGAAAGGGAAGCAGAAAATGGGGATTTCAGGAGCAAGGTTGAAGAATGGGAAAATTTGTCCAAGAGGGACAAAGGAGCAAAAATATGAAATGAACACTGTGGTTAAATTTGAAGGATATTGGGTGAGAATCAAAGAAGTTATTGCAAACCCTAAAAATAGACAAATGTGGGATTTTTGACTTCGATAAGTGGAATTTGGGATAGGGTCCTCAAGGAAGGAAATATGCAGGTGAATTTTGAGAGGAAACAGAGCTAAAGTAAGGAAGATATTGATAGGGAGGACTCTAGGCTGCCTGCTTCTGCATCCTGTAGGTGTACAAGACTGTTTGACAACTCTAGCCTCCCTACCAATTCAAAGTGCTAACAAACATCTTTCTACACAAAAATGTCAGCTAAATTCCTCAACTCTTTGCAGAGATGGAAAACTCTATTTCTCTACTTGGTGTGGGACACATACCTTGTCCTCACTGCTTCCAAGATGCTGCCTCAATGGCACATAACTTTCTGAGCTTGTTGCCCACCCTTCTCACTCTGTTCAAGGGTTTGGACTACTTGGTGCTCACTTTCTTTCTCTCTATTTCCCACCCCTACAAGTCTTATTTCCTACTTGTTTATCTAGCCGGACTCCTTACTGAGCTCGCCTAGAACAAGCATGCATTGCCTCTAGCCAGCAATCTGACCACCCCACAAAAGAAAAACAAACAAAAAGCATGGCTCTACTTGATGACCTCCATACTGTATAGTGGAACTTGAGGAATCATCAATACAAAGTCATGGTTTGCAAAAGAGAACAAAATTGTAGAAAATAGAAATGACTAATCTACTTCAGAATGATAAACTGAAAAATAGAACATAATATACAAATGGTCGAACTGCTGTATTTTATTATTATTCAAAAACTCTTTTACATCAAAATGCTTCACCATCAAAAACCTTCTTTTGATTCTTCTGCTCAACTCCCTTACAGAAAGAATGCTACATCTTATATATTTGCTCATGTCCGTTACAGGACGGTTTAGTTTCTAGACCTGTTTGTTTTCCTAACTGTCAGTTCAGTTCTGCAGTTTCTTGGCTGTTGCTTTTCTCACCGCTTTCCTTTTTAATCTCCGTCACCAAATCATGCCTATCGGTTAGATTTTCATCATTTCTACCGATCATATAACCATACGCTAATATAATAATTATCGGCTAGACTCTAACCATCGGTGTAGCCTTCTATTCGCTCCCCGATTATGCTTCTCATGCCGACGGCCATCCATAATGAAAAACTATTGAACCATTGAACTTCAACAGCGAGGTTCAATCACGTGGTTCAACGGTGAGGTTCAACCTCCAAACAAGTGACCGACGCTTTCCACTCCACCATTCAATATGCATGAACTCGTTGAACCATTGAACTTCAACAACAAGGTTCAACCGCGGGGTTCAACGAAGAGGTTCAACGGTGCGGTTCAACTGTTGAACAAAATGACCAACGATTCCATTCTTTACAAAGCAGAATTATAAGACTGTTGAACCTTTGAACCTTGGCGTGGGGTTCAACCGTGAGGTTCAACGAAAAGGTTCAATGGCACAGTTCAACCGTTGAACAAATGCCGCACCTTCAAACATACATTCACTAACTTGAATTTCACTTGGCTCAAAGGCCGATCAAAAACAAAATGCTTCTCCCGCTAATGCATTTTTAGAAAACTCGAAGAAAACTCGAAAAACTCCAAAGACAAAAACACAAGCTGCAAACTTAAAATTGACAAACCAAAAAAACTATGTACGATTGCATTGAGCCTTGGTGCTCCTGCACCATACTCCCCCTATGCGGAAAGAAGCTAGGTCACCTCTGGTGACAATGAGGCAAAATCAATGCCCCTCTTTTTGAACTCTGACTCTGCAACCCAGGTAGCTTCTGCTTCAGGCAACTGCTTCCACTTGACTAAATGCTCCATGTAGACACCATGTCTAGTTTGCTTCTGTACTCTGGAATCTAGTATTCGCTCTGCCTGTAGTTTGGGTTTTAGTGGCAAAGTCACATCCCTGACTGTCTGTTCCTTCTCTAAAATGGATCCATTTGCTGCTGACTGAGGACCCCTGTATTGCACCAGGTCGTGGACATTAAACACTGGTGAGATTGCCAAGTCTTCTGGCAATTCAATTCTGTAGGCATTATTTCCATACTTGTTCAGGATTCTGTAAGGGCCAATTCTCCTCATCTGTAGTTTGGTTGTCATTCATTTTTGCATTCTGGCTTTGTTCAAGTGCACCATAACCAGATCACCAACCTCAAACTGAATATCCCTTCTGTGGGCATCTACTCTGTCCTTGATCTTCTATGTGTTCTCTTTCAAGGTTTTCTTCACCTGCTCATGCACTTCTTTCATGGATTGTGCAAAATCCTCTGCATGTCCACTTCTGTTCTCCATGTTTCCCATATTCCTAAGCTCACATACACCTCTGGGATGCATTCCATAGACTATTTCGAATGGACTCTTACAAGTAGTCCTATTCACACTATCATTATAGGCAAATTCTGCCTGATGAATGACAAGATCCCAACTCTGTCCATATTCTTTGGTTATACACCTTAACAGGTTGCCCAATGTCCTATTTACCACCTTTGTCTGACCATCTGTCTGTGGGTGATATGCTGAACTGAATGACAAATTTGTTCCCAATCTCTGCCACAATGTTTTACAGAAATGCCCCATGAATTTAGCATCTCTGTCAGACACAATACTTGCTGGAAGTCCATGAATTCTGATCACTTCTTTGAAAAACAAGTGTGCTATATGACTGGCATCATGAGTCACTTTACAGGGAATGAAATGACTCATCTTGCTAAACCTGTCCACAACTACATAAATGCTATCATAACCAGTCTTAGGCTTAGGAAAACCAACTACAAAATCCATACTTACACATTCCCATGGCCTGGAAGGAATGGGTAAGGGTTGGTATAGTCCTGCATTTGAAGTGGTTCCCTTGGCCTTCTAACATACGATACATTGCTCTACATACCTTATGATGTCTCTGTGCATCCTTGGCCAATAATAGAACCTTTGGACTAGCTCTAGTGTCTTATTCAGACAAAAATGGCCACTCAGACTACCATTGTGCTTCTCCTATATGAGATTTTCCCTCATAGATCCTCTTGGCACACATAATTGTCCACCTTTGAATAGCAATCCCTGCTGTAAGGTGAAATCTACAAATTCACTGTGAAAGTGAATCTCAAAATCTTGACATACCTTGTATGCCTCAGCAAAATCTTCATCATCTCTATAGAGATCCTTGAAGTCTTCAACTCCAATGCTCTTCAATTGCACTTCCTGCACTATGACCAATCTTCTGCTCAAAGCATCTGCAACTCTGTTTAGCTGCCAACTTAATTGTAAAGGTATAAGATTGCAAGTACTCCATCCATTTGATATGCCTACTGCTTAACTTATCCTATGAGTTTAGAAAACTCAGAGCTTGGTTATCTATGTAGACAACAAATTCTTTAGGCAGGAGATAATGTCTCCACTTCCTCAATGCTTGGACTAGAGCATACAACTCTAAGTCATACGAAGAGTACTTACTCTTTGCTTCATTCAGCCTCTTACTAAAAAAGGCTACAGGTCTATTTTCCTGATTTAGCACTGCTCCTACAGCTATATTACTTGCATCACATTCAATAGTAAATAGCTTATCAAAACTAGGCAACAATAAAACAGGTTGTGTTGCTACCTCTTTCTTCAACCTTTCAAAACTTCTATCTACAACTGATGTCCATCTGAATTTTGCTTTCATTCCACCCTTAATTGTATCCAACATGGGTGCACATATTCCACTAAAATTTCTGATAAACTTTCTGTAAAACTGGGCTAAGCCATGAAAACTCCTCACCTCTGTGGCTGCTCTGGGAGTAGGCCAGCTCAATATGGCTTCTACTTTGGACTTGTCCATCTTCAACTCTCCCTGGGACACCACAAAACCAAGGTATACCAATTCCTGCTTCATGAATTCACACTTCTCCAGATTGATGGTTAGTTGTTCATCATGTAATATTTGCAAAACAGTATTTACATGTTCTAGATGTTCTTCCTTGGTCTGACTAAAAATTAGAATATCATCTAGAAAAACAACAACAAATTTACCAATGTAATCCTTTAGGACTTCATTCATGAGTCTCATAAAGGTACTGGGTGCATTTGATAGACCAAATGGCATAACAAGCCACTCATACAGTCCTTCTATGGTCTTGAAGGCTGTCTTCCACTCATCTCCTTCCTTGATTCTTATTTGGTGGTAACCACTCTTCAGGTCTATCTTGGTGAAATACTTTGCTTTTCCAATACAATCCATGAGATCTTCAATTCTGGGAATTGGGAATCTATACCTTATAGTTATCTTGTTCATGGCTCTGGCATCTATGCATAATCTCCATGATCCTCCTTTCTTAGGTGCCAACACTGTGGGCACTGCACAAGGACTAATACTCTTCCTGATCAATCCTTGATCTAGCAACTCCTGCACTTGCCTGGAAATCTCTTTGTGCTGATCTGGAGTCATCTTGTAAGGTGCCTTATTTGGCAAAGATGCCCCTAGAATCTGGTCTATCTGATGGCTTATTGCTCTATGTGGAGGCAATGTGGCTGGTGTACCATCACTGATTATGCCTTTATACTTCTCCAGAATAGGCTGCACTTCTTTGGGAATCTCTGTCTTCTTATCCTGCTGTCCTTCTTTTGGTTTTACTATGATGGCATAACCAATACCATCCTCTTTAAGAGTACTCAGAAACTCTTTTCCACTCACAACCAAGATATTAGGACTCTTTGTCTAAACTACATCTTCATCCTCCAATGACTGAATCTTATAGGTGACACCATCTTTCTGAAAAGAATAGGCATTCTTCTCACCATCATGTACTGCTTTTCGGTCATACTGCCATGGTCTGCCCAATAAGAGATGGCATGCATCCATGGGTAGTATATCACATAATACCTTATCCTTATAGCCACCTATATTAAACTCTACCCAACTTTGTTCATTCATTACCACATGTTGACCCTTATTCAACCATGTGACTCTATATGGGTTTGCATGAGTAATTCTTTTCAAATTCAGTTTTCTAACTGCCTCATCAGAAATAATATTATCAATAGATCCTAAGTCTATGATAATTTTACATACCTTATTCAAAATCTTGCACTTGATTCTGAATAGTGCTCTCCTCTGGTTTGGTTCAGACTTTACTGGTTCCTTCATCAAAGTTCTCCTTATCATCAGGTTCTCTCCATCTTCTGAGTTCAGATTGACCTCAGGTAACTGGCTGCTGGATGCATTATCTTGGACATAGTGATTTCTCTTATCACCTCCTTGAGAAGAGGATGTGGCCTTTTCTAGACACCTATATGCTGGATGACCTAGATTGCCACAGTTGTAACACTTCATGTTGGTGAAATAGGATCCTCTACCTAATCCTCCTGACCTTCCTCTGTTAGATCCTCTTCCTCTGTGGTTTCCTCTACCACTCAACTCCCCACTCTGCTTTGTGAGTTTGGATTCTACTTGGGATCTATTGTCAGCATTCCTTCCACCAAAACCTCCTCTGTGTCCTCTGTTATCTCTGTCTCTTCCTCTTCCTCTACTATTTGAGTCTTGTTTCCTCTTGTTCTTTTCCTCCACTTTTAGTGCTAGCTGATAGCATTTTTGCACTCTTATCGGACACAACAAACTGATTTCTCCTTGTATATTCCACTTTAGACCATTAAGGTACCTTGCTACCTTTATGCTTTCATCCTCCATTACTTTGGATCTTAAGCATAGCTTTTGGAATTCTTCAGTGTATGCACTGACATCTAATTCCTTCTGTCTCAGATTTTGTCTCTTCTTGTGCAACTGTATTTCATAATCTTCTGGCATATATGCTTCTTTGATTTTAGCTACCATTCCCTTCCAAGTAGCTATGGGCTTCTTATCTTCTTTTGCTCTTTCAGTCTGCACAAATTTCCACCAGGTTAAAGAAGCTCCCCTAAGTCTGGATTTGGCCACCTTTACTTTCTATGCCTCGCTTACACCATCACATTCAAAGTGATTTTCAAGTCCTTCTATCCACTCCATGACCAAATTTGGGTCCAGTTTCCCACTGAAAAGTGGTACTCCTTCCAATGTTTTACCACTCATTACTTTCAAAGCTTTCAAGAATGGTTCTTCTTCCAACTTAGGATCAGGTGTGGGCTCTTCATCTTCTATAGATACACCTTTCCCTTTATCCTTAGAATATTTAACTCTTTGGCTAACTTCTTTAGTCTTTTACAACATTAAGCCTAGCTTACTCTCCATTTCTGCTAGTCTTTCTTGTAGGAGTCTATTCTCCTCTTCTTGATCCTCAACCTTCTTTGCTAACTCTGCATTAGTCACCATTTTCTTGGATGAACTAACAGACTCACTTGAACTCGGTGATGACATACAACTCTTCTATTCCTATCTAGGAATAACCCAAATCTTACTGCTCTGATACCAATTTGATAGGGATGACTCTAGGCTGCCTGCTTCTGCATCCTGTAGGTGTACAAGACTGTTTGACAACTCTAGCCTCCCTACCAATTCAAAGTGCTAACAGACATCTTTCTACACAAAAATGTCAGCTAAATTTCTCAACTCTTTGTAGAGATGGAAAACTCTATTTCTCTACTTGGTGTGGGACACATACCTTGTCCTCACTGCTTCCAAGATGTTGCCTCAATGGCACATAACTTTTTGAGCCCGTTGCCCACCCTTCTCACTCTGTTCAAGGGTCTGGATGGCTTGGTGATCACTTTCTTTCTCTCTATTTCCCACCCCTACAAGTCTAATTTCCTACTTGTTTATCTAGCCAGACTCCTTACTAAACTTTCCTAGAACAAGCATGCATTGCCTCTAGCCGGCAATCCGACCACCCCACAAAAGAAAAACAAACAAAAAGCATGTCTCTGCTTGATGATCTCCATACTGTACAGTGGAACTTGAGGAATCATCAATACAGAGTCATGGTTTGCAAAAGAGAACAAAATTACAGAAAATAGAAATGACTAATCTACTTCAGAATGATAAACTGAAAAATAGAACAGAATATACAAATGGTCGAACTACTATATTTTATTATTATTCAAAAACTCTGTTTACATCAAAATGCTTCGCACATCAAAAACCTTCTTTTGATTCTTCTGCTCAACTCCCTTATAGAAAGAATGCTACATCTTATATATTTGCTCATGTCCGTTACAGGACAGTTTAGTTTCCAGACCTGTTTGTTTTCCTAACTGTTGGTTTAGTTCTGCAGTTTCTTGGCTGTTACTTTTCTCACCACTTTCCTTTTTAATCTCCATCGCCAAATCATGCCTATCGGTCAGATTTTCATCATTTCTACCGATCATATAACCATACGCCGATATAATAATTATCGGCTAGACTCTAACCATCGGTGTAGCCTTCTATTCGCTCCCCGATCATGCTTTTCATGCCGAAGGCCATCCATAATGAAAAACTGTTGAACCATTGAACTTCAACAGCGAAGTTCAATCGCGTTGTTCAACAGTGAGGTTCAACCTCCAAACAAGTGACCGACGCTTTCCACTCCACCATTCAATATGCATGAACCCGTTGAACCATTGAACTTCAACAGCGAGGTTCAACCGCGGGGTTCAACGAAGAGGTTCAATGGCGTGGTTCAACCGTTGAACAAAATGACCAATGATTCCATTCTTTACAAAGCAGAATTATAAGACTATTGAACCTTTGAACCTTGGCGCGGGGTTCAACGAAAAGGTTCAACGGCATGGTTCAACCGTTGAACAAATGCCGCACCTTCAAACATACATTCACTAACTTGAATTTCACTTGGCTCAAAGGCCGATCAAAAAAAAAAATGCTTCTCCTGCCAATGCATTTTCAGAAAACTCGAAGAAAACTCAAAAAACTCCAAAGACAAAAACACAAGCTACAAACTTAAAATTGACAAACCAAAAAAACTATGTATGACTGCATTGAGCCTTGGTGCTCCTACACCAGATATGGTGAAAAATAGAATTTTTTTTTTCTAGAAATGATCTGCCAACTGCTCTAGATGGATTCAATCTGTGATTTGCTAGTTGTCAATAGATATGGACCCAAAGTATGTTCAGCTTCCTAAAGGTTCAGGGGAGTCACTCAGCCAGCAATATTGTCTAATGGCTTGCGTATTGGGGCAGTACCCCTCACTCCACGACTTAGGTAAAACTAATAACTGCTTTGCCACAAATGACAGCTCTTGGTTTACCTCACAGATGGGAACTAGTCAATCAAGTAGGGGCCATTGCCCTTTTCACTGGCAGGTCCTCTCAATGGGTCAGTTATTTTGGGGTTCCTATGGTACTCCTCACAATGAGTTTTAGGGCTATATGCCTAGGCACTTCCCACAGTTAAGTGGATAGGGATATTCTCTGATCCAAATCTACAATTGAAATGAATAATACAGATGCAAAAAATAAAGAACTACTGTAATAATCATAGTGTCTGGAGGCCACTATAGAAAGAAAAACATTCAGTAGAAATTCCACTCAGTGAGCCCAAGAAAGCACTCTAATACCAGATGAGAGGAACCTCCTGCAACAATATAATGAAAAATGCATGAAATAACAAAAATAGCAGAAACACAGAAGGAATTTATTGATCGCAGGCCACTTCGAGGGGGCAACCTCCTTTGAGCAAACTCAATACAATAAATTCGTGGATGCCTTCATTGGCCTCAACACGTACTTATATACTAAGTCTAATCTAAACAACTATTACTTCCCATGAATGTGGGATAATAAAATATACTCATGGGATGACTTACAAAGCATATGCATCCAAAAGTAATATACTAACAAAGTAAAGAGAAGGGTTAAACAAAGGTTCCTAACAATTTGGTTGTTTTTTGTTTGCAGAGCTTGTGTAGATATCATGACTACATCCATTGTTGCTTCTACCTCTTGGTTGGACATTGAAAAGTTCAATGGGATGGGGTACAAATTGTGGAATTTAAATATGGAGGATTTTCTTGAAGAAAGAAATTAATGGTTGGCTATTATTAAAGAGAAGAAATCTGACGATGTTGCTTGAGATGAGCTGGATAGACTAGATAAAAAGGCATGAAGTACAATCTAACTGTGTCTGGCAGGTTCTATTCTACTAAATGTTGTGATTAAAAAGTCTGCACATATCTTGCGGAAGCATCTGGATGAGATCTACCAAGCCAAGAGTATGGTAAACAAGATTTATTTAAAGTGTAAAATATTTTCCATGAAAATGCAAGAGGGTGAATAAGTTCCAGAGCATTTGAATTAGTTTAATTTGTTATTGAGTCAACTAGCATCTGTAGATGTTGATGTGAATGAGGAAAATCTAAATGAATATTGCTTCTTTGTTCTTTACCTGAGTCATGGGAGAATGTTATTTTGGCTATCACTACTAACCTCACAGATCCAAAGTCAGATGCTCTTGTTTCAATTGTATTGTCATAGGAATTGAGGAAGAAATGTTTAAATAGTTCAAGGGATGCTCTCAGTGTCAAGGGAAGGTCTATGGAAAGAGTACCAAAAAGAGATCAAAAGGGGTTTAAAGACAAGTCTAAGGGTCATTCTAAGACTCCTATAAAGAAGAACAGAGTCAATTGTTGCAACTGCAGAAAATAGGACATGAAAAAGGAATGTAGAAACCTAAAGAAATAATAGGATTCCACTACTGATAAGTCTTCGAATGCAGGTGATGAGGTTTTAGTTTCTATATGTAATGTTGTTTCCCATGATCATTGGTTGCTTGACTTAGGATGCTCGTACCACATGACTCCACATAAAGAATGGTTTTCCACATACGAAGAGTATGATGTAGGAAATGTGTACATCGAGGACAACTCTACATATCCTATTTTTTGACGAGGGAAAATAACGTTATGTTTCAGTGATGGGAGAATAAAATTACCAAAGGTTTTTTTATTCTTTAAGTACATTTTCTATTTATAACTATTGACTATGTTAGTAATTGTTTAAGAAATAGTGTAAGTCTTTCATTGATAATCATGGGGAATTTTGGATACAATAGGGATAACTATGTATGATGATGAATCACTTAGCCACCCATGTGGGTTGTGTTGCTAAAAGGTAGTAACCACTTGAACAACCATCAGAATATAATGTCATTTTCAAGATTATAGATGAGGTGCATTATGACTCTTTAAACCCTCCTAAGGCACTGATCACTGAGGATTCTACCTCCCTACTTCACCAATTTCATAAATAAACCAAGTATGCAAGAAATTTAACTGTATAAGTTATAACTTTCCCCATTCATACTGAAACTTCAAAAGATTTGAGGATTATGGTAAAAAAGGATTAAAACCCTAGATGTCCTCATTATATTGTATGAATTTTCTATCTTCATAGATGTTGTCTACATTTTCTCTGAGTATCCTAATGTTAGAAATGAAGATGCAAACCACACAATGGAAATCTAATTCAAACCTTATTAATGTCCTCTAAATAATGTAGAATCAATGGAGATTGCAACAAAAATAAAACCCACTACACAAAAACAACATGCATTCAGAACTGAACACATAACATAGTATGTAACGTGGAGAAGACCTTTTTGGGTAAAAAACTCCACCAAGAAAAGAGGCTCCAAGCTGTATTATCTTCAAATATGAGATTACAATACATGCACTTCCTCTTCTTTTGTCTTCAATCCAGCGGTGCCTGTTACTCTCAACTTTGCCAAAAAATGTAGTACAAATATCCTTATAAATGGGGGTTGCCTTCTAGGAAAAGAAAACTGACATAATATCGATTGTTAGATCTGTGACCTAATGACAAACAGTTCAGATTTACAATGATAAAATATAAATAAAATTTGGCTTTGGGGACACTGCCACTAAGCCCCGTTGGGGAGTGCAGCCCCTTGGACCCCCCCATTGGGGGGATGATCCCCTTGGACCCCTCTTAGGGGGAAACCCACATGTGACCCCTGTCATAGATGAATTAGCGTCGGGGACCGGATATAAACATGCGGCTGAAACAAGATCGTTGCTGGTGAAACCTTGCATCCCTTATGGGTGATTTACAAACAATAATAGGAATAATAAATTACATAGAATTTACATGGTTGAGGGAACCCTAATCCTAACATTCTCCCACTTGACATCATACAATGTAAATACCCATAGGAAAACCATAAAATAATCAAGCACTAGAAGTAAGACCCATGGCCTCTCTACACCAAACAAATTTCTCTATGCTCACAAGCTTGGTCAAAGCATCTGTAACATTCTCCTAAGTGTTTACCTTCTTTAGCTCAATCTATCTATTTGCAACCATTTGTTGAACAAAGTGATACTGTACATCAACATGCTTAGTCTGAGCATGATACATAGGATTCTTAGCTAAACAAATAGCACTCTGGCTATCACAACCAATCTGAATGACCCTACAATCAAAACCAATACCTGCACACAATCATCTCAACCAAATTATCTCCTTTGAGACATGGGTAGCAGCCATATACTCTACTTTAGTGGTGGACAAACCAACTGTAGGATGCCTTTTGCTCATCCAACTTACTACTCCACCAAACAAAGTAAACACATAGCCACTAGTGGATCTTTAACTAATGAAGTCACCTACCTAATCTACATCAACAAATCCCTATATATCGAAAGTTTTATCAGCACTGTCAATACTAAAATAAACCAAACAGTAATCAAGAGTACCTGCTAGATATCTAAACACCCTCTTTGCATAATTCAAATGTTGTCTACTAGGGTTAGACATAAATCTGCTCAAAAACTCCCATTGCTTGGGCAATATATGGCCTAGTGCAAACCATTGCATACATCAAACTCTCTACAACACTAGCATATGGCACATTAGACATATCCTCTAAATCATCCTCATTCTTTGGAATCATATCTAATGAAAGCTTAGTACCAATGGGTAAAGGAACTCTAACTGGGTTACAGTCATGCATACTAAATCTCTGTAAAATGGTATTCACATACTTACTCTATGATAGCCAAAGCTTTCTGTTACCTCTATCCCTTTCGATCTCCATCCCCAAAATATACCTAGCAGCTCCAAGATCTTTCATTTTGAATGCATCTAAATGTTGGGCTTTCAACTTATTGATTATACCCTTAATCTTGTTGAAAAATAACATGTCATCAACATACAATGCAATGATCAAAATAGAATCATCAATACAATGAATGTAAATAGAGTGATCATTCTCACTTCTAACAAAACCCAATTTCAACACAAATGAATCAAACTTTTGGTACCACATTCTAGGAGACTGTTTTAGACCATAAAGAGACCTCTTCAATCTGCAAACCCAATGTTCTTTCCCTTTTACCTCAAATCCTATAGGTTGTTGCATGTAAATTTCTTCGTCATGATCTCCATGCAAAAATGCAATCTTAATATCTATTTGCTCTATTTCCCAATCAAAAGCTACATCAATGGATAAGTGAAATCTGATAGAAGTTAATTTAGCAACAGGAGAGAATATTTCACTGAAATCAACTCCCTTTCTTTGGGAGTAGCCCTTGGCTACTAGTCTAACCTTGTACTTCTCCAATAAATCATCTGCTCTAAACTTCTTCTTGAAGACCCACTTGCATCCTATGGCCTTTCTTCCTTTGGGAAAATGAACAAGATCTTAGGTGTTGCAAGAGTCTAAAGCCATCATCTCCTCCTACATGGCTAACTACCAAGACTCACTATCATCTATAGGATCTAGGCTCATCGTTAGTACTCAGTAAAGCAAATACACATCCAAAATCTGGTGGACTATACCTGTCAACTGTGTTTCCTTGTCTTGTGAATCTTCTCAGAGGAGGATTAATAGACATTTCAGGGTCTTCTACATGCTCGTATGTACCAAGTTCTTCTGTCACAACAAATTCTTTTTTGATCAAAACTTTGACTCAAATCTTCTTCTACTTCTTCACCCCCCAATCCATCATTATGTTCTTCTTGAGGTGCATCTTTATGCTCTAATTCAAAGTACACTCTCTTCATTGTTTCATCTTTTTCCTTTGGCTCTTCAGGTTCTGAAATAACACTAGGTTCCCTAAAAATAACATCTCTAGAATAGATAATCTTTTAGGTTAGTGGATTCCAAAGCTTATAACCTTTTATATTATCATCATATCTAATGAAAGTACAATTTTCAGCTTTTGGATACAACTTAGTTCATTTTTCTTTAGGTACATGAACATAAACCTCATAGCCAAATACCCTAAAATGTGAAACAAAAAGGTTTCCTACCTTCCACACTTCATAAGTAGTTGAAACAAAAGCCTTATAGGGAGATCTGTTAACTAAGTAGTTTACAATACACACAATTTTTGCCCAAAAGCATTTGCTCAACTGTGATTCACTCAACATACTTCTGGCTCTTTCCATTATTTTTTGATTCATCCTTTCTATCACTCAATTCTACTATAGTGTATATGGAGTTGTCTTCTAACAATACTTGCATGCTTACATAATTCATCCAATTCCTTATAATAGTATTCCACTCCATTGTTAGATCTCAAAACATTTACCGTATAATTTGATTTTTTTCAACTAAAGCTTTAAATTCCTTAAACTTAGTGAAAACTTCATATTTTTAATGCATAAAATAAATCTAGGTAAACCTTGAGACATCATCAATCAAGGAAACAAAATATCTAGATTTTCCAATTGATTCAACATCCACTAGACCAAAAACATCTGAATGAATAAGTTCCAATTTATCATTAGATTTATTACTGCTTGAAGGAAATGGAGATCTATTCTATTTTTCAAACACACAACATTCACAAAATTTGAAACTCTCATCAAAATAGGATAAATTGTCTAACAATTATTTATTTAATATAGTCTTTAAACTAGACTGACGTATGTGGCCCAGTCTATGGTGCCATAGCATACATGTATTTTCAGTATTAGCCTCAGATGCATAAGAGACATTACAAATAATAGTGGCTTCTAGTTTAAACAGAGTTCCCAATCATTTCCCTTTTGCTAGCACCAAGTTTCCTCTCACCAATCTGCAACCATGCTTATCAAATGTCACATGCATTCCCAAATCATTCAACTTTGAAACAAAAATAAAATTTCTAGCCAATCTAGGAACATGCAAAACACCAAGGAGGGTTTTAATTCTCCCATCACTGAAACACAACATTACCTTCCCTTGTCCAAAATAGGATATGTAGAGTTGTCCCTGAGGTACATGTTTCCTCCATCATACTCTTCATATGTGGAAAACCATTCTTTATGTGGATTCATGTGGTATGAGCATCCTAAGTCAACCAATCAATGATCATGAGAAACAAAATTACATGCATAATGTAAAACCTCATCACCTGCATTCAAAGACTTATTAGTAGCAGAATTTCATTATTTCTTCAGGTTTCTACATTCTTTTTTCACATGTACTCTCTTTCTGCAGTTTCAACACTTAACTCTGTTCTTTTTTCTAGGAGTCTTAGAATGACCCTTGTCTTTGGACACTTCTAATCTCCTTTTGGTCCTCTTTCCTTAGACCTTCCCCTAATACTGAGACCATCCCCTGAACTATCCAAACTTTTCTTCCTTAATTCCTATGATAGCAGAACTAAAACAAGAGCATCCAATTTTGGATCTGAGATTAGCAGTGATAGCCAAAATAACATTCTCCCATCACTCAGGCAAAGAATAGAGAAGCAATATACATTTATCTTCCTCATTCATTTCAACATCTATAGAAGCTAGTTAACTTAATAACAAATTAAATAAATTCAAATGCTCTGCAACTAATTCACCCTCTTTCATTTTAATGGAAAATAACTTACGCTTTAAATAAATATTATTTACCATACTCTTGGCTCGGTAGACCTCACTCAGAGGCTTCTACAAGCTATGTGAAGATTTCTTAGTTGCAACATTTAGTAGAACATAATCTGCAAGACACGGCCGTATTGTACCTCATGCCTTTTTATCCAATCTTTCCCACTCATCAAGAGCAACATCATCAGCTTTCTTCTCTTTAGTAACAGCCAACCACTAGTTTCTTTCTTCTAGCTAATCCTCTATTTTTAGCTTCCACAATTCATACACCATGCCATTGAACTTTTCAATGTCCAACCAAGAGGTAGAAGCAACAGTGGATGAATCTATGATATCTACATGAGATCTGCAAGCAAACAGTAACCAAATCTCCAACTACAGCTAAAAAACCTTCACACTACCACCCAAGAATCAAAACTAGCCAGGCTCTGATACCAAATGTTAGAAATGAAGGTTAAAACCACACACTGGAAATCTGATTCAAACCTTATTAATGTCCTTTAAATAATGTAGTATCAATCGAGATTGCAATAGAAATAAAACCCACTACATAGAAATAACATGCATTAAGATCTGAACACATAACACAGTATGTAAGATGGAGAAAACCCTTTTGGGTAAAAATCTCCACCAAAAAAAGAGGATCCAAGTTGTATTGTCTTCAAATATGAGATTACAATACATGCACCTCTTCTTCTTCTGTGTTTAATCCAATACTGCCTGTTGCTCTCAACTCTACCAAAAAAAACTGTAATACAAATATCCTTATAAAAGGGGGTTGCTTTCGAGGGCAAAAAAAATGACATAATATCAACTGTTATATGCATGACCTAATGACGAAAGGTTGCAGATGAATTAGCATTGAGGACCAGATATAAACATGTGGCTAAAATAAGATCATTGCTGGTGAAACCTTTCATCCCTTATGGGTGATTTACAAGCAATAATAGGAATAATAAATTACATAAGATTTACAAGGTTGATGGCACCTTAATCCTAACACATAAGACAAAATAATTTCCTAGAGACACTCACCTTGGCCTTGTAGAACCTAAATTCTAGGAGAGAGTAATCCTTTTACTTATCATTTGTTGGCCAACCATCCATCAACCTTGAGCATAGAGCTTTGAAACCTCTTAGAGATTGCTTGCTACATGTTGGAGAACCAACACACCCATTATAGTTACATTAGATTCTTGCAATAAAAATAACTATTTAATTAATCTGCCACTAACTATTAGTTTATTCATCAAATACTTTAGGGTAGAGTGATTTGTGTACACAGTTACCTTGTATCCTTTAATGTATTGTCAAAATTTATTAATAACCTTAATTACTACAAGGAATTCTCATTTTGTAGTGGTATAGTTTTGTTTTGTAGGAGTTAAGTTTTTGTTGATAAAGTACATGGCATATTTCACTCCTCCTTTGTCTTCCTAATCTAGTACTACTCCAATTGCATCACTGGAGCCATCTATGTAGATGTAGAATGGTAATGATTTATTTAGGTTTTTAGATCCATGCACATGTTAATTTCTCCATTTCTCTTTCTCATAGGGACTAAGTTTTAGACCCATGTTGAATGCTTGATTGAGTATATCATCTTTCCACTTACCAACTTGTTGAGTTTAGGCCTAATCATTAATTATATCTTTGGATGAATCTCAATAGTTTGTTGCATTATATTCTCATCAATTCCTTCAGTTCTTTGTAATCTTAGGCCATTATTTGATCATATTTGGTGCAAATATGGATAGAACTTTATTTTTCCTCTACAGTAGAAATAGTTGCCAAATTTAAAAACTTTCTCTAGAGCTATTTGAATTTCCCTATAATCTTTTTTATTTCCTTCAATTCTTCTTTCATTCCTACTAGCATCATCTAGGATGAATAACACTTCTAGTGTAATAATTCATCTTAGGAACTTATTTCCTTTTAAATTTTAAACTTCATCCTCATAAGCTTATTGAATCTTGGGGGATAATTCTTCTACAAATTCAGCAGTGTACTAAATCAATTGTACTATGTGAACTCATCATTCTCAAACACCATCCAATATCATTTATAATTAGGAACAATAGGCCTTATAATAAGTTTAACTGCATCCTTATTATGTAGCAAGTCCTTTAATGGATCAAATTGAGAGCCTACTAGAGTCATTCTACCTACTTTTATATTTTCTTTTCTATGAGCTACCACTACATTCACGGATATGGTAGAGAAAAGAAGATGTTTATTCGATGATGAAAGCAGATACAAGACAGTTAAATAATGTGATGAAATAGTTATGCAACAACAAAACTAATGTAACCATCAGATAGTTACGTAAACTAAACAATGTAATATGTAATTTATATTATGCTAACATTCCCCCCCTTATTACATTGTTTTAGTAAATGTACCCCCTAAATAGTTCAAATTTGATCTTACCAAGAGACTTGGTAAATATGTCTGCTATCTGAGAGTCAGTAGGGCAATACTGGAGCTGGATGTGGTGGTTCAAAACTTGGTCCCGAATGAAATGACATTTGACCTCAATATGCTTAGTTCGATGATGGAAAGATGGATTATTCACAAGTTTTAACACACCCTAATTGTCGCAATAGAGAATGGGTGACTTCTCTTTAGGAATGTCCATATCTCCCAGAATGCGATGTAACCAAATCGCTTCACACACAGCTCCTCGTGGGGTGCGATATTCAGCCTTAGTGGATGAAAGAGTAACAATAGTTTGCTTCTTACTAACCCACGAAATTGACCTAGATCCGAGATGAAAAACATAACCTGAGGTTGATTCCCTGTCATCTACAGATCTTGCATAAGCTAAGTCTGTATATCTCTATAAGAAGAACTAGTTGTTCTTCTTATATTCCAGACCATAATCAACTGTGCCTCAGATATATCTCAACACATGCTTTGCTGCAACCCAATAGAAAAGCATATGTCTAGTCTGGTGTAGGTCAAGTAGATGAGGCTCCTAACCAGTTGTCTATAGAGAGTGGCATCTACTTAAGGTGAATCCTAGAAGCGGGATAGTTGCAAACCTTTCTCCATTGGAATGGAAATAGGCTTACAGTTGACCATTCTATACTTTTCCAGGAGAGCCTTGGCATATTTCATTTGGGAGATGAATATGTGGTTCTTCTTCTTCCATATCTCCAAGCCAACACAATAATGAAGTAGCCCCAAATCTGTCATGTTGAAGGAGTTCTTGAGATCATTATTTACATCATCAATGAGACTATCTGAGCTACCAGTGAGAATAAGATCATCCACATACAAAACTAGAATGACAATCTCTGTACCTACTTTCTTAATACACAAATTAGGATTTGAGGGGCTATAGGTGAATCCATGCTGCAATAGGTGACCATCAATCTTAATGTACCATGCCCTAGGAGCTTTCTTAAGGCCATAAAGTGATTTGATGAGATGACATACCTTGTGTGGATGTTGTTCATCAACAAACCCTTTTGGCTGGGTCATATACAATTCTTCTTTGAGATCGACATTTAAGAAAGCACTCTTGACATCCATCTGTTGAAGCTTCCATCCCTTCTGTGTTGCCAATGCATAAACCATTCTGATAGTTTTGATCTTCGTAGTGGGTGCAAAGGTCTCTTCATAATCAATGCCCTCCTGTTGAGCATATCCCTTTGCTACAAGTCGTGCTTTGTACTTGTCGATAGATCCATCTACCTTGTACTTTTTTTTAAGATCTATTTGCAACCAATGGGTTTCTTCCCTTCAAGCAGATCGATAAGTTCCCATGTATGATTTTGTATTAGAGAATTATACTCTACATCCATAGCCTTCTTCCAATGAGGTTGGCTTAATTCCTTTCAAACTATGTCAGGTTCAATGTTGTCAACAATAGAACTCATGAGTGCAAGATTCACTTCATTTCTTGTCTAGCTCCTAGTTCTAATTCCTGATGAAGTGTCTACAAGAGTGTGTAGGTTAAAGTCCTTGATTGTACTTTGGACCCACTTCAGAAGTTGACTGGGTTGCCGCTGGTGTGTAATGTTTTCTAGAAGGCCCAAATCAACATACAACTCTCCTTGTAGTTCACTTTGTCTGTGAGAGTCTTCCACATGCACATCATCTAATTGTGAAAGTAATTTATGAGAAGTAGGAGGTTGTTGCTCTTCTTTTTATGACAATGAATCGAATGATGATTTATCACACACCACATCTTGACTCTCATATATCTTCCTTGTCTCAGGATCTATGAGATGATATGATTTTGATGTAATATTGTATCCCAACAATATCGACTGGAGCATCTTAGGATCAGTCTTCTTTCTCTTATTGCTAGGGATATGCATGAATGCTATGTAACCAAACACCCTTAGATGAGAAATTGAAGGATTTTGTCCAGTCCATACCTGTTCAGGTGTCTTCTATTGCAGGATCTTTGTTGGTGCCCTATTGATGAGGTATACAGTTGTACGCACTGCTTCTACCCAAAATCTTTCCTCCAACTTCGCTGTGGAGAGCATGCATAGATCCATCTCCAAGATAGTCTGATTACGACGTTCTACAACTCCATTCTGTTGGGGTGTATAGGGGGTAGTTAGGTGCTGCTTGATGCCATGATGCTTTAGGTATGCCATGAACTCCTTGGAGGTGAATTCCCCCCTCGATCTGAGTGGAGGACAAGAAGAGACTGACATGTTTCTTTAACAACCTGCTTGTGAAAGTCCTAAAAGTTGGCACAAGCTTCATGCTTCTTCTTGAGGAAGTACACCCAAGTCTTTTGTGAGAAGTCATCCATGAACAATTGGAAGTACTTATGTCCTGAAAATGAAGTAGGCATGGGTCTACATAGATCGCTATATACCAACTCAAGGCGATGTTTAGCATGGAAGCTACTAGCCTTGAACGAATCCCAGTGTTGTTTACCTGCAAGGCATCCAGGACATATAGGCAATGAATTTGAAATTGGGGCAAGTTCTCTTACCATTTGTTTGGAGCTAAGCTGATGAAAGGAGCTCACTAAAAGGTGCCCATAGCGATAGTGCCAAAGTGCAGTAGATTCTATTGTTGAAGCTGATAGAGCTACTGTAGGGGAGGAGACAACATCTAATGCAAATAGTCTATCCTTCATAAATGCTCTTGCAAGTATCATACCTTCTCTTGAGATTAGACAGGTCTTGACCCCGTCCTCCACCTAGAACTCAACTTTCAATTTCTGGTTCAGAAGCTGACTGACAGATAGCAGGTTTGTTGTCAAACTGAGAACATACATCACCTTGTTGAGGGTACAATGGCTTGTCCCAGGAGGAATGATGACCTTGCCTATTCCCGCTGCAACATACTCCTTTTTGTCAGCAATTCAAACTCTATCTCTAGTAGGTTGTTCTGTCAGTGCATCGAACAACTTGCAATTGCCTGTCATATGCTTGCTGGCACCCAAGTCTATCAACCAAATATCCCTCATGGGCTACGAGGTTTGGGAGACTAGGACTAGATTGTGATGAGTGCCACAGTTGGCTGTTTCTAGTTCATCTTCCTCTAATGCATCATCCTGTTGGGCTGCTACATTGCCTTTGTGCTTTCTGTGGTGATGACGGTGTTTGGATGGTTGAGCATCACTGTAACCAGAAAAGCCTTCTTTACTTGAATTGCCTTGTGATAAGGCATTGTACCAACAGTTGATAGTGTCATGATTTTTTTTGTTTCATATATGACACCATCGATTTGCCTTTGGAGGCTTCGACTATTGATGTTCTTGTTGTTTTTGTGGCTGCTTTCTACAAGACTTCTAATCTTTTTACTGTCTACAAATCAAGGCCTTGTCATCAAGTTCACCTTGGACTAATTGGATGGCTTCTTCCTGCTAGAACAGATTCACCAATTCATCAAATGATACCTCTTTCTTTTTGATGGTCATCATGGCGACAAAGATTTTGAACTGATATGGTAGAGCTCTCAGTGTAATTGGGACAAGTAGTTTGTCCTCCACCTTTTCTCCAAGTGCAACATGCTCAGCTCACAGTTTAGATACATGCCATAAGAGTTCCTCAACTTTCTCGCCAGTTTGCATACAAAGTGTATGTAGCTTGGACTGTAGATGGAGGATCTTCATCTGGTTCTTCGCTTGGTAGATTATGGAGAGAGAATCCCATGCTGCCTTTGATGTTTCTGCATCCCGAATGTGATGTTGGACTTCATCGGTGATGCTGAGTGTTATCAACATAAATGCTTTGGCATCAGCCTTGTCAAACTTTTGTCATTCATCTGGATCTTCTGGTCTAGTTATGTCACCAATGACGATTCCCCATAGCTCCTCAAAAATGAGAATTGTTCACATCTTTGTCTTCCATGTGGCATAATTTAGCCCTTTCAAGAGTTGAGCATCAGAAAGAAGCAATTTCGGGGCTGACATTGTTCACCACAAATATAGAAAAGACTAGTCCAGACAACAATTTTATTATTATTTTATTTGTCAATACATTCACTTTCAAGAAGAAATTGTAGCATGGAGATAAGCATGATAGGCCTATGTTGTGAGACGGGGATGCTTGTGAGTACGTTCTACCTCATCTTCGTCATTAGCATTATAACCCTCATCAAGTTTTGCTCTAATCTTCCTTGCTTGACATTGTACATCAAACTATTACAAATCAATGAATATTTAAAATTAATTGTACAATGTCAAGCAAGGAAGATTGATAGGCCATGAATGAGAGTTTCATATTCTAGAGTTTTGATAATGCAAATGAATTACAATTGATAGGCTTGCAAGTATTAACCATTTTAAGTAAATATTAAATAAACACCTACCCCAACCACAATTCTACTATTAGCGCCATCAAAATTAAATTTCGATATCTAAGATGCATCAATTCTTTTATTTAATTATTTCTAAGATGAAGGCCATTTGTTTATTAATCACATATCTTCCTAAACTAGTTTCTTTTTATAGTTGACAATCTCCTAATACTAGGTCCTAATCTATCCATAAGATATCACAATCTTCATTACTTATCCTTTTAGAAAAATGAATTTCTTCCTCAATTTATAGGGAATAAAGATCATTTTCAATTACATATGACTACTTAGAAGGGTCATGAGTCACTGGTTTATTTTCTATATGATGCATTCTCAATAGTTTGGAGTCTATCTTCATTTTGGTTCCATATCTAGTTTTTAGAAACAAATGACTATAATCTAGCAACAAGTATCCTCCTATTTTTGTAGTAAATTCTCAAGACAGGCAAATGCAAAATGCAACGGGTTTCTCTAAGAAAAATATATATTGTAGTCCATCTCTAAATTATGGAAATTATGGAGAGATAATGTAATATTTTCATTTTCTCCTATTACATTCATAGGGGTCTCATCATGTTGGATCACCTTTCTATCCATTAGCTCATAATTAAGTCCTAGTGCATCAATAATTTTTTTTTTTTTTGGGCATTACTAAAGTGCTAGATCCTGAGTTGACTATATAGTTATAAATCAATTTATCTATTAAGTTAGGGTCAACTAAAACTTGGATTAGCCTTTGATGTACTCATATGATCTCCTATAACTTGTAGCACAATAGGTTGCTTTGGGGTTGCATCTAGTTATTTAGCAATCTAATTTTTATTTTTATTTTTAAACAATTTTTATTTCTTTAATTCTTCTTCTAAAGTCTTTATTTTCTAGGATAGAGAACAACTCCCATACAGGTACACTAACTATAGACCTTTTCTTCTTCTCCACAATATTGAATGGACCAGCGAGTTCTATGGGCAGCTTGGTATTTAGTGCCCAACTAATTTTGGGCTTCACTAGCAAATAATGGGTATTACCCTATCTTGTAAGGTTGATGAATTTTCTCATTGCTCCTAATTATTTCAACTTATCCAACCATAGAGAAGTTATAATAGGGGAAGATGCCATTGGCACTTCAATGATAGGGATTCTCTCCTTTTTTTGACTATCAGGTTTTTTATTTTGTACATGTTCACATCCTTCATTTTTTCCTTCAATTGCTTTCCTTTTTTATCATGTGAGATACCTTGATTGAACTTATAGTTTATTTGATAATGATGCTAATTGATTAACCATACACACATTTGACTCCTCCAAAGTGACCAAGTTTTTCTCTTCAGTAAATGGTGTGGTTCAAAGAGCCTTCCAATATTTGACCAGCTTCACCGGCATCAGAATTTTGATAGGAGAAAGCCTCTCAAATTTGTTTTATGTTAGCTCCTATCAAATTGTTATCTATAGGAGAACTTTGAATAGAACTTTATTTTCCTTGGAGAAAGTCAAGAACTTTATCAAAATTAACTATATGAGCCTTCCAATAATTGAATAGAACTTTATTTTCCTCCTAAAGCGTTATAGATAGGAGAACTTTATTTTGATATGAGAAAGCTAAGAAACCAACCCCTTAGGAAGAAACAAAAATATAGATATAGTGTATGACTTCTAATCAAGTGATTGTTTGTTCGAGTCCCACCAGACATGCCAAATATTGTTAACAATCTTTTTATGCTCAGGTACTTTGTTCTATAAATACACACAATCTTTTTATGCTCAGGTACTTTGTCCTATAAATACACTACTGAAGACTACCGACAATGGAAATAAATGTCATCCTAGGCACAAACCAAGAAAACAGATTAATCCCTAGATTAGGGCCAGCTAACTTCCTATAAAGCTTATATAAAATTTCCAAGTTTCACTAGTGATCATAGGGTATTCATTGTCTTCTATTGCAATAGTTAAAACTACACTTCATGATAGACATTTTGTGATTGACTTTGTATTGTTGCACTATTTTCTTAAGATTGAGACTTATCAGTCCTATTCTAGGATTAGCATTACATAGTCCAAGTATGCAGTTGATTTTCTCTCATAGTTTAATATGGCCAATAGCTAACTTGCACTAAATCCCGTTCTATTTAGAGTCAAACTTGAGGCAAAGTGTTGTACACGTGGTTGATGCAGCCTTATATAAGCAACCTTTTGGCATCCTCATTTACTTGACTCGTAAGAGACCTAAGATTTCATATGCCATCGGCATGGTCTCTTGGTTTATGTAGGAACTGGATGAACTACACTAGAAGGTAGCTAAGCTACTACTTCACTATGTTCAAGGCACTCACTACAGTAGGATTCAGTATGTTGTAGGCATTGATATTGAATTGGTTAGATGCACACATTCTGATTAGGTAGGTAATTCTCAAGATTGGAAGTCCGCTTCCAACAATTGTTTTTCACTCTCTAGTTGGTAGGCTATTCTCTCTTGTACTAAGAGGCTTCTTCTCTTCTTGGCACTTCATTTGTCAAGGCCTATATTTTCACCCACGTAAATTGCACGTAAGGAGAATGTTAGTGTAGAGGATGTTATGTTAGTGTAGCAATATCTGACAAAAATGCTTGATCCTTTATGCTTTGCTACGCTGTCGGAATGATTTTATTATATCTAATCGGGATGGAATCGCCGTATTGATTTGTATTATACATGTACTACAAAATATTTGCTTTGAATCAGCCGTCCAAATTATGCAGTAGCAATCTACGAAAATAATAATAACAATAAATAAATGAAATTGGGCGGAACAAACGAAGGGGATTAGCTGTTGAGAAGTGGTGTGAGAGCTATAAGTAGTATTCGCTTCCTTGGCGATTAAAACTTAGTGATGAGTAATATGTTGGTGATTACAAGGTGGTGCCTGTAAATCCCCGAGCGGTGCATTCAAGGGGTCATGCCTTAGCCCTTTTAGCGATGGCGACTGCGATTGGACGTGCAGATATCAAGATAAACAAGAGTATGGACATTGCGGAGATGGAAACGCTTGTTACTGTTATCGTAGCTGTTAGAATAGAAACGTTAGGAGATAGCCGTCGTAATGAACAATGAATCTTTATTCCAATAAGTTTACCTGTTTCTTCTGTCATGGGAGAATAGGTTCCCATAAAACATAATATAAATCTATATAAAACATGGTAATGTTATGATATATATTAGTAATTTCAGTTAATATATATTTATAAATTTATATATTAGTCATAGTTTAAAACATTTTAAATTGTATTATTTAATTATTTTTATTTTTTTTGTTTGGTTTAAGATAAGAAAGTGAAAAAATATAGGGGGTTTTAGGTTTAAATAATGTTTTGAGTTCTCATTTAATTACAATTGTGATATAATCTATGTAAATGAAAAAACATGTTAATACTCAAATAAATATTGTATAAAACTAATTCAAGAAGACATATTAGAATTATGTAGATTGCTGAGAATTAATTTTGAAGATGTGCCTAACTTTTTGGTCCATTGTTAGGCTTACATCTTCTATTTTATTATAACTTGGCCTTCGCTCCCATTTGATTCAATATAACTTTTAAATTTATTAAAAGGAAAAAGTAGATTGTCACAATTAGTATAACAATTCTACTAGTCCATGCTAATAGACCAAACCATAATACAATCTCATCTTTACCTTATAGATGTGCTAAAGTACTTTTGTTATTTTCGTGATTGTTTAGTATCTTTCTTAATTATTGATTATTACAACACTATTTGCATAGATGATGATCATTTCGTTTTTAAGTTGGGAATTGTAGTTCAAAGAGCTTTACATATTTCTCCTAGAATAATGTTAGAATAAACCAACATGGTAAACAAGTACTAATATGGATTTATGCAAAACAAGGTAATCTGTTGATTGCATACTTTTAGTTATTAAAGACATATTTTATTTCAAAAAAAAACTTATACTTTTTAGTTATTCTTTTAATTGAGTTGCCATATTATGTATAATAACAATTTAATAGGATAAACTTACTTTTAAATAACCCTTTTTTATTTATACTAATAAACTAGTTTGTAATTACATTAAATACAAATATATCTTTTAAAACAAGTTCATAATAAAATATTTTCTAAGATTTCAAAGGTGACTTTTTTTTCTTTTAATGTTAATTTAGGTTAATTAATTAAATGAAGCAACTAATCACAAATCAGCCAAGGTTAAATGAGTTCTTAGAGTGGAGTGTATTAGATTAAGAAATATCAAATATAAAGTATAATCATGCTATAAATAGTAATAAATAAACAAAGAGATTGCTTAGTTTTGTGACTAAACAACAAAACCAACTAATAAAAAGAATGAGATCAAAATGAGAATATTCTTATCTACTCTATGTTGGGTCAACTTTACCGTCTATAATCTAGTCTACAAATATAAACTTGCCTTGTATGTACAAACTTATACTCTAATGATCTCTAGATTTTATTGTCTAACTATGAGACCCAACCATGTTGTGATCTAGGTCACATTGTTTATAAGAAATGAGTTAGAAAACTCTAGCTAAATGTGCACCTTGCAAGTAACCTTATGGATTTTGATTCTTGGATTCCATGTTGAAAATAAGTGCTAACATTAGGACATACTCTATTGTTCATTTTCTTTATGTTAATGTTTGATTTGATTGTGAGGAATGATTCATGAGTAAGTTTGGCATTGATATAATGTGATTTAAATAAGTTATGATACCATGTCCATGCTAACCTTAATCTGTGTGATGTGACTATGTGAGATGTTCATTTTTAGCTAGACTTGTTTAATTAGGTAAAGTTTTAAATATCAATGAAATGTTCACTTAAATATTGATGTAGATTCTAAATTCAATTCATTAAATTATCAAAATTAGATTATATATAAATATTACTTTACAAATATTACCAAAGTTAGGTATTGAGAGTTGTGTAATGTTTAATGATGGAAATTTAAACATGCTAATCAATGAGGTTGATCTATTTCCATGTTGGTGATGGATGAGTTTTGAGAAATATTATATTCCAAGGTATATGAACTTAATTGAGTTATTAATGAGTAAATGGTGTAATTATGTTTTCTCTTCTTTGGCTATATATAAATATACATCATGGATGTATTTTTGTTTACAATAAGTGTGCAGGAGTAAACAATTGCTAATGGAAGAATGAGAGAAACATCATGACCCTAATTTTTATCCTACTACACATTGTGAAGCAATTCCATTTTGACCATGTACCTCAGTGAAGCAAATTTTAGAAGTCTAGTATGAATTAAGACCCCTAAGTGTTAGCCATTTTATTTTTAGTGTCTATACTTTAATTTTAGAACCATAATTATATGTAATAGTGTATAGGCATATTTTCATGTGCTAAAGTGGGTGTGATAGTGAAAATATAGATGGATATTTTTTAGTAAACATAAATATGTGTAAAATGTTAATTTTGTGTTGTAAATTATTTTTGGGAGCTAAAACCAAGTACCTATGGGTGGAGTACTTAAAGAAGTATGTAAGATGAATTTTGGGATTTGTGGTGTAGTGTGAGAGCTCTTTAAAAGAGTAATATTTATGAACGCATAGGTGCTTCGATCAAGGAACACTTAGTCGACCTCTTGGAGGGGGATTTGGAAGGAAAACTTCTATGTTGTTGGGAATGATTCATGGATCCCCTTGGAGGATATTGGTATTCCTAATGGTTAGAGGGTGGAGGAGAAACATTCAAGTGGAAGAAGAGTCTTCAACTCACTCCTTACTTATCTTGTAAGGGAAGCTCCTTCATTTCATACTTTTATTTCTAGTTAAGATGCATGTTATATTTGTGAAGGAATAAAATGAAGCATAATTATAGACAATATAGTCATTTTAAATGTTCTAAGTTTTGTGTAAATTAAATTTGATTTATTTTTTCTTAAACATAAAGGGAGTGTTTTTATGTGCAAGTGATTTGGACATCTTTTAATCTTATGTTTATTCTCATCACCTACAAGATGTGTTTAACCATGTGATTTATATTGGTTGTGAGATCATGCCCTTGTGATTTACAATGTGTGTGTAAGTACTTGCTTAGTAGCTTAGATGATTCTTCTAGCTTGGGGGATGGAGACTAATATATCCCGATGGAACCATAATGGATGGGTCGAGAGTATTATCTCACCATTTGCTTTATTAATTCTCAAGTTTACTAGTTTAAAAAATTCTCTTGCAATGAAAGTCTTCAAAATATAACTTTATATAAGAAATTTAATTGTAATGGTTATGCTACGTTGTGAGAATTCTATATTGTAAAAATGAATGTGGATGAGGGAGAAAATGTCTCTCGATGTATTTTAAAAGATTGGAAAAATAAGTGCTCATGATAAAAGAATAAGAGTGTGTTTCTTCTCAAACATTCTTCCTTGAAATTGTAGATAGTTAGTTAAAATAGATATCCCTATATTATAAACCCATAATACACATTTGTGTGAGCATAAAAAGAGTGGAACTCATTCATAAATCTAAAAATAAAATACTTATAGATATACTTAAATATAACAAAAAATAATGATAATAAGTAAAATTATCAAAATATATATTAAACTTACAAGATACATTCTTTTATGTTTACATATAGTACAACTAAATCTAGTTTCTACATATCTTTTTTTGATCATGTAAAAGCTCAAAAAATCATTAGCAAACAATTATTAAATGAAATCAATAATGCTAATTCTAAAAATTTGAATGAAAACCTCACGATAGAGAGTGCAAAATGAAAATTTAAAAAAAAAAAAAAGTAAATGCAACTTTACCAATAATCTCCATTGAAAGTAGAGTTGATCAAAAATGATGAAGAGATGTGGGTCCTCTTTGCAAAGATAATGAAGTTATTTTAACATCATATAATTAGCACAAACTTGGATGGAAATATGAACACATATGAATAACATGAAGGTGGTTGATGAAGTATGAGCATGAGATTCTTATTTATAGGTTTTTACAAAAAAAGATCAATGGTGAAGGATGTTTGAGAAGATCAATGGTGGAGGATTCATGAGAGGATTCTCATAGGATTGAGGAGGCTTTGTTGTAGTCATGTAACATGCATCCCCTTTGATTTAGGAAAAGGTGGAGATGAAGTGGAGAGAAAATAGTCATGTGTCATGACTATGTAACATGTGTCTTCTAGTTTAGAAAAAGGTGTAAATATGTTGGAGAGAACATATCCATGTGTTATGTAAGGTGGTCATGAGAGGTAGAGAACATGGATACTTAAACAATAAAATTATTTAATTAGGGGGAATTTAGATAATTAAAGAATAAGTCTATTATATAATTAGTAAGTGGGATACATTAAGTGATGTAAATTAACTAATTTGGTCATTTAGTTAATTTAAAATAAGGTTCTGCATTGTGATAGGATAAATTTAGATGTCTACACTTGCAATTATGGCATTCCATGTGAACACATTTCTCTGAGACAATGTACCAAATAGTTCACGTGCATTGTCTATATTTCTATAGTTTCCATGTATCTTTATTGTGACATTTTCTCAATAGTTTAATTGGCTTGTCATGTTGAGTTATATTGTATTGCCCCTCATTTTTTGCTTTCTGTTAGATTGATAGTTGTTCTATTAGATATAGGCACTATGACATTTTACTTGATGGTGGATTTACTATTATGTTGTTAGTTGATGATACTTTGTTGATGTTAGACCTATGGTTATGATGACATTTGATGATATTTTGGTGATACTATTATTTACTTGGGTTATGCATATGTTATAACTGCTTTATGGACATATTTGATGATGTGGATTAATTTTATTCTAAGTATTATGTGTTATGATACTATTATTTGGTAATTGTTCGTATACGATCATTATGTTATGTGTGATGTGGTTATTGGGTTGATGTGTTGGTGAAAGGGACAGCCTTGCATTACTCATGCATGAGTACCCTGCTATGCTGTGATTTCCTTTCACGGTATGTCTGACTAGATGATTGTATATGTATATGTTCGACTATTTCATTTGCTGCAGGCTGCAGGTATTGGGCATCGACTCCACCTAAATTGACAGGTTCGAGCGTGCCTTAATACCAATGGAAATTATTGAACGGAGATAACGTAAGGTCCCCTAGCTTTGTCATCATCCTTGAAAAGGATGAGTATCCAATCTTGTATCCTGTCAATAAGGTCAGAATGAGCATGATTGTAAGTCACTGTTGTTCAATCATGTGTAGTCGTCAGGTATTGTTCAGTATGTGGTTTTTTAGGTGGTAATTGTGTGATTATTGTTTTGGTTAATTTATTCTTTAAAATAGAAATTATTAGTCTTGAGGCCACTTTGATAAATAAAAAATAATATTAATGAGGTAAATAAAGTGTTTTAAAATGGGAATTTAATTGATAATTTTAACATGAAAAGAAAAATTATAAACAAGTAATATTTTGTTAGTGTCCATAAAAATAAATTTATATTTGTGTGTTGACATAAAATATTCTATATTCTAATCTAAGATCAATAAATAATGATAAATATGAGTTGTCCTATATAGTAAATACGATATAAATAAAAATAGAAAGAAATCTTTCTGTCTAGTGGAAAATTAAATGAATTGCTTTGTTGTGAGAAATGAAAGAGGAGGAGAGAGTGGGTGGCTAGTAATGGACAAATGAATTTATTGTATTTACTATTTTATTTTTTCTAAGCATATATTTGTGTGATGCTCTCTGGGATTTGGGGAGCCTGAATAATAGTGGATTCGAGAAGAAAGCCTACAGATTGGTGGATTGGGAAGGAGATCAAGGCATTCTATGAGAACAGTGGAAACAAGGCAAAAAGAGTAGTTTGGGGAAATAGCTTAAATCAGGTATGTATTTCATTATTTTGTGATAATGAATCTATTCCTGAGAATTGTTTTCTTTAAGTTTCTACCATGGATGATCTCAGTCTAAGTTATTTTTTGAAATATATTGTTAAGCTTCACATTCAAACCCAGTTTGTGTGTATGCTGTAACCATTGCATTTACTTTTCTCTAAGGGTTCTTGCATGTCTTTACATTTGTATGCATGCGTACCAAGGCATCTTCAACTACTGTATTTGATGAAATTCATCTTTCCTTTTGCTTTGATGTTGTCCATGCTCTGTTCCAATGCTTCCATTTTTGCTTGGGCTGTGACAATCCTGGCAAAGGTCACTACTTTAATGCTAAAACTGCTTGTCACATTTGTTTGAAAGTTTCTAAAGCCTTTGTAACAATTTCATTTTGCGTGTATTTTGCAACCATCGCATGTCTTGGGTCTATGTGTGTTTGATGCAAGTGTCAAGCTATTTTTATGCCTTGTGCATGATTCCACCTTTTGCATACATATCTGCTAGGTTAGATGCAACCTACAACTTCTGACTTATATCTTCCTTCCATGATGTTTGGATGGACGGTCATGCCATTTCAAAGCTTCAATTTTGGCACAGGCTGTAGGATGATGACAAAGGTCATTGTTTGATTTTAGACCTGCAATTGCATTTACTTGAAAGTTTCTTAAACCTCTTCTAGGAATCCATTTTATGCATCTCCTGCAATGACTGTATTTGGTTAGAAGACATCTCTTTGAGGCTTTCTAGCAATCATATCACATGCCTAATATAACCTTCCACATTTTCCATTTAGCAAATAATGTGACTTGTCTATGCTTCTCTCTTTGATTAACCGTCGACTGAAGCATTTCCAACTATAAATTCTGACCTGAATCCTATCATTCTTTTTATGCAACAATGTATGTTCTTACAGGCTGATAGGATGTTACCTAGGATTGTAAAATTTTCTTTAAACCTGCTAATCACTTTTGCCTGAAAGTTCCTATAGTCTTCTCAACAAACCTATTTTGTCCATTGCCAGTAATCATTGCATTCCATGGGATGACATTTCTTTGAGGCATTTTGTGAAACAGTGAATGTGTCTTGTTTGCGCTTCCTCATTGGCATATTCATTGTCTAGAGCATTTACTTGAAAATTTCTGAAGCCTTTACTACGAATCCATTTTGTGAAATCCTGTAATCATTTCTTTTTGTGAAATAACATTCCTCCAGAGTAAATACAACTACAATATCTGACAGAAATCATTAATAGAAACTTTCACTTATTGGAATTCATTTATTAAAAAGTTCTTTTATTAAAATTTCATTTATTAGCAAGTTTTTACAAACCTGCAAATTTATATATATTAATCAATGTATAAATTATAAATATATATATATACATATTATATTCGAATATTAATCAAATCAGATATGTGTCAAATATTATACTTGACTTATTTAGGTTATGTTATTGAAGTGTAATTGATTAGGTTGTTGATTTATTGAACTTTCGATTGAAAAAGAATAAGATAAAGGAAATTAGTGATATAGGTTGTAGTTGTTCTAATTTGATTAAATGGAACTTGTTATGTTTGTAGATTTAAATATTGATAAATTTAAATTTAAATTAGTATTTATTCTTATTATGATTTCCTTATAATGGATTTGTTAAGTTGAAAATTGGTTAATAGATTTGTATTATAGCATTATTATTTTGATTTACAAGATTTGCATTCAGATAATAGGTATTGCAAGTTGAAATTTCATTATGTAAGTGAATTTGTCATTGGTTGTAATGGGGTCAATGTGCAAGTTGATAAGGTTTTTATTCCAAAGGCGTAGGAGGTTTATGTTTTGATTCTTTGTATTATGTGGATAGGTAGTGATGTTATGAGAGCATGATGTCTCTTGTTTATGTATGAGGACTTTGGTAATCATAAATGAGGAAGAATGTTGTTTATTTTTTATGGGATTGCTTTAATTAGAAGTATTGGGCAATGATTAAGAGTTGGTCCTATTGGTTATGTGTTGTATGCAAGAGGGGAAATACCTTACATTTTTTATGTATACTTGTCGTTATGATGGTCCTTGTCTTGTTTGATAGGGTCTTCTAGATGTAGATAGGGGAGTGGCTTTCAATGTGGGGCTAGTGCCCAAAGTGGCTACCAAGGTAACCCATTGAAAGTTGATAATCAAGTGATAACTTAATAATAAATCTAGGGGCTGGGTAGTTGTTCACAATAAACAATATAATTGGATTCTTCACCCATGCCTGTAGTGCTAGTTTAGACTAAGGATGGGATGAGAAGGCATGGTTGGTAAGATCAACTTCCTTGTCCTCACGAAAGGAATGTTGGTTTTCAATGTGTCACCTTGTAGGGTCGGTGTCTAGTGAGAGATTGTCAGGGTAACCATAGATGGGGGCCAGCGTCTAGTGAGAGACTGTTAGGGTAACCCATGTTAGGACCATGTGATGACACTCTTCCCTACTGTAGCCTAGCATTCCCTTTTTGTATTCTCCTCTTTTTGTTGCGTGACTACCTCTCGAAGTGATGGTTGAGTTACTTGTGATGTTCATTTTGACTGTGTTGTGTTGGAGTCCGGGGTAGTCCTTGCACCTGTCAGTTTATTATTTCCTTGAATGTTTCATGTCATGGGACCTTATTGTTATCTCCTAGCATGGGGGATGGACCTTAGGGTTCCCCATGGTCGGGCGGTTGTGCTTTTATCTCCATCGGTTTTCTTGCTATGGATTGTGAGTGAGAAGAATGTATTGCTTGTAGCAAATATTAGATCTTGATCTAGGTTGAGGAGACATATATTTATGTTCTTGTCTTGTAGATTCATGTACTATTGCCTTGATGTATGTACTCCAATGTAATCAGAAAAGAGATATTGTAACAATGTAAATATGTACTCCCTTTGGTAAAGTAAATTGTATTTGTACTTGTAATACTTTATACAGGATCTCAATGTTTCTTATCTGATGATATATTATGAAAGAAAGAAACGTATGTGTTGATTCATTTGATACAATTAGTTTTAGATTGAATCATGATTGTTAGTTAGATCATGTTATTACTTAGTAATGCAGCCGTGGAATCCCTTAGGGATAGAGATTAACTAAATGTTATGAATAAATTTGATTTACATTTCATTGTTATTTCCTTCTTTAAAAAAAATTATCCTTTTCTATGGCATAGTTGAGCTGTTCCCTTAGGTTTCAGGGCAGAGCATTACATTTTGGTATCAGAGCTAGGTTTAAACACTAGGTACTCTAGTTTTATATAAGCCCATTATGTTGTCCTAGTTGCTTAGATTCTGTAGATTTTGTTTTTCCTTTTTGTCTTCCTCACCTAACAAACTGAGGTTGTCCTTTGGCGGTATTTGTGTAGGAAGATGCCTAGAGGTCGAGGATGAGGTCGGGGTCAAGGTAGGGGACAAGGGAGAGGAGGTGGTGGTAGCCCTCCTCCTAGTTCCCCTTGTGAGAGTGCTTAGGAAGGTGGGGGTCAAAATATAGATAATTAGGGTTAGCTTGAGGGAGCTCAGTTGCGTCATCTACTTGAGGAGGTCCTTGCCCACCTAGGCCCTAGATAAGAGGTTGATCAGCTGGAGGAGAGGGAATAAGAAAGCTCTTCTAGGAGGAGAGAGATGATAGCAGAGTAGGAGTCTATCTTAGCAGGCCACATGAGAGACCTTTTGATGGCATGCCCTCCCACTTTTGATGGTTCTAGTAGTGGCTTGGAGGTAGACACCTGGTTGATAGATTTGGATAGGTGTTTTTCCATGCATTCGTATGGTAGTAACACCAAGGAAAGATGTGCCATCTTGCACCTTAGAGGTTTTGTTTCTACATGGTGGTGATTGGAGGAGAAGAAGTTATGTCTGGATATTGGTACAATTTCCTATGAATTATTTTTGGAGAGGTTCAGATCTTGTTTCCTATCAGATCATTGGAAGCAGTGACATGCTAACAAGTTTCATGAGTTGAGACAGATGGCTATGTTAGTAGAGCAGTATGAGCATAGGCTCTATGAGCTTAAATAATACGCAGGCATTGGCAATGATGAGGCCATGTTGGTTTAGCACTTCATTAGGGCTTAAATGCTCATATTAGTGGAGTATGTGTCTTTGAGCCTAAGACCATGGAGGTGGTAGTCGAGAAGGCCCTTCTAGTAGAGGAAAATTTGGCCATGGCTCTTGGAGGCCATACAGGTGTGTAGATTGGTAGTGTGGCTCCAGCAAGTTTTGGGTCTCGTGGTGGTCAGTCTCATGCAACAAGCTCTTCTAGAGGCCATCATGCACCTACTAAGGGTGAACAGTAGAAGCAGTAGTATTCCCAGTCAAAACTAAAGAATTCTTAGCCTCAGCAAGGTAATAGGTTCCAGTCCAAGAAAAATCAAACTCAGCAGCGAAATAGGTATAATCATATTGATTAGCCAGTGCAGAGCACCCATTCTATAGTTAGTAGAGGTAGTTTCCAGTAGTCTAATGTATTCTTAGGTAGTGGAGGATATGGCAGAGGTACAGGATGTTTCTCTTGCAGCCAACAGGTCCATATGGCTAGGCAGTGTCCACAGAAGAATGTTACAGGATTTGGTTAGAGGCTGGTAGCTTTAAAGCTAACCATGGATGATGCAGGCAGGTCTCACAGGGTGTTTCCAGTGGTTGATAACTATCAAGAAGAACATCAAGGCACAATTGTAGAGACTATAGGTGTGTTGCAAGGTATTGGTATTTCCATTCTTATCAACTCTCGTGCTTCTGATTCTTTCATTTCCCCTTCTTTAGTGGAGCGTTGTGGATTGGTGGTAGTAAAGCAGGATGTTAGGTGGCAAGTTGAATTGGCCTCTGGGGCTAGGATAGCTGTAGAATCCCTCATGTATGGTTGTGGTTAGAGGATTGGTTTTCTATTTACCACAGTAGATCTCCGCATCATACCCCTAGGATCTTATGATATAGTGTTGGGTATGGATTGTTTTGATGCTCACCGAGCAGTGATAGATTGTCAGCGTAAGTTAGTGTGATGTTTGGATGATTCTGGTAGTTAGGTAGAAGTAGTTGGCATTCAAAGACCCATCTCCTTGCAAATGATTTTTTCCATGCAACTAAAGAGATGTATGCATCAGGGTTACCAGCTGTTTTCTGTGAAGGTTATTGATTTGGAGTTAGGGGAGAGTCGAGAGACGTGCCTTGATGATCATCCTATCCTTAAGGAGTATATAGATGTCTTTCCTAGTGAGATTCTAGGGATGCCACCTAAGCGTGACATTGATTTCAGGATAGATCTTATTCTCGGAGCAGAACCAATATCACGAGCTATGTATTGGATGACCACTCAAGAGATTAAGGAGCTTCAGTTGCAGTTACAGGAATTGTCAGAAAAGGGGTTCACTCATCCTAGTGTCACTCCTTGGGGAGCACCTATCATTTTTGTGAAGAAAAAGGATGGATCTTTTCGGTTGTGTATTGACTATCTGCAGCTAAATAAGGTGACTATGAAGAACAAATATCCCTTGCCACGGATTGACGATCTCTTTGATCAAATTAAGAGGGCTAAGGTGTTTTCAAAGATTGAACTTAAGTCAGGCTATCATCAGTTGCATATCTTTGAGGCAGACATTCATAAGACAGCATTTTGCACTCGCTATGGGCATTATGAGTTCACCATTGTGTCATTCAGGTTGACAAATGCACCTTCTGTGTTTATGAGCCTGATGAATGGTGTATTTCACACCTATCTCAACAGATTTGTCTTTGTGTTCTTAGATGACATATTGATTTATTCGAGGACTATGGAGGAACACGAGGATCATTTGCAGCAGGTTTTGCAATGTTTGAGAGAGAATCCGTTATATGCCAATTTGGAAAAGTGTGAATTCCTTCAGGCAGAGGTGAGATATTTGGGGCATGTTATTTCTGGTGAGGGCATTGCCATGGATCCTTCGAAGATCCAAGCCATCATGGATTGGCCTGTGCCCACTAATATTTTACAGTTTCACAATTTTATGGGTTTAGCAGGCTATTATCAATGGTTTGTGTAGGGTTTTTTGAGGATAGCTCACCCTATCACTTCTCTTCAAAGGAAAGGGAAGAATTTCATTTGGTTAGAGTAGTGTTAAGAAGCCTTTCAAACTCTCAAGGAGTAGTTGACTAATGCACCCATTTTGGCAGTTCCTGACCCTACTGGAGAATTTGTGGTGTGTACCAATGCATCTTTGGAGGGTCTAGGAGTAGTTCTGATGCAGAATGGTCATGTGATAGCCTATGAGTCTTGTAAACTTAAGGATCATGAGTTGAACTATCCCACACATGATCTGGGGTTAGCCGCCATCATGCATGCTTTGGTGAGATGGAGGCATTTTCTATTGGGGCATCAATTTCAGCTGCATAGTGATCACCGCAATTTACAGTATATATTCACATAGCCAAACTTGAATGCTAGGCAAAGGTGATGGATGGAGTTCTTGTGTGAGTACGATTTTGAGGTGAAGTATATCTAGGTTAAGATGAATGTTGTGGCAAATGCTCTTAGTAAGCGGAGGAATGAGCTTTCAGCAGTCACTCTTGCAGTGGATTTGAGAGGTCAAATTCTTGCAACACTTCCTACCAATAGCTAGTATCAGGAAGTGAAGTTTGAGGTTGAGTCAGGTAGACCCTTGGAGGGTAGATTTGCCAGTTACTCTCTTGAGTCGGATGGTCTCTTACGGCACTTGGGTTGCATCTATGTTCCCATTTCAGAGGGTCTTTGTACCCTAATTATGTCAGAGGTACATCAAGCACCCTACTCAGCACATCCAGGTGTCAAGAAGATGCACACAGATCTCTGTCAGTTGAATTTTTGGGTCAGAATGAAGAGTGATATTTCTGATTTTGTCTTGAGGTGTTTAGAGTGTCAGAGGGTAGAAGCAAAACATCAGCATCCCATAAGTCTTCTTCAGCCACATCTTGTTCCAGAATGGAAATGGGACATTATTTCTTTAGACTTTATAGTTGACTTGCCTATATCCTCTTGTCGTCATGATGCCATTATGGTCACTGTGGATAGGTTGACTAAAGTAGCACACTTCTCTCATGTTTGGTCTTCTTATAATGCTTCTTCTATGGCAAGAATTTTCATGGAGGACATAGTCAGATTGCATGGGATTCCACACAGGATCATCTCTGATAGGGATCCAGTGTTCACTTCAGTTCTCTGGACATCCTTATAGCATGCATTGGGGACTCAGTTCACCTTACCATCCAAAGACTGACAGGCAGACCAAGAGGGTTAATCATGTTCTTGAGGATATGCTCACGATGTATGTCATGGATTAGTAGACCCAAAGGGAGGATTATTTGTACTTGGTGGAGTTTGCATACAATAATGGGTATCACAGTTCTATTGGTATGTCTCCTTTTCAGGCTTTGTATGGTCGTCCTTGTCAGACCCCATTGATTTGGGATTGTCTTGAGCACAGAGTTCTTCTAGGATCAGAGATGCTCTGGGAGATGGAGCAGTAGGTTGATCATATTAGACAGCATTTGGTGATAGCGTAGGATAGACAAAAGAAATATGCAGATGCCCATAGGGTTGATTGCTAGTTTTCAGTTGTTGACCGAGTGCTCTTACGGAAGCATTTGCGAAAGAGTATGATCTGTTATGGAAAAGGCTCTAAGATTGTACCACACTTCGTTGGGCCATTTGAGGTTCTGGATAGGATCGGTCCTATTGCGTACCATCTTGCTTTGCCAGCCAGTTTATCATGAATCCATGATGCATTTCATGTTTCTTTTCTCAAGCCATATTATCCATATATTGCTCATGTTCTTGATTGGAATGCTTTACAGGTAGAGAATGGGTAGCTGGCTTTCGAGCCTATAGGCATTTTGCAGCACAGGAGACTTTCCGTTAGGGGCAAAGACATGAAACAAGTCAGGGTCCAATGGGATCCTAATGATGAGTCTTCAGCTACCTGGGAGGATGCAACCTAGATGCAAGAGTTATTCCCATACTTGTTTACAGACTTCTAGGAGTAAGCCTGATTCTGGGGGAGGATGTAGTGCCCCTCATTTTTTGCTTTCTCTTAGATTGATAGTTGTTCTATTAGATCTAGACACTATGACATTTTGCTTGATGATGAATTTACTATTATGTTGTTAGTTGATGATACTTTTTTGATGTTAGACCTATAGTTATGATGACATTTGATGATATTTTAGTGATACTGTTATTTACTTGGGTTGTACATATGTTATAACTGCTTTACAGACATATTTGTTGATGTGGATTAATTTTATTCTGAGTATTATGTGTTATGATGCTATTAGTTGGTAATTGTTTCTATATGATCATTATGTTATGCGTGATGTGGTTACTGGATTGAAGTGTTGGTGAAAGGGACAACATCGCATTACTCATGCATGAGTACCCTACTATGCTATGATTTTCTTTCACAGTATGTTTGACTAGATGATTATATATCTATATCTTTGACTGTTTTGTTTGTTGTAGGCTACAAGTATCGGGCATTGACTCCACCTGAATTGACAGGTCTGAGCGTGCCTTAACACCAATCGAAATTGTTTGACGGAGATAACGTAAGGTCCCCTAGCTTTGTCATCATCCTTGAAAAGGATGAGTATCCATTCTTGTATCATGCAAGTAAGGTCAGAATGGGAATGACTGTAAGTCACTGTTGTTCAATCGTGTGTAGTCGTCAGGTATTGTTCGATATGTAGTTTTTCAGGTTGTAATTGTGTGATTATTGTTTTGGTTAATTGCTTCTTTAAAACAGAAATTATTAGTCTTGAGGACACTTTGATAAATAAATAATAATATTAATGAGGTAAATAAAGTGTTTTAAAATGGGAATTTAATTGATAATTTTAACATGAAAAAGAAAATTATAAACAAGTAATATTTTGTTAGTGTCCATAAAAATATATTTATATTTGTGTGTTGACATAAAATATTCTATGTTCTAATCTAAGATCAATAAATAATGATAAATCTAAGTTGTCTTATATAGTAAATACGATATAAATAAAAATAGAAAGAAATCTTTCTGTCTAGTGGAAAGTTAAATGAATTGCTCTGTTGTGAGAAATGAAATCGGAGGAGAGAGTGGGTAGTCAGTAATGGACAAATGAATTTATTATATTTGCTATTTTATTTTTTTGAGTGTATATTTGTGGGATGCTCTCTAGGATTTGGGGAACCTGAATAATAGTGGATTCAGGAAGAAAACCTACATATTGGTGGATTGGGAAGGAGATCGAGGCATTATGTGAGAAGAGTGGAAACAAGGCAAAATGAGTAGTTTGGGGAAATAGCTTAAATCAGGTATGTATTTCATTATTTTGTAATAATGAATCTATTCCTGAGAATTGTTTGCTTTAAGTTTCTACCATGGATGATCTCATTCTAAGTTGTTTTGTGAAATATATTGTTAAGATTCACATTCAAACGCATTTTGTGCATATGCTGCAACCATTGCATTTAATTTTCTCTGAGGGTTCTTGCATGTCTTTACATTTTTATGCATGCATACCAAGGCATCTGCAACTGCTGCATCTATTTCAATGCTTCCATTTTCACTCAAGTTGTGAGAATCCTAGCAAAGGTCACTGCTTTAATGTTAAAACTACATGTCATTTTTGTTTGAAAGTTTCTAAAGCCTTTGTAACAATTTCATTTAGTGTGTACTCTACAACCATCACATGCCTTGGGTCTGCACGTGTTTGATGCAAGTGTCTTGAGCCATTTGCATGCCTTGTGCATGATTCCACTTTTTGCATACATATTTGCTAGGGTAGATGTAACCTACAACGTCTGACTTATATCTTCCATCTGTGATGTTTGGATGGACGGTCATGTCATTTCAAAGCTCTAATTTTGGCACAGGCCATAGGATGATGACAAAGGTTGTTGTTTGATTTAAGACTTGCAATCATATTTACTTGAAAGTTTCTTAAACCTCTTCTAAAAATCCATTTTATGCCTCTCTTGCAACCACTATATTCAGTCAGAAGACATCTATTTAAGGCTTTCTAGCAATTAGATCGTGTGCCTAATATAACCTTCCACATTTTGCATTTAGCAAATAACGTGACTTGTTTATGCTCCTCTCTTTGATTAACTGCTGACCGGAGCGTTTCCAACTATAAATTCTGACCTGGATCCTATCATTCTTTTTATGCATTGATGTATGTTCTTACAGGCTGATAGGATGTTAGCTAGAGTTGTAAAATTCACTTTAAACCTGCTAATCACTTTTGCCTAAAAGTTCCTATAGCCTTCTCAACAAACCTATTTTGTGCATTGCCGGCAATCATTGCATTCCATGGAATGACATTTCTTTAAGGCATTTTGTCAAATAGTGAATGTGTCTTGTCTACGCTTCCTCATTGGCATATTCGTTTTCCAGAGCATTTGCTTGAAAATTTCTGAAACCCTTACTATGAATCCATTTTGTGAAATCCTACAATCATTTCTTTTTGTGAAATAACATTCCTCTAGAGCAAATCCAACTACAATATCTGATAGAAATCATTTATAGAAAGTTTCACTTATTGGAATTCTTTTATTAGAAAGTTCTTTTTGTAATATTTCATTTATTAGAAAGTTTTTACAAACCTACAAATTTATATATATTAATTAATGTATAAATTATAAATATATATACATATTATATTTGAGTATTAATCAAATCCTATATGTGTCAAATATTATACTTGACTTACTTAGGTTATGTTATTGAAGTTTGATTGATTAGGTTGTTGATTTATTGAACTTTTGTTTGAAAAAGAATAAGATAAAGGAAAATAGTGATATAGGTTGTATTTGTTCTAATTTGATTATGAGGTATAATTATGAGGTATAATTATTTGTTCTAGTATGTATTATTATTACGATTTCCTTATAATGGTTTTGCTAAGTTGGAAATTGGTTAATAGATTTGTATTTTAGCATTGTTCTTTTGATTTACAAGCTTTACATTCAGATAATAGGTATTGCAAGTTAAAATTTCATTATGTGAGTGAATTTTTCATTGGTTGTAATGGGGTCGATGTGCAAGTTGATAAGATTTTTATTCGAGAGGCCTAGGAGGTTTATGTTTTGATTCTTTATATTGTGTGGATAGGTAGTGATGTTATGAGAGGATGATGTCTCTTGTTTATGTATGAGGACTTTGGTAATCATAAATGAGGAAGAATTTTGTTTATTTTTTATGGGATTGCTTTAACTGGAAGTATTGGGCAATGATTAAGAGTTGGTCCTAGTGGTTATGTTTTGTATGCAAGAGGGGAAATGCCTCGCATTATTTATTAATACTTGTCATTATGATGGCCCTTGTCTTGGTTGATAGGGCTTCTAGATACAGATAGGGGAGTGGCTTTCAATGTGGGGCCGACGCCCAAAGTGGCTACTAGGGTAACCCACTGAAAGTTGGTAATAAAGTGATAACTTAATAATAAATCTAGGGGACGGGTAGTTGTTCAGAGTAAACAAGATAATTGGATTCCTCACCCATGCCTATAGTGCTAGTTTAGACTAAGGATGGGATGATAAGGCCTGGTTGGCAAGATCAACTTCCTTTTCCTTACGAAAGGAATGTTTGTTCCACATGTGTCACCCTATGGGGTTGGCGTCTAGTGAAAGACTGTTAGGGTAACCATAGATGGGGGCTGGCGTCTAGTGAGAGACTGTCAGGGTAACCCATGTTAGAACCATGCAATGACACTCTTCCCTACTGTAGCCTAGCATTCCCTTTTTGTTGTGTGACTACCTCTGGAAGTGATGGTTGAGTTACTTGTGATGTTCATTTTGACTGTGTTGTGTTGGAGTCTAGGGTAATCCTTGCACCTGTCAATTTATTGTTTCCTTGACTGTTTTATTTCATGGGACCTTATTGTTATCTCCTAGCATGGGGGGTGGACCTTAGGGTTCCACATGGCTAGGTGGTTGTGATTTCATCTCCATTGGTTTCCTTGCTATGGATCATGAGCAAGAAGGATGTATTGCTTACATAGCATATATCAAATCTTGATCTAGCTTGAGGAGACATATATTTATGTTCTTGTCTTGTAGATTCATGTACTATTGCCTTGATGTATGTGCTCCAATGTAATCAGAAAAGACATATTGTAACAATGTAAATATGTACTCCCTCTGGTAAAGAAAATTGTATTTGTACTTGTAATACTTTATACAAGATCTCAATTTTTCCTATCTGATGATATATTATGAAAGCAATGTATGTGTTGATTCATTTGATGCAGTTAGATTTAGAATGAATCATGATTGTTAGTTAGATCATGTTATTAGTTAGTAATGCAGTTATGGAATCCCTAGAGGATAGAGATTAACTAAATTTGTTATCGAAAAATTGGAATGATTATCAATAATATTAAATAAACCCAATAACTCAATGGAAAAAGGAAATAAACAAGATCAAACAAACAAAGAACTAAAAACCTTGCAAACCTCAATACTTCGTGGCTTCCATTGGTCGCCTATCTCAATCGATCTTGTGTATGAATATGGCCCTCAGGAGGTGCACTTCCTTGCTATTTCCAAGATGTCAATGGAGAATGGCTATGATAGTTTATTGCAATGAAGAGGAGCTTCACAACAAATATAATGGTGATAGTAACAATTTGATCACAAGCAATGAAGGAATTGGTGCCAAGGAATTGGTGCCAAAGGTGCACTGTGATTCCTGCAGAGTAAGGGTACTAAAAGCTTGGATGATTGAAATAGAAGAATAGGGTTCAATTTATAGACTTGAGAGAGAGAAGATCAACGGTATAGAAAGAATGAGAAGATCTACAATTGAGAAACCTTGAGAGAATGTGCGCAAATAGAAAGAAGACAAGTGTCACACAAAAAGTTGTTTTGTTTGAGTTAACTACTTTCTTTTATAAAGATAAGATTTGACTTCATAAATTAGAATATTTTTTTTCTAATTTAAGAGTTGTTGATAAAAACAAGGTTGATTTGAGTCAGTTAACTCAACTTGTGATTTTCTTTTGCATGATTTGAGAGAAATTAAATAATAAATTATTCAACTTTGTGTGCATGAAGAAGAAGATTTATTTTTAGAAGATTTGGAAGATATTTTAAAGAATTAGAAGATAAGAAAGAAAATTAAATAAATAAATTTATTTAATTGTTTGTGCATGATTTGGAAGAATAAATAAAATATTTTATTATATTTTTCTTTTAGAGATTGAGAGAATTTAAATAAATTTGATTGATTTATTTAAATTTGGAAGAAGAATTGACTTAATTAAATAATTAAGAATTATTTAATTGTTTGAAATAATTTAATTAAATAAAGGATTTTATTTAATTATGACTTTAGAAGAGGTAATTAAATAATTTGATATTTAATTAGCTTAGAGGAATACGAATTGAATAAATAAATTTGTTTATTTATTTATTGATAGAGGAATTAGAAGTAATAAATATTAAGAATATTTATTTAGATGGAGTCGTGTCATTTTTAGGTGTATACATTTTGCCCCTCTTTGATGCAATGTGTTTTATCACATTATTTCAAAGAATAGATTTTCTGATAATGATACATGCCCCAGTTTGCCCCTGGTATAGGTTTAACAATCGTATGATGCCCCCTCAAGAGATTGGATAGGAAAAAGGCAGAAGGACGTGAGACGGACAATCTCATGAAGAAGAAGGAGAAAAACAGGTTAGGTTCGAAGAAAATGGGTTGAAGAAAGAGCCAAATGATACACGATGCAAGATAAATGATAACACACACAAGCAAGTAGGCAAGCATGCACAAATGATACAAGAACAAACAAGGTATTGCCCCTGTCAAGCAATAAACCAATGTTTATTCGATATTGATTAATGATAGTGTTGTCATGGCGAGGAACGATAGATCCCTAGAACAACATGAAAGATAGCATTGTTATGGTGGGGAACGATAGATCCCTAGAGCAACATGAGAGATAGTGTTGTCATGGCGAGGAATGATAGGTCCCTAGACAAGGATTAAGAGCATTGATTGTGATTGGATCATTTGACAAGATTGACTTGACTTGATTGGTATGGATTAAGGATGGACTTGCATTTGGATCATTTCTTGGACTGATAGCTAGAACTATTGATGAGAGATACAATGATAGACAGAAAGTTTGAAAATTGATAAAAGAATGACTTGACAGAAGGAATCACAAGCTTTTATTTGTAAACATTGATACTCTACATAGAATTTTTATTGCATGGATATGGATGCTTTGTGGATCCTTTTGGGATGCGAATGGATTTTTTTCCAACTTGATATTGTAAGTATTTTGAAGTGCCTATTTCATCATTGGGAAAAAAATTTTGGCTACCTTTTCTAAATGTTGTAAGTTAATACAAGCATCTAGGTATAATTAAACAGAGATGACCTAAGTAATGCTTATATGGATTTTGATTTAGCAATTTAATACAAGCACCGAGATATAATTGAACCAAGATGACTTGAACATTTCTTGCATATCAATAGACAAGGATTGCCCCCTTTCATGTTAGACCTTTTATGTCCTCGATGATCTTTTGTTGATCATGTCATTAGACAAGGCTTCACATTACTAAAGATTGATCCACAAACAGCAAACAAAGAAAATAATCATGCCCCCATCATAGCATCTCTAGCTTTTGGCATCCTTGAGTAGCATAGGAAACATGATAACAAAAATCAAGATGCATAACCTAACTTGATCACGAACACAAAACATTCTTGCATTTAGATGTGTTTTTCTTTCCATAATTTAGATAGAATCATTTAGATCGCTTTGCTCTTGGTTTTTCTTTGAATTGGATAGGTTGATGGCTTGCATCAAAACTTCTACTTTGGAAGTGGGCTTTGTTGTGCTTGCATGTCTAGTAGAAGGTATCACCATCCTCATTGGTGAAACAGACCCTAAGGGACTGACCTAGTGCCTTGGGGTTGCATTGCTACAATGGCCTTGCCTACATGACGACACAGAGGCAATGTAGTTAGGGGTAAACCCTAATGGACCTAAGACCTAGGTGATATAAAAATGGCATGGACTTAGATAGATAGAAGGACAAACGACATGCGATGGAATGGGTGAGAAATGGAGCCTTAGCGGCACATTGAAAATGGCCTTGCCTACGTGACAATGTAGAGGCAACATAGTTTGGGAAGAACCCTAATACTAGCGATGGAAGCTAAGACATGCTGACACTATGGATGTGGTACTTCGACAACCTTAGTTGATAAGGTGACAAAAAGAGATAGAGTATCAAGCCATGATAGGTCATCGTTAGGTTACACAAGGTGTTTTATTATGGAATAGATATGGATTAGATGAGAAATGATGGTAGGAAGAATGGACACAAAGTGATTGGTTTTCCAAAGATGGAGGAAGTGGTTTATCACAAGTAGCGCCTGTTTACCAGGTTTTCACCACTTATTTTTATTTGCACGAAAGCTAAAAGTACACATGATGCCTGTTTGCCAGGTTTTCACCATGGTAGCTATCGAAGGCACCTGTTTACAAAGTTTTCACCAAAGGATGATCCTTTTTTGCTATTTTTCCAATTTTTTTTATTTTTTTACTTTTTTCTGACTTTTTTTTTTTTTTTGCTTTTTTCTAACTTTTTTGATTTTCTTTTATTTTTTGAATATTTCCCACCTTACATTGGGGTTATCTTAGGTATAGAACCAGCAAAGATGCATAATATTGATTGGGTCATCGAACAGCTCACCTTCTGATGTTGCTAACTGATATGCCCCTGATCCATGGGCAGCAATGATTACATAAGGACCAAGCCAGTTGGGTTCTAACTTACCATTCGTTTCCCGATCCTATTAATTGCGTGGATTTTCCTTAAGTACTAGATCACCAACATTGAAGATCCTTGGACGAACTCTGTGATTGTAGCTTCATGACATTCTTTGTTGATAGGCTTTGAGATGATTAAAGGCTTGTTGCCTTCTCTCTTCCAATAGTTCTAACTCTTGCAATCTGGAAACTCTAGTCTTCATCAGTAATACGACCTTTTAACGACACCCTTAGAGATGGTAACTCAACCTTGATGAGCAAAATGGCTTCTGATCCATAGACAAGGGCGATGGGGTAGCACCTATGGGAGTGCGTATACTGGTTCAATAGGCCCACAGAGCGGGATTGAGTTGGATGTGAGAATCACAGCCAGCATCATTGACAGTCTTCTTGATGATTTTTAAGATTGTTTTGTTAGATGCCTCTACTTGGCCGTTGCCTTGGGGGTAATAAGGGGTGGAGATGCGGTGTTAGATTTTGAGTTTGTCACAAAGCTCTTGGACATCCTGGTTCTTGAGAGGTCTTCCGTTATTCGTGACAATGGATGAGGGAATTCCATATCTGCAAATGAGGTAATTGAGGATGAAAGAGGCAATCTATTTGCCTGTGACATTGGTGAGTGGAACGGCTTCAATCCACTTGGTAAAATATTTAGTGGCGGTTATTATGAACTTGTGGCCATTAGATGATGGAGGGTGGATTTTGCCCACAAGGTGGAGTCCCCATTGACAAAAGGGTTAAGGTGTCATTAAAGGTTAGAGCTCTTGAGTTGGTGCATGGATGAGGTTACCATGTATCTGGTACTGCTTGCATTTCTTCACAAACTGATCATATGAATCAGTTTCCATGTTTGGCCAATAGTATCCCAAATGCATGAGTTTCTTAGCTAAAGGACAGCTAGAATGTGTTTCGTAAATTCCTTCGTACACGTCTCGTAAGGTAGTTAAAGATTCTTCATGTTCTAAACATCAAAGTAAAGTACCATCTAAACCTCATCAGTATAGGGTATCGGTGATAATGGTGTAACAGGAGGCTTGGCGAATGAAGGTTTAGCGTTGGTTAGAAGACAAGTCAGGTGGTAGGGTGTTATCCTTGAGGTAAGTGTATATATTACCATACAAAGGTGAATCAAATCTGACTAATAAGCATATGGAGTGTGTTTCAAGAAGATCATAAGCTGGTTGCATAACTGACTCTACCAAGAACTCATACCATGACTCATTCTCTAAGATCTCAAGGAGTGAGGCAATGGTTGCCATGGCAACTACTACTTTGTTTTCAATGCGAGGTATCTGCTCAAAGGAGATGATCACAAAATACTCTTTAAAGTCATCTACCATATGCTTGTATGGTATTAACTTGTCATCTTTGGTCTGATAGTCATCATTGACTTGATTAATCACCAGTTGGGAGTTGCCATAGACAAGAAGCTCTTTTATTTTCTATTATGCTGCCATTTTGAGACCAATGACCAAGGCTTCATACTCTGCTATATTGTTTGTGCATAGGAATAGCAGACAATAAGACTTAGATATGGTGTCACCTTGAGGAGTGACCAACAAGATTCCTACCCCCGATCCATGGTTTGTATAGGATCCATCAAAGTAGAGTTTCCATGAGTGTGTTGTTATACTAAATATGGATGCATCTAAAAACTTGAATGTGATTGGTGTGGTATCCTACAATAGTGCTTCTGCTAATTGATTGGCAATGATTTGACCTTTGATAGCCATCCTTTCTACATACTCAATGTCATATTCACTTAACAGCATTACCCACTTGGGTACCTGTTAGAGCTGCTTTGCTTAATAGGTACTTTAGTGGATCTATCTTTGCAATAAGCTTAACTGAATGTGCTAGCATGTAATGTCGTAGTTTTTGGGAAGCCAAAACCACAACAAGACACGATCTTTCTATTTGAGAGTATCACAATTCATAGCCCATTAATGTGCGACTGATGTAGTAGATAGCCCTTTCTTTGCCTTCATAATCCTGTTGTGCTAATAGGGTGCCAAGAGTTGTTGGTGTAGTAGATATGTAAAGTAATAGCATCTTTCCTTAGATGGGACGCATCAAGATAGGTGGATTCATAAGATATTCCTTCAGTTTGTCAAATGCTTCTTTGCACTTCTCATCCCATCTAAATGGAATGTTTTTATGTAAGAGATGACTGAAAGGTTGGTACTTGTTTGCCAGTTGTGATATGAACCAACAAATAGCCTGTAACTTGCCTTATAGAGACCACAGTTGAGTGATGTTCTTTGGTGGTGGCATTTCCATGATAGCTTTGACTTTGGAAGGATCTACTTAAATCCCATTTGCTAATACAATGAAGCCTAAATGCTTGCCAGACGTAACTCCAAACACACATTTCTTCGGGTTCAACCTGACTCTAAATTTTTCCAGTCTCTAAAAGTGTAACATCACGCCATGCAAACCTTGAAGGGTAAGGGCCAAAAGACGACAAGATTTTTTTTTTTTTGACATGAAGTGATAATATACACATAAGACAGTTGTCGATTCGATATGTCAACAACATTCATGGCCAAATATGGCCGAATGCACAACCCACAGGAGAGGACTAAATCACTCTCCAAAGAAACATTAATAAACTACATTCATTTTAAACACCAATTCAAATGTTCCTAATCTCATTTCTAAATATAAATATGAATCCATAAACACCATAGTACATGCGGATCTGATACCCACACCAGAATCCGTAAGTCAAATAAGAGGCAACATCACATATCTTCTCATTACTATAATTTACATCATCTCTCACAAGAGAGTACAAAATTACATAAAAGAATATACATATACAATTATAGAGCCATGAATATGCAATACAAGTACAATAAAATAGTCCTAAATATAATACAATGACTGAATTAGGTATAACAATAGGTAGGATAATGGAGAGTGAGAACATCCACAATCTTGGTCCCCAATGGTAGTGGCAACACCTCCCAACCATGTGGACTCATAAGAGACCACCCCACCGTGCTCAGAGGTAGTCACAAGGCCCAAACAAAAGAGAAAAGTAAGGGTATACATTATGGCCAACACTCACATCAATCATAGAGTAGACACGGAAAATAGTGCATAAGGCCAAAGTCAACACATAGAGATGCTCATCAATACAATGTCGGGTGCTACTCATGACTACAAAGGTACAAGACACTAGGGTGTTGCATAGAATCAATCATGCCTAAATCAATTCTGCACAGATGGATAACTTGACGTCCTGCAAATGGATCGGCCTTCTCATGTGCATCCTTAGCCTTTACAAGCGCTCAAGGCCATGCACAAGGACTCAATATCCTAGACTCTCAAGTAACAGACAAAATGTACTAAGTACACTACATCTTAACTCTTAGTAGATCTATAAGGTTTTACTATGCATACAATGACAATTAATGCCTATAGGTTAAGAATGTCCTATCATCTCACCATGATGTCTTGACATCCAATGTAATGGATAAACAATTTAGAGGGCCAGACCTTAACTAACAATCCATCTAGTAACTTTAATTTAATTAATATATATATTTTGAGTACTAATGTTTACTGATTAGTCCCCAAGGATGCTAACCACAAACTTATTTCTTTAAAACATAATGATAATATCATAATCATCTCTTGATTATATCTTAGCATTCAAACAAAGGAAATTTCAATTACTAGTAATAGTAAAATCACCTAAAATAGGGTGCTATCCATTGCTTTCAAGCATATCAATCCTCTAAACTTATAATGCCCATGACGTATAGATCCATTATCAACTACCTCTAACTCAGATTTAAAACCCATCCCCATTATTGGTTTAAGGGTAAAAATAAACTTCCTTAAATTCTTGGGTTGCGTGACAGATTTTCTCAACTAAAAATTACGTGACCAATTTTCAATGCACAAACACATATCAATGTTTCTAAGGTATTTTAGTGCCATTTCATTATTTAACTCAAGGGCGAGGGTTTCCACAAGGCTTGTGTCTCAGCAGAAATATGGCCATAATGACCAAAACACAAAGCCACTTAATTTTCTAAGAAGGGTTATAATGAAAAATTGATTTAGAGAAGTCAACATATAACAAAAGGGTTCCAAGGGACTTAGATCTCTTCAATCTTTGTCATAGCATCCCAGTTTTGTGTGGCTGCCCTCATTATATTCTCTAAAAGATCAAACCCACATTTTACCCAAAATAACAAATCAGAAAACACATGATCTTTCTTTGAAAACCCTTTTATCTAAAGAATTAAGAAAACAATTCTACATGTTAAAACAAATCCGAGGAAAGAGGCAATGTAAATGTCTTGCATTGAAATAAATTTAGGCATATGATTTATATGCACCACTCGGTTTTCTATTTTTTTCTATGCTTAATGAAATTATAGTAGAGGTATTTTAGCCTTTGTGCTAGAAAAACAGAGAAGTGATGTAAATACCTTAAAAAAAAGAATATTTCCTCCCCGGCCTTGGATCTATTCCTTAGAAGATGATTTTTTCATTTTCTGTTTGTACTCCCCTCCAGCTCACCTCTGATCTTTCAATTTGATACACTCGCCTGAGTGATTTTCTTTCAACCATTTTCCCTTTCTTTTTCCTAAGTTTTTTTGTTTTGTTGACAGAATGCTTCAAGCAATTTCATCTCATGGAACGCAATAATTGTAGGACATAAACAAAATGGATCTGTTACAAAGGCTTTAGAAACTTTTTAAGAAAAGCCATTGGCAAATGTAAAGCCAAGTTCTTAAACTTTTGCCAGTATTCTCGTTGCCTGCGCTAGCATGGGAACTATGGAACATGGTATGGATGTCCAACAGAGCATAATGGAAGGGGAATTTTTATCAAATATTTTAATTGGAAATGTTGTGGTAGACATGTATGCAAATTCTGGGAGCATAGACAAGGCACATGATCCATTTCACAAAATGCCTAAAGAAATGTGATCTTATGGACTGCAAAAATTGTAGGATATGCACATAATGGATTTGTTGAAGAGTCTTTAGAAACTTTAAAGCAAATGTCATTAGTAGGCATAAATCCCAATTACTAACCTTTGTCAGTATCCACGCTGCACAAAATAGATTTGTTGAAATGGCGTTAGAAACTTTTAAGCAAATGCAACTAGCTGCATAAAACCAAATCCCAAAACCCTTTCCAACATCCTCACTACTATCCAAAATGGGATTGATGGAACAAGGTATGGACATTTTTCAAAGCCTGAAGGATAGAGGAATTTTGTCATATCTCCCCCTACAAATGCTACGGTAGACATTTATACAATCTACCAGATAAAGACAAGGCACTCTCGACCATATCGCCCATGCTATATGGCAGAGATATTTCTTTCCTTAAACACTTTCACCTACTTCCCTTTTCTTCTGTAGTTGCGCCCTCCAAGAACCATGAATTCACACCTACTGACAAGATATTTTATTGCATTAACTGCATCACCCAACTAAGAAAATGGGGTCGTTACATCCTACCCCTCTAGGACTAGGCTTACTCCTGGAATCCTACAAACACTAATATGCAGTCAAAGCACACACTAGTCCATGAAAATCAATACAATAAAAAAAATTAGGTTATCACATACACAATTATATGCAATTAGTCCCAGTAATGAATAGGCAAAGCACTCACTTCCTAAAAAAATATACATTAGTATAAGATAATTTCCTCCAATCAAACTAACGAAGGATGCAAAGAAACCACATCGAACAATCAACAGAAACCAAGGAGAAAAGCCTCAACCACCTCACTAGCAAACTACACATGGCCATAAGGGGCAATCTAGACATTACCATTAGGTAATCAAATGATAAGACAACAACACAAGAACACTGTACTAATAGGTTACATTGGGCTAGGCTATGGTATAGGGCCTATGACTATCTCCAGTAACCACCATTAGGGATAATAAGGGTAAACTCAAGCCTGTGAGTCCAAGCGGAGTCGATACCCAATACCTGCATTACTCTGATCACACGTCAAAGCACATGTGCATATAACATACATCATAGCCGAAGCAATAGTAAGTATGTAATCCAGCATGATAACGAATCATGTCAACATCATAATAATATCAGAATCCATCAAGGAAAAGTAACAACCAACAATTTGCACATATATACCAGCATAAACAGCACAATTTTCTCATAATTTGTGGTAAAATGCACTTTCAAGACATAAATTTTTTAATTCTCTAACTTTTATGTGTAGCTATCTATAAAATGGAGCACACAAACACACATATACATAATCTCAACCTCTGATCTCATAGCTTACATGACATCTCTTTACATATAATGCAACAATTTGTCACTTTTCAAGGCATAATGATGCAATTTTTGTTCTCTACTATATTTTAATATGCAACTACATATATAACAATTATACCACCTACATATACATACATACTCATCACATCACAAGGCTACATTAGGGGTTCACATTGATGTCGTAGTACCATCCATATCCAAAGTAATCGTGAGTCCAAAACTGATAACCATGTCTAATATCCAAATCCATGTGTCTTGATGGCATTGACCCACCTAGTGAGCCATCCATACAAGCCACAATGACATGTCTCTTGTTTGTGTAAGGGGTTTAGCCTCCAAGAGATAGTCAAACAATAGGAAGGTAGTGAATTAGATCTTAGAACAACTCACACATACCCCCATCCTCAAGGGTTTCCCTGCATCTACTTCCAGTTATACACTCAAACGGGTGGATCTCACCATACCTGATGAGGAATCACATCACAACAAAAGACCAGCATTCAAAAATAGAAAGGTCAATGAGTTTAGCCACCAAAATATAAATAAGAAAGAGTAAATGTCAGTTTCAATAAGCTAAGAAAATGTGCATAGTTTCAACAATAAATCAAATGTAACCACAAGAGTTACATGTCAATGAAAAACATCTGTGGCTAAACCAATACAAGCAAGATAACCAAGGTGTCGGTCCACACAAGAAAAGTAAAAGTCACCAATAACTGAAAAGAAGATTCACAACCTTTGAAATATACACATCACAACACTACGTGACTATCTCTAGTCACCAAACGAGGAAGGAGGAAAACAAGCGTGACTGTCTGAATAGTCCTTCATGTGGGTGCGGCCTAC